>OX453240.1:1709625-2309625 GCA_949709985.1 Luffia ferchaultella | reverse complement strand
ATAAAAAATGATTTTTGTGTTATTGGAAATCGTTCGTTACATATGTACACTCGTAGAATTATTATAATGTAAGAGAAACGAAAATTGACGGTATTGCAATCTTTCATCTTTCAAATTATAGGGTAATTATTGCATACGTGACTTTATTATAGTTGTTTGAAAATCGTATTATAATCTATAATGTTTGATTGCTTTAACTTTAAATTTTCTTTTTAGGGTTCCGTACCCACAGAGTACCAACAGACACCCTATTACTAAGGCTTCGCTGTCCGCCCGTCTGTCTCTCACAGGGCTGTATCGTCTGAACCATAATAGGTAGACACTTGAAATTTTCACTGAGTGTGTATTACTATAACCGCTATAACAGCAAATAATAAAATAAGGTTAAAATTAAAGAGGTCCCCGTACAAGAAACGTGTTTTTTTAATATTGTACGGTGGTACGGAAGCCTTCGTGTGCGAGCCCGGCTCGCACTTGGCCTGCTTTTTTAATTTCACTTTGGGCAATTAAAGAAAATTGTTTTATGTTCATTTTTATACTCGAGTGACATGTATGTAAAAGTACATTGAGTATGGTGCCAAGTGAAAATTAGAACTCTGATAGAACTCTATTATCAGTTATATAAAGAAATAATGCTCTACATGAAAATATACCCTGCGCGATTCGCCATTTTCACTAACGCGGAAAAAATCATATTTCACATTGTTGACACAGCCGCCGCTATTTGCTGCTATTTGCATGACGTCATTTTCTGTTACAGTTTCCTGGAAATAACGTTCCGTCAAACATTTCTAATGTTAAAATGAGAGAGGATAAAAAATTACTTATGTAGACTTGGCAGCTATTAAAGTGTGTTTCTATTTTCTAGTGTTAAAAAAAAACAATTCACCTTAAGTGTTCGCTCGAATATTGATCAGTGATCGGTGTAAAGTGCGTTGAACCGTTTTTCATTCATTCCATCGCACAATACCATTGCCACCGCTTCAATAAAATTGGAAGTGCAAATCGCTGCTTCCTCCTCCGTAGCTATTCACGAATCTCAGTGGAGAGATCGTGAAAAGAATTCGTGATAGAGCGTCGAGGTTCTATGAGATCTTTGATACACTGAGGACACGATCCAGCTGCTTCGTTGCTAGATAGAGAGACAAACTTAGATTAATAATTAATCTAATATATAAAATTCTCGTGTCACAGTTTTCGTTGCCATACTCCTCCGAAACGGCTTGACCGATTTCGATGAAATTTTTTGTGCTTATCCGGTATCTATGAGAATCGGCCAACATCTATTTTTCATCCCCCTAAATGTTAGGGGTAGTCCACCCCTAAATTTTTTTTTTTTTAGACAAAATTTTTAATTTCTTTTTTTTTATGATACAACATACAAAAATACCTACATACAATCCTCAATTTTCACCCTTCTACGATCAACCCTTATTTTTTAATAGCCATTTTAGTAATTTAATAATTGCATAACTAAATATTATTTCGCAAAAGTGTAATTTATTTAATTAAGACTGACAGAAATTGTTGAAACGATAAATATTTGTGTTACGGGAACGATAACGGGAAAGGGAAGAACGGGAAAGAGTTAAGACTGAAATAAAAAAGTTGTACTTGATGAGAATGGAAACAAAAAGGAAATGAGACCAGGGCCAGAAACGGAAACGATAAAATATTTATGCGATGGGAACAAAAACGGGAAAGGGAAGAACGGGAATGAGTTAAGACGGAGATAAAAAAGTCATTTTTGATGAGAATGGAAACGAAAACGAAGCTACACTAGGGCCAAGAACAGAAATAATAAAGTATTTTTGCGATGGGAACGAAAAAATGAAAGGAAGAACGGGAATGAGACAAGACTGAGATAAAAAAAGTGATTCTTATGAGAAACGAATACTACCCGTGCGAAGCCGGGACGGGCCGCTAGTAGCGTATAAAAACGTTACTGCTGTATGATTGCAATTTTTCCGTTATTCTTGTGTTTAATGAACTTGTGCCAAAATTTTAATAGTGTATTATGCATAAAACAATTTTAAATTTTTTTTCCCGAAAATATAGTGCAACCCACGGAAAAAAACGATTAAAGTGCATTATTAAAATTTAAATATAAATATACCTGTATAAGTATAATAATATTAAAATTAGGTCTGTAATTTTCTTAGTTATTTTTTTTCCAAATTATGATTGATAAAATTTCCCTGTGACATCATCTGCAATATTTTTATTGTTCATGAGGATTGCGATTTCATTTGGCCTATTGACTAACCATAATATTTGATATTTACTTTTTGCTTTTGTTCTTTTACTGCGGAAAGCAGTGCAATAAGTTAAACTGTCCACATGACGTCACAGTGACATTTTCAACGTCAGATGAATTTTCGTAAATACCTGATGAATTCGTAAATAGAAAAAGTAGATATTTTTAGTTTGTTCTTAAACCTAATTTTTTGTTTTAAATTTTTATAACCATTAGCGCAATTTTAAAATTTTGTTCTAATCCATTGACACACGTTATTACGTTGCTTAGTTACCGCATTGCCATGGGAGCTACCGACCTTGATTTGTTATGATAAACAAGTTTTTATGCTTTTGATTTTGACAATCGGTCCTAAATCAGTAGGTACATTAATGTTTTGACGAAATTCAACTTTACCTGACTACACTCTCCACTAGCGCACTGGAAACTCTAGCACTGTAGCGTCCATTTCATTCGTCTCAAGCTATAGTGACGTATATATATATTTATACAATGACATCAAGCATTTATAAATCAACGGTTTGCACATGAGCGTCTTCGCACAATTCTACCTGTCAAATGGTACGGTGAAGCCCCAAATTATGAGGTTCTTCAAAGCACTAAAATGTCTAAAATGGAGTGCTCCCTGTTGAAAGGCCAACTTCGATTGTGTAGACGCCTTGACAGTCTACAGACTTTAACGACGAAAGGTTGATGTAAGGCTCAGGGAAACTACGTCTTTGAAATAGCTTAGCTGGAAAATTTCAACACCAAACTTCAACACCTCAAAGCGATTTAGATATTGTGCCATATTCTTTAACCTTGAAAAAAAAAATCTAAAATTAGGTACATCCAAATTATAAACACATACATGAACATTTCTAACGATATTTGAATTTATATATGTTTGACAGTATTTGTAATCATAAAACTAATCTTTCTTTTTTCTTATAATTCTGTTAAACGTGTCACACTGGATTACTCGTACTGTTGCTTTGGATGAAGACCTGTCGTCCGATTTTAGAATTGGTGACCCAGATTATTTGTAACTGCTACACTACAGTGAATAGTGAATATCGTTGGAGACCGTGACACAAGTTCACGAATCGTTAGGGGCTTGTGAAATCGATGTCTTTTTTATCGGCTCTGTCTTGTAACTTGTAATATCTATCTAATCTTCGATAAAAAATCTAATGGATTCTGAATTTCGAATTACTACACCGCATTCACAAAATAACATCGATAATATTATTGCTACGAGCGTCCGCAGGATTTGGTACTTTTTAACACGATTCTTTTGTGAATAGTGAAATAAATTCACTTAAGGTACTGAGCCAGGCATTATGGTACACTTTCTCTGATGAAATATTTTAGATTCGAATTTAGAATCTGTCCCGATTATCCACAATGCCTGTGAATTATAAAAGTACGAATAGACTAAAAGCCCTCTTCTGCGTTTACCGTCTAACCACTCATACTATAGCTAGCTTGTGCGAGATGGCGAGTTTCATTCCGCGAGGTCCCCGCGCGCCGGTATTCACCCCCGCGAAATTGCATTTGACATTTTCGATGCTGTGTAGTGACATTTATGACTATTAAAACCAAACGCTGCTATCAAATTTATTTACTGTATATATTGTGGATCTATTTGTCAATAGTGTGTGAACAATGAAGTTTTATTTTTATAGAAACTCTTGTAAAATAAATGTTGCAATCCTAAACATGGATCCTAAGAGTTCTCAACGACAGTGGTAGGGATGAACGCGGGGGCGACTGATAATCAATCGGAAAACGTTTGTCGGCCCGTCCCAGTCTACTTTGTTTCGCCAAATGATAAACCGTCGGGTCAGTTAACCGACGCAAGCGCAGCACACCTAATTATGACAAAGGCTGTCCCTGTTACCTCATTGACTATAGCGCCAAAACACGTTTATGAGCACGACGTTCAAATTATATAGGACGTTTCAAGAGGTCAGTTTTTTAGCATTTCTCCGTATAGGTATATAAAAATAAAACCGGCTCGTGCACTGAGGGTTCCGTACAGCTATACATGTTTATCTTTACTCGCCGCCAGAATGCCACGTAAACGCATATTTCAAAATAATCATATTTAAACAAATATTTTTATGTAATATAATTACAGATTAACGACTCGCGGATTTATTTCTTGACTTGCGTGCGTTGGACCTTGCTCCCTGCCAAATTTCATGTTTCTAGATAAGCGGGAATTGCCCTATAAATTTTGATATAATTGCAATTGTCGAAATATGTGCTGTAAATGGTTCTAGTTTTTTATCAGGCTGACTTAGAAACTTTATTTTTTATAGCTCCAAGGAACCGTGTAGACTTAAGTACTAGATATTAAATTTCAACAAACTATAAAGTGATCCTATAAGGGTTTTTTTTTCCTTTTGAGATACGGGACCCTAAAAACATCAATGTTTTAGGCATAGGGATCTCCGCTGTTCCCCTCGCGATTAATATATTTATCCCTGTGTTATTAATGTAACTTGAATTGAGCCGAATTGAGAATATCTTCGAAAAATTTAAATAAAATTAAAATTATATTTGAAATTATTAATTATAAACGCAATACTGTACATAATTTGTAATCGATGTTTATTATATATTAGTTTTATAGCGATCCTGCTACGAAATCTCATAAAGTTATACGTCTAAGACATAAACCCCTATGCAAAATTGGTTTTTTTTTCTTCGTTTTATGCGTTCTGGGTGAAATAGGTACGTTATAAATAACGTGTGTAATCCCATGCTGCTGAAAGAAGATTCAGTAAAATATACGCAGCGATTTTCACGTTACGTATTTCAGAAGTTTGATTTAAAAACTTTTTCGATATATGAAACAGGTATCTATACCTACCTACGCGTTGTATCTAATGTTTTATTCGGATTGAAAATATTATTGGAGTCGTAAAATATATTTTATATAAAAAACAAATTTCCTGTTCACCTTGGTACATACAAAAGTTATTCTGGATTATGAATTTGGTTAAAACTTTTTGATCAGCAAATAAAAAAAAAATGCCTCGAATTTCCGTTTCCGGTTTTTACATTTAATTTTTCACAGCACTCGAGTTTCGCTTCACTCTCGCAAAATGATGACGTATGAAAACCCTCTGACGTCACTCAATGACCACTTCAATGCTCAACGGCGCGGAAGACAGTGCCGTCGTCCTGACCTTGTTCACACGGACACTTTCGTTTTCTGTTGTACTGTATTCATATTTACTCGTAAATAAGTCGAGATTGAGTACCAATGCGGCATTTATCTGAGGTACAGCTCGTGCCAAAGTTTTAGTCTACTCTGAAATTGTAACTAGTAGCATCATCATCATCATCAGCCCATTTTTACCCCACTGCAGAGGCTTAGGCCTCCCCCAGGAGGAGGAGGGGGGCTTCGAGCTTAAGTCCACCACGCTGCTCCATTGCGGGTTGGGAATTGTAACGACCGCCATCTATTGACAGCGTCCGGGACCGACTGCTTCACGTGCCCTCCGAAGCACGGTGTCAGTGATATTGTGTACTTAAGTCAGAAAAACTCATTGGTACACGCCTGGATTCGAACCATTGCCCTATGGGGCCTTATAAATTCGAGACAGGTTCGTTGCGCTCTGGGTCACTGCGCTCTGCGCTCACTAGTAGCATCGCAGTAGGAAAAATATCATAGAAAGAGAGAAGGAAAAATAGCCCCCCTCCTCACCCTGGGGGAGGCATAAGCCCCTGCAGTGGGGTAAAAATGGGTTGATGAAGTGAAGTGAAGTGAAAATATGTATCAGAAGTTCGAGAGCGGGCCAGCACCTACATATAACGCATCCGAGTCAACTTCAGAACGAAATAGAAGTTTGGCAGGAGCTATACGTGCAAATGAAGTGTAAAGTCGTCGTCGTAACCCTCTTACGCAGAGCCTTTATTTTGATTTGTTCGCTGCATTGGTGACTTCCCCGCGCTCTAATACATACCTTCAAACTTTCTTTGTACTGCTAAGCGTTAATAAAGCCCTATTCTGCGTTTCTCGTCTAACCACTCATACTCTAGCTAGCTCGTGTAAGATGGCAAGTTTTAGTCCGAGTTTCAGTACGCAAGGTCTCCGCGCGCCGGTCTTCACCCCTGAGAAATCCCCGCACTCAGGTTTTGAACCCCGCAAAACTGCGTCATGTCACTTCTCTACTGTGAAGTGACTATTAAAACCAAACGCTGCTGTTCAATTAATTTACTCTATTAACAGTTGTATAAGCATGTGCAAACCATACGTAAGTTACGAATTCAAGACTCACATACGCGTCGTTACTCAGCTGCCGGTATCGTCCGCTAGTGTATATAGTGCGAAAACGCGTTTTTTAAAACATACCTGGAAAAAATATATACGCGATCCTAGAGGACATGTTTCGATCGCCCAAAAAACCTAGTACCTACACAATTATCACTCCTCACTTGGCATCCGCAAAGTACCAGTGGCAGAGACGTGCTCTCTGCCGTCACGACCTTATACTGAGCGGAGACCATTTTGGAACCAACACGTTGTTTAGTTTTAAGTTTTGCTGTAAATTCGTTAGTTTTTTTTTTATGTTTGTTGTCTTTTTTTCTGACTTTTTATTTTAATTTTGTGGTGCCAAATAAACATTTATTTAATTAGTGAAATTTCCCTCTATAAAATTAAATCGTGATGTACATACACACTTTACATACGAGTATGTTCTAAAAAATGTTTTATTAAATTTACTCTTTTGTATAGACGTTCTACAAATTAAAATTTGCGTGAATATTCGAAATGTTATCAGCTTCATTTAACGTTTATTACTTAAAAATCATCATCTATGTATTCTATTCCTATCTCGTAAATCCCCTTACACCAGTCCTCTAAATCCAATTAACTACCATACCCAGCACATTAATGCCCCACTATAAGGGCTCAGGCCGCCCCTTGGACCTTAATCCACCACGCTACTGTAATGCGGGCTGGTGGATTTTAACAACTGCCATCTATTGATGGCATCCGCGACCGACAGCTTAACGTGCTCTCCGAGGTACAGTGTCAATGATAGTTATATAGGTACAGAAGTGAGATAAACCTCATTGGTACATACCCTGGGATTAGAATCTCGGCCTTCTAAACAAAAAGCGGGCTCGCTACCATTCGGCTACCACAACACGTTCCAATTACCTATTTGTTATTTATATTGTAATCGTTAAAAACTAACAAAAACTTTTAACGAGTTCACTCCGGTGTCTATTTGTCTGTCGGAATATTAATTATTAATCTACAGTTAATATTATAAAGAGGAAAGATTTGTATTTTTGTATGTTAGTAACGAATAAACTCAAAAACTATTGGAACAATTGCGAAAATTCTTTCACCATTATAATACTACATTATCTATTCCGGAGTGACATGGGCTATATTTTATTTTCAAACTAGCATTTCGCCTGCGGCTCTGCTCGCGTAGACTACACAGTTGTAGTACCAGGACCGCGTCGTGATTTTTTGCATAGGTATAGTTTATAACGTGAAGAGTGCCATAGGCTAATTTTTATCCCGGAAAAAGGGGTCCCGGTACAACTGTGTAGTCTACGTGAACGGAGCCGCGGTCGGAAATATATTATTATCCTGTGCTTTCAATTTGGCAGCTATTGTGTACTGCATCAATTGAGAGCGCGGGATCACTCCTTCCGCACCGCGTAGCGAGCCGCATGGTAGGCCAAGGCTGAGGTCAGGTCACTCCAATATGCACGTTTTGAAATCAAATTTTCGGCAATTAAAAAGGATACGAAAGAATCTTAATCTTTCGGTTGTTGAAAACATGATCTGCGTTTCTTTTACATATCTACTTATTTTTCAAAAACATGGTTGATTGAGAATTTAAAATCACTTTTATATTAACCGTAATTATAGATATTCAACGAAAAATATGTCTCTCGATAGCTCATTGAATAGCATGAGCGAGCGCAAGTCGCCCGAGGTACCTGACCTTAAGTACACGGTAAGTATAGATGTATGCGCCTGTTACAACGTGACAACTCCATAATAACCCGTAGATTTAATGAGAATGATGAAACTGTCACGGTGACTTAACGTAACTACTTAAGCCATCGTTCCGAATCATGTGCTCGCGTATTAGATGTAATTATTGCGTAGTTTCTTTCGGAAACCATAAATTATAATAAAGACAGATGGGTAGCTCATTGATATCATTACCCGTTATTTTGTCTTAATTTGAAATGTCAAATTCCACGTTATATAATTCGAATAATTTTTGTGTATTAAGTGTATTGATTTATTTATATTATCTTACGTCTAAATTCCGAAGTGCTACACGTAGGATCAGCCGGCTAATACCCATAGTAAGCCGACTGCCATCGGCTAGAACTTCGTTAAGTGTAGCCTCATCCTAACGAGATCATTGTTTGTCTATTTCAAACTGTATAAACTATATTTTGCTTTATCAACAATAATGGGCAGGGCTGGAATAGGCTACTGTACGTAACTATTTAAAGAACTTACGGATTAAGTAGTCTAAAATTGTAACAGAACAATTTTCTGATAACGACTTTAATATTGTTTAGATTTTGAATAAATTTTGCATTGTTCTATTATTTTTTAATGTGCCAAATAGATCAGTATGATAAGTGATTAAACGGGTAATAAATAAGTGTAGCGATTTCAGTTAATATGTTGTAAGTTTTATTAACAGGAAGCATATGAAAAGTCAAGGAGATAAAGGGGCTCGTTGTTACATTTATTAAAATTTTCAGAAGAGTGATTTCAAGATTTGAAAATATTGTTAAAAAAATATTTGATATTCAAGGCCAACACTAACACCACTAATACGTTACTTATTAGTTAACTAGATGTATTTTGGAAACTGCTTCTCAATAGAATTGTATATGTACCAGCGAAAAATTTATTCATGGAACAAAACAAAAACGACGGTGGCACTGCTTTTAGCTTGTAGACGTAGACTGGGCTCTTATATTCCCGTTTGGAAAATACCATCAAATACCAAAAGAGTACCACAAAAAAATCTACAACTTGACAGCATTAACTTAATTTCGCCAAAAATATGACTGAGCTCCTTTATCCTATTGGCTCTTCATGTGTTATTAAATCACAATCTAATTAACCCCATAAATTTTATGTGGTTAATTAGAGTTTTTTTTGCACCAATTTTATCAAAGACAATATTGTCACAACCTACGTAAAGCAGGAAGTTGGATCTAGTTCCTCCTCACCAAAAGTTGTGGCTGCACTAATATTTACTTCATTTTGATTATATAATTAAAAAGACATCGCCTAAAATATGTTAAAAACATTTTGAAATTGTTACTTTTAGTAAGTTCACTCATAAAAGTAAACTCAGTAATTGATATGCCAACCGCCCACTTACAGAGAAGTGACACTTCAGCTGTACACATTCTATGACAGAAGCTCGACTTCGAATCGGCTATTACTAAGAAATAAAGTAAGATTTTCCTTGTGTCTCTAGACACGTTTCCATCTCAAGCTGGTTTTCGTTATTCATGTAAAATTATTTTAGTATTTTTTTTCCATTATTACGTAATCAAAATAAGCTTCTAATATAATCGTTTTCGTTCGGCCGTTCGTCCGACCGTATGTAAAGACAAAACGATTTTTACAATTTTTTAGGTAATTGCATCCTTGAGATTATGTTCTATTTGGTTACTATAGTTTTGGAAAACTCTTACCATTTAGTGTCTCACTTTACTGTTGTAATAAGTCCTTTGACCAATTGACAAAACATTTCAAATTTTTTATTTCTACTTTTATTACTTTATTTGAAATTAAAAAGATATTTGAAAGTAAAAAGATAAATAAGGGATCCGTTTTCTTTTTCCGTATTAGATATAATAATATTTTCAAGTCGTTGTAGCGCATTTAAAAGTTACTTATTCTAAAGCGTCATGGCGTAATTTGTATCTATTTATGCTTAGTTTTTGCATTTACTTTGCTAACTAGTAGTAAAACTTATTTTAACATAGCTTAGCTTGGATGGGATAGAAATTTATGCGTTTTTTTCGTAAACTATTAAAAAATTTAAAAGATATATATGTATATTCAACCAGCTTCAAAAATCCTACAAACATTTCTTTTTTTCTCTGTTAGAAAATATGGAATGTTGTCAAATGTAAATATTACGTGTACGAACTTAAAAATTGGATTTAGTTCGAAATAATGTCGCTTACGGCAATTAAACAGGATTGTCGAACGTAATTATAGCCCAAACAACTTTCGATAAACGCAGATAAGGTACGAACTAACCACGAACCGAGACGCGACAAGGAAACCAGGGTAATGAGATCGAGCGCAGTTTATTTTAATTTTATTTTCAAATCACACAGGTTTGAAAGCCGCAATTGAAACTCTTCCGTCCGTTGTGTAACATTGGTAATATAGTATACTAGCGACCGCCCGCGGTTTCGCTCGCATGGATTACGTTTGTGTAAAGGCTAAGTACCGATTACCATGGCTTTAACTTTGAAAATAACCGGATCACCATACTAACTATTATCCCCAATTTCACCTAAAAACACCTAATTCTTAATTTTTGACTATGAAGCTAATTAATGAATTTCATAGTTTTAACTTTAAGAATGACAGAATTCGTTTACATACTTTCATCCCCTATTTCATTCCCTTGTGGGTTCTCAAAAACCTTGAAACACCACGTTTAAATTGTATCATTTGTAACATCGGCAAATCGGCAATCGTTCCCCTACAAACGTGTCAAAATAACACAAATAGAAATGACCGTTTCCTTTGTGTCTTAGCTAAGAAATATGGTCGACATGACGAGTGTAAAGTAATCAAACAGCAAAAGCTCATTATTATGAAAGAAAAAAAAAACATTTAAGTGCCATTTGACTCCGTATTGACGTTCCACACCTGCGAGTATCATATCATTTAGCTGGATACTGGAGGAGAATTCCCAGAAGACCACTAACACTTGCTAACGAAATGTCTTTGGAATGAGCGTCAACCTGGGAACCTTAGTATCCATATTATACCATATTAAACCAATATGGATTCTTCTAAGAAGGAACATTCTTCAACGGCTTCTTGACCTTTCCATTGGTCACGATTTTGTACGAGTTTAACGTCCGATCATTTGAGTGCAAAATTTAAGCTTTTGCACAGGCACCGATAAGACTAATTAAGTGACTAAAACCTTTGAAGAGTTAAAGTCATGAAAAAAAAATTACCTATTCCACTCTTAGGTGTATGTATTCTAAAGCCATTGATAAAACATGACGTACCACATGGTGAACCAAACCATCCTAAGGTTGTCGTATAATTTGACAAAAAGGTAAATATTTTGCACATTTTTTCCTATATATTAGTTTGATATTTTACTTAAAAGTAGATCTTTTTAATTATATATCATGTATTATGCTGTATTAAAATAAATCTTTATTGTTATCTCGGCTTGACAGGGCAAGATGTGCAACTTTTAACCAATTTTGGAAACGACTTAGTTGATATGACGATCGAAATGCTCTACATCTGTTGTAATGTGCATGCTGCTGTCAATTTTGGTCCTCGTTGTCATAATAGCTTTTTAAAAATTAGAGGTGTTGTTCCTCTGTCAAATGTTTAAGAATATATCCAAACATGATGATATTATGATACCATTCCTAGGTTTAAGTTAAATTAGATAGGCTTACTTTATACGGTTCGTTTAAAAAGGTACCCCATGGGAAATGCCAAATATCATTGATGAATTATTGTTAATACTCTTGTGATCATTATTTAGAAGCGATTTTTACGTGCATATATGTATTATTAATAATTTGTATACATATCAAATATCGTTTACAATCATAATTATTTTTACTTATTCGGTATCACGTATGGTTTCCTAATACGGTCACCCAATGAATTCTTCTGAGACTTTCCCCTTTTCCCGCCTGGTTGATTTACATTCAGACGGCGTTGCAGGTATAGTCAGTGTTCCATGTACGTAATACACAACGGGAGAATAAATACTGCTGCGCTTCTGTTTACCTGGTAAATTGTTTATTGAATAAACGAAGAGTTTATTGAAAGAGGCTTGTAAGGTTACCCATACAGTTTTTTTTTGCCATGATTTCCATGAAACATTTTTCTCAAAATTTCATGTTATGTCAACATTTTGGTGGATCCTTATGTAACTATTATATACACAAAGAGAAATCACCAGATACTGAAATAAGCTGCTAGTGCAACGAAACTTTATGACGTATAAAAGCACATCTAAGGAAATTTCGCCAATCCTTGAAAAGCTGCAAACACCAGCAGTTTTAAGTGATACTGACACGTGATGCGAAGAGACTCAGAACCGTCCGAGTCTTTTCGCATCACGTGTCCGTATTTCAACCCAAATTGTCAAGAGGAGACATTTTGAGAAATGCATTAGTCCTCACTGAAAGGAACAGAGGCAGGACGTTTAGCTGCCACTTGGTTTAAAACTGACCAGCGATTCCAAGACATTAGGGAAGGAGTTAACCCAGAACAGATTATCCTGGCACCGTGTAGCAAGGGTAGCCGTAAATAGATGATAGGCTAAAGTGAAGGAGAGACTCCAAATATATTTACGTAAATTGGTTTTTAAGGTAGGCATATAAAAAAATATATTTTCAAGCTCAACAATGCCGATGTAACGTTAAAGCATACTGCATACCAAAAAAACACTTCTATGTGAAATATATGAACAAATGTAAAACAATTATGAGTAATAAATAGGTATGACAAGATAGACGACCATAATGTAAATTTTTGAGCTTAAAAAATAAGCACACATTTTATGAAAGCTTTAGAGAACTGTTTACGACGGGGTTTTATGAGAGGATAAAACCGCTTCGCGCGTGCCTGGAGATTTACCGCCGCCCTCTACTGAAGAGTAAATATATTTTGAAAAACCCACTGTCGGGGTGTACAACAGAACATACAATGTTTAATAAAATTTCTGAAATTCTGATTAGCTAATTTCTCTGCGTTGTAGAGAGATGTTTATTTCGCGACAAAAATAAAGATTTGACATTCTTATGTGATATAAATTAATGGATTTTATACTCGGCTTGGTCTGACCTCAGTTATGATAATGATAGTTTTTAAATAATTCTGGTATTTTTAGGGTTCTGTTCCCCAAAAGTAAAAGTGGTTCTCTTACACGATCACTTCCTTGTCCGTCTGTCTGTGAAGATCCTTTTTCTCAAGAACGCATACAGGTATCAAGTTCAAATTACTTAGATCTGCAGTCCCTTGAAGCTGTAAAGAAATCAAACTTCTACTAAGTCAATCATCCCTTTTTTTATTTTTAAAAAACCGTTTCACTTTTTCATTCGTATACTGAGTGTTTTAGATATAAAGGCATAGCTAAATTAGTAACATAATGCCAAATTTTCACTATATTCAATTAGTCAATAATATGTAATAAGCAGTAGAAAACTTGCCAAGTGCGAGTCCGACGCGCGCCCGAGGGTTCTTTATTGTTATATAATATATTTATCGTTATTCACCGCCGCAGATGAAAAAATAGATATGAAAAAATACTTATTTTACGTAAACTACATATAAACAGTATCTTATCGCTAATTAATTGTAAAAAAATATGTGGTATAACTACAAATTAATAATTTCCGGATTTCTTCCTTTACTTGGATCGTGAGACTTTGCTTCTTGCCAAATTCCATAATTCCAAGACAACGAAGTACTCGATACGTTTAGATTAACTTGCGAGTGGCAAAATATACACTACAAATGGCCGTACATTATGATTGCGTCAATTTGAAAGCTTGATTTTTTACAGCCACAAGGGGTCGCAGACCTTAAAGTATCCGATATTAATTTCAACTTAATATCTCCACGCGTTCCTTTGAAAAAAGGTATTGACTACTCTTGACAGACAGACAAGCACATAGACGAGCAATTAAGTATCGCTTAAGGGTTCCCTTCTTTCCTTTTGTGGTATGGATAAAAGGGAATGGTCAGTTAAGTAACTCCTTTATTTAAAAGTTTTAATTGATGGTGTTGCGTTTGCGTAATTTAATATTTTCATTAAACTCTAATTTACCACGAAAATTAAACTCTGCCCGGCATTGAAATTTTTCGTTGTCGACCTTCACCCAATCGCCCTGAAGTAAAATACGTAGCGATTTTTTTTTTTCGTAAACAATTCTGGGCTTGCCTCAATATGCTCCGAAAGGAATCTTTAGTGAATAGTATAGCGTCGTAAAGACATTTTAAAAGTAAATACCTGTTTAAATATTAACTCGTGCCCAGCTAGTTGTTTCTTACTTCTATGAGTTGTACTAACAAAGGAACACACCATAACGGTTTTGCTTTTAGTATTCCTTGCCGACATTCGTAAAACTGTTTTAAATTCAATTCAGTTTCTGATTGTATTTTTGTCTTCTGGAGCGTTTGACGTAGAAACTTGAAATTTGGTAGATTTCTGGTTTCTAGGGCAGGTAAAGTACCTACGAAAACTGATATTCGAGTTTTCGGATTTCGTTTCTGAAATGAAATCGGAAATAAACAAGCAAAGGAATTTATTTTTGAAAGATAATAAATAATACCAGCGCGTTACATATCCCATTGTTACATACGCTTCCCGATGTCGATTGCCGACAATTACATGCCACCAGTTTTATTTCTGAGAGTACAAACGGTGTAAAATATGTGCAGAACGTTTTAACACACTAATTACCAAACGTCCTTGACAAGCGAAAAGTCAAATTGTCACAGTCGAGTCGACAGTTAATTTAAGTTTCAAAGTGAGAGATGAACGCCAGTAAATAGAAAATAAATTAAAGGTCGCGTCAAAGTGACATGCAGGTATTATATGAGTTGATTTAATTAAATGTTTGATGGTGGAATAAACTTTAAAGAAAATTTGCTATACATTTTACTGAGTGTCACACAGAAGCCGGTGTCCTAATAATATTTTACTATGAAATTAAAATGTTTCTTGACGCAACTCGCACTTACATTTGACCAGTTTTTCGTTTTTGGTGGTACTACGGTAAAATGGACACCACTTGGGATTTACTCGTTGTCATAGTGTGTTTGTCTATCTCTGCACAAATGTAATTTTTTATTCAATTCATTTTTTATTAATTATTCAATAATTACAGTTCGTTTACTTCTGTTAACCAATACTTCAGGAAAGAGTTTCTTCTACTTCACACACGTTATGTTAACTCTAGAAATGCTAACTTAATTACCGAACGGTCTCGCATTGGTGCCTTATTGAATTGTTAATTTATTAAACGATAAAATAGTTACTAAAGTTGCGTATGTTCCTGATTCGTATTGGAGCATCCGTCTAGAAGCTTTGTTACCTATTCTATACATTATTCGATTGTCAGAATTTAAATATTTATCTATGTATTTATTACTTCTAACAGTAGTATCTATTAAATGTATACCATAGTTGACTATTTTTTTAAACATTTTATATAAAAGTGTTTTCTAAATATAAAAAAAATTAAAACCAAGTTATGAATGTTTAAAAGGTGAGGGCATTACCTTACGGTGTGACATCAGGCCGTTTAAAATAATGGTAAACTTCTTTATTCTAGAAAGAGGCAGAGATAAACTTTTGATAGTTTTATAAGCTCCACTCTTAAACCGAACACTATTTTCTTTTTAAATTTTGTTATCGTATCGTTTTGTTGTTGTTAGGTGCGAAATAATAATAATAAAGTCAATTTTTTTTATAAATATAATATTTTCAGTATTGGTCAATTACCGTATTAGTTGACGTTTTCGTTATAATTTCGTTTTGATAATAAATAGCGTTGGAAAAAAAATTACATATAATTTCTAAATTTGACATGTAATAATAATATTCCGTAGCCGTGAATAAATGGTATTTCTTTCTTTCTTTCTATATACATGTTTTTTCCAAAAATATAGACGAATATACCTTTCACTTGATATAAGAATAAATTTAGTCTGTAATTTCTTAGTTACGTTTTTTTTGAAAAAAATGTTTAATTGCCTGTGACGTTATCTGGACAGATGTTTATTCTTTGCATTATCTAAGACTAAATAAAATCATAATATTTTGATTGATTAATGAGGATTACAATTTCATTTCACATAGTGACTAACCTGGATATGTTTGCTTTTGTGTTTTACATCTGAAAGCAGCGAAAAAAGCTGTTCATCTGTCAATATGACGTCTTAAGGACAATTTCAACCTTAGATGAATTTTCAAGATTATCTGGAAAATACGTAAAAAAAAGATGTTTTGAGAAATTGCTCTAGAACTTTATTCCTTTACATTTTTTCAATCCCAGCCCATTAAAATCGACAAGGGTTTGTCAGGTAAGTAAACACAATTGTTGCTTGCCTACGTCAAGCGACCTAAACACGTCAATACACTTAATGTAGTAACGTTCATTAGTTCACTTAATAGTGTGAAATTAGTTTTCTCGGGTCGTGACACACGGTCCGGTTACTCCGGCCGGAACCTCCGAACGAAGGCCGCTATAAACTCGTAGCAGCAGTGCCAGCAGTTTCGCGCCAGCTCTCGTTCAACGCGGGCCTATTCCAAATCGGTTGAGCAAATCCACTATAAAATATTTCCATGGATTTCAAATAGTGATGTGATTTGATTTTGAAACTGATTAGAAAATAATAGTTACGGTTCAGTGACTATAGATCGATTGCCGTATTGCGTGACTCCGAGTTTACACAATTGAAATAATTGCATTTTTTTTTCGTGCAGTTCGTTTTTCGGACGTAAGTACGATTTATATACATTGTTGTGTTTTTTATTTCACTGTTATTATGTTTTGTTAATGTTGCGATGGCTGTATTTACATCTCATAAAAGGAGGTTGTATTAAAATAAATAACAGAACTACTTTCCCATATACATGTAAAAATGTCTTTTAAAAAAAAAAGTGCTTCTATAAATTTTAGGTATCTGCGATTTTGCCATCCTTATTACGCATTCTAAAAATGATTTACGACGCCAACCCGTTTTTAGCCGTCGGTGAAGACGCTCGGGAAATGCGTAACTCGTATATGAAAAACTTATATCCCGTAACATTTTATGAAATACCTGAAAGACTGAGAATGTTAAGAATTTACCTTTTAACTGTGAGGATTTTTTTACTCGAATATTCACATAGCACATACAAAAATTATCTCATGGTTTTTCCTAGAAGAGCAGACAGATACTATAGACACATGAGTATAGATCTACTTGCTACGGTCCTTACATACCAATTAAGAAAACCGGCCAAGTGCGAGTCGAACTCGCACAGGAAGGGTTCCGTACCACCGTACAATATTTAAAAAAAAAAAACACGTTTCTTGAATGGGGACCTCCTTTAATTTTTAACATTATTTTATTATTTATTAATATAGCGACCGTAGTAGTACATAGTTCATGAAAATTTCAAGCATCTACCTACTACCGTTCAGATGATACATACAGCCCTGTGACAGACGGACGGACGGACAGCGGAGTCTAAGTAATAGGGTTTCGTTGGTACCCTTTGCGTACAAAACCTTAAAAACTGAATCTGCAACATTGATATATTACATGGATGCAGCGTCAGCATAGTTACACATGGTCTGCAAATGTTTGTGACGAATCGTCACATAACTTTTGACTCTATAGTCTTAACAGTCTTTATCATGGCATTTCTTCGTTTTTGTTTATATGAAATTTAGGCCATACCTAGCCATGGTGACAACTGATCTATACGTAGTGATGTAACTGTACAATTACTTCGCTCGAGCGCTTTAAAATAATATCTTTCGACAATTATCTATATTAAACTGCGAACGAATGTTTTCCATCGTTGACAATAACGACTGAACTTTGCTTGACATTGAATATAGTCGATATAAAAAACAAGCTTTAGCGCCCAATTCGGAGTTTGACTTGTCGTCGGCGCTTTTCGCAGCGTCATTGGTATTTAATTGGCTTTTGTTTTCGAGGACAAACCTTGGACCGGAGTTTAGGTTTACGGTTCACCTGCGTAGGGATGTACCGCTAGGGTCTATCCCTAAAATGGCCTTGTTAAATATTAATGGAAAGCCCAACCTTTGTGTGCCTTGCGTATCAACGTAACGCTTTACGTGATTACGATAATTGCTACTTAAAGATAATATATTGGTGTTCGTTATGACTAGGTAATGTTTTTCGAGAGTATTTATGTATGTATTCTAGAAATTTCTTTGGTGCATCCTGTAGTCTGTGGGTACATTCGTTTTAATTATGGGAGCGACACAGGGTATATCATATTTCAATGTGGTGTCTGCGAATCAAAAAAGGGAGGGGAACAAAAACAACTTATTTATTATTACAATATGGATATCAAATTAAAGTTAATAAATAGCCCATTCCAAATATGTATATTTTATAACACTTTTATGCTACAATTTTGACATAAAATACAAAACAGTGTGTTTTACGCAAAAACAGTACTTTATATCAGTATATTATATTGTTCGGTTGTAAGCAAAACTTAAATGTGTGTCAATTAATAAAAGTAGAAAGTTCGAAATAAACTAACTTAATTTTAAAAAAACCCGACGGCAAAACTACTTAACTGAAAAGAGAAGAACAAGCTTTATTCTCTAGAATTTGGTTCGAACAATGTAGAATACACCATAAAATGTTTTTTTGTCCTATACCTACATAAACAGATATTAAAATATACTATCATAGAAATATGATTTGAATGGTATATGATATTGCAGGCGGGAGACAAACAAAAACTACAAAATATCTGTTGTAAAAATTTTTGTTTTTACCACCAAACATTTTTTCGTATTGGACAAAAAATATTGCACAGTACATTCTACGTTGCTCAAACAAAATTCGTTAGAATGTAACTTATCTTTTTTCAGTTAATATTTTTTTTCTTTTCACTTCAGTGGTTTTTCATACTTCGATGGAATGTCGAATTAGGTTGTACGAGTGAATATATATGAATTCGTTCACGAGACACAAGGCAATAATTTTGTATTAAATAAAGTACTTGCTGGTATTCATCATTGGATTTTTTTTTACAATTACGTATACACCCGTCGACATCCGGAAGATCACAAGAAATCGTTTGATACTTTATTCATCAAAAGCCTTTCAGTCGTTTATGAGATACGAGAGAGAAAAAAACCCGTACTTTCATATACATTTTGGAACGTTGTAGACTTGAACACTTAGCATTCCGGAACCGGAAGAAGTCATCGGACGTGAATATTTGCGGACGAGTAATTTAATGGAAACTACTATTCCCATACAGATTCATTACGTTTCAACTACGTATTACACTTAACGTAGACACTGACAAAACAACGTTTGGTTTATACCAAAATGATACGCCTATACCTACGTCTCCTTCCGTCTAGATAGTGAAACCTGTTCTGGCCTGCTCGGTGGCGCTGCGATAAGACTTGTTAGAGCTCGCTCTGGTACACGCGTAATCTACTTATGTTGTTTTTACGGCCACTCTCCGACATAAATTTACTAAAAACATTAATTAAAATGGTATACAATTAGGTGAATATCATCACCGACATAGGAAACTTTTATCCCATTGAAATAGTTTTTAGGTAAGCATATTTACTTTCATAATACATTTACATCTGAATTATGTTTTTGAAACAAAGGATATTTTCTCTCAGCCTCAAAGAGTCAACGATCTCATTTAAACTTCGCTTGAAATACTTACGTAAAAGGCGGAAGACATTGTAATTGTCTCCGAGCACAGTAAAAATCGACATGCGCCATATAATATGCGAAGAAGAAAAAAATATATCCGAAATGAAGAAAATGTTTTTTACCTTCCGCAGTCGGTTAATATTTTTCGAATGTATGCATGTCTATTTCTTTGGCAGGCTCTGTGGCTTGAAGGGCTTGATGAAGTTTAATTATATGAGATGTCGTAGATTTTTCTCAGTGTCTAGGCGTAGGGTATTTAATATTAAAAGTGGAGTCTGCGAATCAAAAAAGAAAGTTGGTATATCTTTTTTTCTTATTCGAACGCATGTTCGACGCAACAAGCTGATATGACACTACGACAGAAAAAACATTACGGCTTATGATGCTCTGCTACCCGTGCGAAGCCGGGACGGGTCGCTAGTAATAATATATTTGAAAGAATCAGGCCAGAAACAGTTTTTTTTAGTTTATACAAAAAAAAAATTAATAAACAATAAATAAAAAAACTCGTCTACGTAAAAAAAAATTAAAAAAAAAATTAGCTCTATAATCTATAGAATGTGACTAAACAACAAAATATCTGTAAAAATTTAAATAGATCTTAATTTTTTAAGACCACTATTAAACATTTTGGTACTTAATTGATTTGTCCCTGCCTGCAATATAACATTCAAATCATATTTATGTGATAGTGTATTTTATTCGCATTCTATTATACCTACATTATTGAAGGCGCCCACGAGTTCTTCTTTGAACTTCGTCTGGGCTCACTCCTGAAGCGTGAGCGTTTTAGTGGACTGTATTTATAGGTATAGCGAGGGGCGATAGCGAAAGGAGAGGAAAGACTAAAGGGACTGACCTTGACGCAGCAACACACATATAAGTCTTCGCTGTCAGCCAGGAGCTCCTCCAGTCAGGCGGCGGCTGGGCACCAACACGTAATCGGGCACACTCCACAGTTTATATATTATAGCGTTTATTACACAATATTATTAGGTTTTTTATACGAGTTTTAAGCGATAAGCGATTATGCGTTCAGCGTTTTATATTTTCAGTGCGTCACATAGGAAAGACAACAGCGGACTGAATGTAAAGGAAAAAGCGGGTAGTGAGGAAACGAGAATTAGGGATGCGGCGTAGCCATTGCCCCCGGCCATTGAAAGACTCGCTTTCAATTGCACAAGGAAAAATAAAAGAAAAATATTAAAATAAACTTAAAATTTAACAAAGAAAGCGGAGAATAAATTAAATTAAACTATTTCTATTGCGTGGGTAGAGGACAGAGACGCACGACTGGTCTCTTGTAAATTCCAGTTGCAGTCTTAACTGACGCAACACGGACTACTCCGTCGACTCCTGGGAATGTAGAAACTACTACGCCCAACGGCCAATGAAGGATAGGGGTATCATCAGTCATTACTATTACAATCGTACCCTTTTCGATTGGTTTAGAAGGTGTATTCCATTTCTCACGCGTTTGTAAAAGATGTAAGTACTCTAACTTCCATCTTTTTGAAAAAGATTGTACCATATTATCCAAAAGCTTATATCGTTTTACTAAATTACTAGAGAACTCTGTCTCATCTACAAAAGGTAAATGTTTTACTGGACTTGACATTAAAAAATGCGCGGGCGTTAGAGCAGAAGGCTCCGATGGATCAGAACTCAATAGCGTAAGCGGACGCGAATTCAGTACGCACTCTATTTGCACCAATACTGTCAACAATTCTTCATATGTTAAAATCTGTGAACCTATTACGCGAAACAAATGAGTTTTAAACGCTTTGACGTAAGTCTCGACATGTCCATTAAAATGAGGACTGCGTGGAGGTATGAGTTTCCAGGTGATTCTGTTTTCTGCTAACTCCTTTGCAAATGAAAAATTGTAATTTTCAGAACATAAAAATTTATAGAGTTCCTTCAGCGTATTTTTTGCTCCTATAAACGTCGTACCGTTATCAGAGTACATACACGAAACCGCACCCCGTCTGGCAAGAAAGCGTTTTAAAGCTGAAATGAATACGTGCGTTGTCAGATCTGAGGCTATCTCCATATGTACAGCGCGCGTTACGAGGCACACAAATATGCACAAATAGCATTTATAGGACGAATACCGCGTTTTCTATAAGGCGTAATGCTGATTGGACCTGCATAATCTACAGCTGTATGCGTGAAAGCTTTAGTTTGCTGTACACGACAAGCTGGTAAATCAGACATCATAGGAAATGTATTTTTTGGATTAACCTTAAAACAAAAGTAACATTTATGAACAATTTTGCGAACGGTGTTTCGACAAGATAAAATCCAATAGCGTTGTCTAAGTATAGACATAAGTAGTTGCGGCCCAGTATGACAATGTTTCTCGTGATAATATTTTATTATGAGATCGACAATATAGTCTTTTCGAGGTAATAAAATAGGATGCTGCTGATCATAGGATAAGTCTGCATTACGCAGGCGTCCACCAACGCGCAACAATCCGTATTTATCTAGAAATGGGTTTAATTTTCTGATTTGAGGCGAACATTTTTTATTTGAAATTAAACATTTTATATCGTTAGCGAAATATTTAGATTGCATAACCTTAATTATTTGAGTTTCAGCGAAATCAAATTGTGAACTGGTAATTACTTCAGCGCGAGGTAGTTTCTTTAAAAAGCGATAAATGTAAATAATAGAGCGAAGTGGAGCGTTCCACGAAGAAAAGCGTTGTGATAGCGTATACAAAGCATGAGGTTCTTCTTCGGCCGACGTAGCCAAAGCGATCACCTTTGATTCGGGTACGTCTATATTATCAGAAGGTTTGAACCTTTTAATAGGCCAACTTTCAGGTTCTTGCTGTAGCCATGAGGGACCGTTAAACCATAATGGATGGTCAATTAAGCGTAAAGGTGTGATACCACGAGACAAACAATCACTCGGATTATCGACTCCATTTACGTGATAAAAATGTCGCGGAGGAAGCGTATCAATAATTTTTGTAATTCGCGTAGCAACAAATGTTTTAAATTTATGCGGAGACGAGTGGATCCAGCATAGAGTCACCATAGAATCGGTGAAACAATAAATATCGTCAATATTATGACGAGGAGCGTATGTGTCGATGACTAGACGCGTTAATTTAGCCATAAGTAGCGCAGCGCACAACTCCAAGCGAGCGATAGAAACAACTTTAAGAGGCGCTACTTTAGATTTCGCGCAAACCAAACGTATAATAGGCGGGTTGTTAGCGTTAGATACGCGTAAATAAATAACTGCGCCATAAGCTTTTTCACTAGCGTCAGAAAAAGCGATTATAGAAATTTTTGAATTTCCAGTTACACCTAAATGACGCGGGAATTTTAATTTAGCTAATTCAGGAAGTTCGGAAATATATTTATGCCAAATTTCAGCAATGTGCGGCGGCGTTGGTTCGTCCCAGTCCAATTTCAAAAGCCAAAGCTGCTGGATGAGAACCTTAGCAAATAATATGACCGGTGCGATAAACCCAATTATGTCATATTGACGAGCGATGACGGACAAAATATTTCGTTTCGTACATAGTCGCTCCTCTATGGACACGACAAAACTAAATTCATCAGTAGACGGTGACCACTGAAGTCCCAAAATCTTTAAATGTTGATCCTGTTCAAACTGAACAGCCGAACGGTAGCGATAAGACTCGGACAACGAATCTAACAATTCAGCAGAATTACTAGACCATTTTACCAAATCAAAGCCCCCGGCCTTGAAGAGACCCAGCAACTTATTCTTAAGTTTGAGTGCGTCAGGTAGCGCGGGAACAGAATAACACACGTCGTCCATATAGGCGGCGCGCGGTACGAGATCCGCGGCGAGCGGGTATGTGTCTTGTTCTTCGGCGGCCAATTCGCGTACGACACGCATAGCGAGATAGGGACTGCTACGTAATCCAAAACAGACGCGATTGAACTCATACGTGACGAGAGGTTCCGTAGAGTTGTAACGATAAAGTATTTTTTGAAATTTGCGATGTTCTTCCTGAACCAAAATTTGCAAATACATCTGCTTGATGTCTGCTGAGAAAGCTATACTATAAAAGCGAAACATGAGTAATATTAAAAATAAGTCGTTTTGTAGATTTTGTCCTGTATATAATATGTCGTTGAGTGATAGGCCAGAAGTGGTTTTGGCACACGCGTCTAACACTATACGCAACTTCGTCGTGGTTTTGTCTTGACGTACGATGGCGTGGTGAGGGATGTAATAACCACCTTCAATATTATCACCATAAACTGGAGAGATATAATTTTTATCTAAATATTCTTTGATAACCGCGTTGTATTCTAAGCGCAAAGTAGGCGAAGCATTAAGTTTTCGTTCCAAAGAAAAATATCTATTTTTAGCGATTGTATACGAGTCACCCAAAGAAGCAGAGTCGCGCGAAAAGGGAAGCGCGACGCTGTAGCGTCCAGACTTGTCTCGTGACAAATTATCTTTAAATATAATTTCGCATTCACGATCCTCAGCATTAAGGACAGGCGCAGTATGAACTTCTTCAAGTTGCCAAAATTTTTGTAAAATCGTATTTATACAGGGTTGAGTAACAGCGCAACAAGCAAGAGATATGTTACTGGTATTATTTTCAATATCTACATTGCCTATAATCATATAACCGAAGACAGTCTCGAAAGCTGTCGGCATACCCGGAGGTCCCGTTACACGGCCCGACAGTAAAATTTGTGAAAACATCGAACCCCCCAACAAAAGATCGATATCACCCGGAACCGAGTAATATTTATCAGCGAGCGTAACATTATTTAAATAGGTAAATGAAGTAGTATTTATATGAGCGGTAGGTATTTTATCCGTAATTCGATCGATTACAAAAGCGTTAATAGAATATTTAATATTTTTATTTATTAATGATGACACTTTAAGTGTTAACATGCCCTTAATTGAACTAGCGGAGCCACCTATGCCCTTAACGACAGATCTAGTAATTTTATTATAGCGTAAATTTAATAATTTGCAGCAATCTGCGGTTATGAAATTATTTTGTGAAGCTGTGTCCACTAGACCTCTAATAGTATGTAAGTTACCCAAGTTATCTTCAGTGTTTAATTGAACAGTTCCTAATAAACAAGTGTTCAAGCGTTCAGAACTAGATTTAATATTACAAAGAGATATTTTATTATCGTGTGACGCATCCACTGTGGGCGCAGGCGTTGCAAACCGGTTAGCGGGGCCGCCGTCGGCAGCGGAGTGCTTCAGCGTTTCAGAGGATTCCACACGAACGTTTACGGTTTGCGGTTCCGTATGCGACTTCATTTTTCTACATAAAAGTGAATGATGTTTGCATCCACAGTAGCGACATAAAACCGTAGATTTACAAGCGAAACTTACATGATATAAACTCAAACAATTAGAACATCCATTTCGTTTTTTAATAAAATTAATACGATCATTAATTGAAAGGCGTTTAAAAAAATCACATTTATATAATTGTGCATGTGTGGTTTGTTTACAGCATACACAAGCATTATCCACTACGACAAATGAATGCGTAGGCTTCGAGTAATTTTGTTCTGCGTTATTTTTACCATACTTCTTTGGCGGGGTAGAAGTAGTAGATACAGAAGAAGGCGTGCGATCCATTATTTTGGATTGTTCATGAAGAAAACCGATTAAACTATTGTACGTAGGTATGGATTCGTCACGTTTTAACATTTCAAAGGCGCGCGATGTTTCCGAATCCAGTTTCTTAAGTGCTACGTGGAGTAATATGAAATCCGCCAAATCAGACAATTTTAAAGATTTCAAACTAGCGACCGCGGCGGCGAATTTATCTAAAAATAATTCTATATTTTTTGAAGAAGCGTAACTAGCAGCTTTAAAATTAAATAATTGACCCAAATAAGCGGAAGCGAGACAACGTTTATCCTCATATTTTTTAACCAAAGTTGACCAAATCTTTTCGTAATTTTCCCCGGTGGGAGTGATTCCGGAGCACACTGATAAAGCACGACCAGAAAGTTTTCCTATTAAGTATTGCACTCTTTCGTGATCTGTTAAGTTTTCGTTTACATGAATAGTATTTTTGAAATTTTCATAAAACATTGGCCACTCAATAGGATCACCAGAAAACGACAATAACTCCAACTTAGGTAATTTTATAGTACTCTTCTTGCTTTCAGAATTGTTACAAGTATCGTTGCATGTAGACTCAGGAACTTTAAGAGCGTTAATTTTACTTTCGACCCGCTTAATACGGCAATATAAATCATCAAACGCATTCCAAGATTGAAAATTAGGTACCGCGTCAGGATTCACAGTCAGCTCAAGCAAATTGATTTGTTTTACTAAATCAGAAAATTCATCGCGAATCGATTCCAATGTAATAATACTGGATGAAAACAATTCTTCTGATACTGTATCTTCAAAGGCGTTTTTTGCGTAATTATAGATGTATTGCAACCGACTAAACATTGATTCACGTTGCGCAGTTAACATCGTTATTTGTATTTTAATATCTGCCTCTTGCAGTGTTACTTTACCTTTTGTAGGCATATTTGAAGTTAAATATATTTATAGAATCAAAACTGAAAACGTAAGAAACTAGACGATTCAATAAATGTCGCAATTACTGCCTGTAACATGCACACGCGGCACGCACACACAAGGTACGCGCGTAGATGCGACGCGATGTTTACCTACCTACAAAGCGAAATAATTATAAATTCTTAGATAAAATTTTGTTATAAAATAATTTTATATTTATATAAAGCGTTTCGTGCGAGAAATGGAATCTACCTTGTTCAGTAAAGACTGACAGAGTAAGAATAGCGTAGTTTAAAAGAATTGTATGACGGGAAGCGTGCAGCGAGTAATTTTAAAACTTTTGGTAAAGACCAGAATTT
The DNA here is from genome assembly GCA_949709985.1 of Luffia ferchaultella. Lineage (NCBI taxonomy): Eukaryota > Metazoa > Arthropoda > Insecta > Lepidoptera > Psychidae > Luffia > Luffia ferchaultella. The sequence goes on along the minus strand of OX453240.1, from coordinate 2,282,807 downwards.
TATGAAGCGAGCGTGTTCAGAAGAACAAATTATTTTTTAAACCTTCGGTTCGAAGGAACATATTATTTTTTAAACCTTCGGATCGAAGGACCATATTATTATGAAGGCGCCCACGAGTTCTTCTTTGAACTTCGTCTGGGCTCACTCCTGAAGCGTGAGCGTTTTAGTGGACTGTATTTATAGGTATAGCGAGGGGCGATAGCGAAAGGAGAGGAAAGACTAAAGGGACTGACCTTGACGCAGCAACACACATATAAGTCTTCGCTGTCAGCCAGGAGCTCCTCCAGTCAGGCGGCGGCTGGGCACCAACACGTAATCGGGCACACTCCACAGTTTATATATTATAGCGTTTATTACACAATATTATTAGGTTTTTTATACGAGTTTTAAGCGATAAGCGATTATGCGTTCAGCGTTTTATATTTTCAGTGCGTCACATAGGAAAGACAACAGCGGACTGAATGTAAAGGAAAAAGCGGGTAGTGAGGAAACGAGAATTAGGGATGCGGCGTAGCCAATTATGTAGCTTGTTTTTCTTTTTTCAATTAGTTTTTTTATTTAAGTTGGTTTTTTTTTATTTTACCGTTTTTTGGTCATTTCGTTCCTACACCAGAGAACGTGAAGACAGACAATAATTTTTCGTTTTAAAAATTTTAACTAAATAAAAATCATATTTTTATGCATTTATGCACCAGTGCATGTCCGAATATTTTAATATTTCGGTCTTACACCAACGAAATTAGTGATCGACATGCACTGTAGCGTCTTTAGTAATAGTAACATATACCTTCATGTACAAGATGTTCTTTCCATACATTGCGCTCACCTATACCTATCTGTCAAAAGAGTGCATCGGGTTCACAAAACTCAAAATAAATACGTAATAAGGAAGGGTGTCACTTATATCGATAATTGCGCCGTACTACGAAACACTCAATTATTGACGACAAACTCCATTAGTATAGTATTGTTTTTCTTGCGCCCCGGATATTCAATAATATAACATGCAGCAATGGATATAAAAAAAAATACTATAATAACATCTAGTCCTAAAGTGAGCGGCGGCCTTAGGTGGTGGCGAACAGGGCAATCGCCCGAGGCCTCGCTCTTGCAGGGGCCTCTCGTCAAGCAAATATTAAAAAATAAAAAATAAAAACCGACTTCAAAAACATAAACTGAAAAGTTAAAAATAAAATTTTCACTTTAAAGAAAGGAGCATTAACAGGCGGCATATAGTTAATGAAGTCGGTGCCTAATCACTCAGACACTTTAAATTGTGTTCTATTTTTGTTATAGTTATAAATATATCATTGTTGTAATTGTTATTACCTGGTAAGTACCCATTTAAAGTGTCTGAGTTGGCACCGACTTCATTAACTATATGCCGCCTGTTAATGCTCCTTTCTATAAAGTGAAAATTTTATTTTTAACTTTTAGTTTATGTTTTTGAAGTCGGTTTTTATTTTTTTTTTAAATTATTTTATTTTTCAATTTTTAGTTGAACGCATCTGTCACTTATTTGTATTTAGTATAAATGGGGCTACTAAACGCGCTACTCAAATGAGACAGAACCGCGATTACGCAACGTAAATTCAGTGTCAAATTGACGCATCAGCATGCCTAGTAGGCAGTGGTATTCCTATGTAAAACTTCAATCTTAATTATTATTTTTGTGCGAACTGAACATTTTGGCACATTCAACCGTATGAAGGAAATCCAACAAAAAGTAACTGCTGTAAATCGTTGAGGAATTCCCTCGACTGTTTATGGTCTTTATCATCAGACCTGTAATGACACTTATAATCCATATGGGTGCAAAGATCTCATCAATAGAAATGAATCAAGTCCAAACACCAGGTAATTGCTATAAATCGTTAAGGAGTTCCTTCGACTGTGTATGGTCTTCATCATCAGACCTGTAATGGTAATTATAACCTTTATAGGTGCAAAGATCTCATCAATAGAAATGAATCAAGTCCAAACACCAGGTAATTGCTATAAATCGTTGAGGAGTTCCCTCGACTGTCTTTCAGCTCCATCATCAGATCGACTCCCGACCTTCATTAAATAGTACTAGTAGTAGCACTTTTATCAAAATACTTAAAATACGATACTTTAAAATACGATTTTCGAAGGTTGCCCTCGATTTCTCTGGGATGCCATCATCAGATCCTGGTTTCCTTATCATGGTACCATTTCGTAGATATCTCCCTTTCACAAAAAAAAAATCCAATTCGGTTCATAAACAACGAAGTTATCCCTGAACACACATAAAAAAAAAAAACATATATACGGTCGAATTGAGTAACCTCCTTCTTTTTTGAAGTCGCTTAAAAAAATACAGATTTTTTTTACTGAGTATATTTTTTTTTTATTTCAATTTTTTGATTCTTAATTATTTATTAAGGTTATAACATGACGGTAAACTACACCTGTTACGGTTGCGTCTGCTGAAAGGAGTTTTTCGAGGCTTAAAATTATTAAAACATATTTGAGGAATTCGATGACTTGCAGCCCTTGCTATTCTTTCAATCGAAAATGACGTAGCTCATTTGTTAGATTTTTGTGCTTTAATTAAAGATTTTGGTCTTAGTAAAAACCGCAAACATCAATTTTAAAATACATCATCTCTGTATTTGTTACTTTTGTAAATCTTTCAATGTAAGTATAATATTTTAAAACTCAAATTTTATTTATTTGTATAACTTTAGCATTTCTCGTCAAACATAACAAATACCTACCAAACAACCAGACTTACTTTCGTATCACATAGGTACTTTTCCGTGGGACAAAGGGCCTCGCAAAGACCTGCCGCCCAGAGCCTCGCAATGGTTAAGGCCGCCGCTGCCTAAAGTACACAAGTATTGTGCTTGTATTATGGGATTCTAGACAAATGTTAATCATACTTAAATATTTTTTTTTAATGTAATATATAAATACAAAATACTTGTGCACGCAGACACGAAACAAGTAGTCATGTTCATGCAGACAAATATTTGTCCTGGGCGGGAATCGAACCCGCCTCCCTCGGCTCCACAGTTAGGGTCTCTAACCACTCGGCCAACCGGTCAGTCAAATATTAGTTTAGATAATACATCAGTTCAACTATAAACTGTTAATACTGTAATTAATATTAATTATTGCCCGAATTCATGCTCGCGTGGAAGTGTTTTTGATAAGCCCGCGATTCAAGAACCTGTAAACATAGGTAAGTTAGTTAGCATTTATTCCACGAAACGTTTCGGAATATAAAATGTGATCGAAAATGTAATTTAAATACCTCACGTTATAAAAATTATTGCTCGAGGCTTCATACATAATTAATTTCAGGTTTTAATTGATTTCATACCCCACGGGACCGTTCTGTCAGCCATAAACTGTAGCCTTAATTATAAGCTACTTATCGATAAAGATCGTCGAAATCTGTTCAACGAATAGACAAAAATTAAATAATCTTAACATGGATTTCTCAAATATATTCAATAAATAAATACGATTCCAGAACGTATTATCTTTGCCTACAAATAGAAAGTCTATATATACAATCTAAAAAACTAAAAATAACCAGTCCCTGGCGAACCTGACGCAAAGGTTCCCATAACACTCGCGACATTACCGCGTTGGATCACTATGGCGAGCCCCTGCATCAGAATCGACCCAGAGCGGGTCACACCCCCTCTCCTTAAGTCGGCGACCGATGCTCCTAATAAAATTTATGACCTCGAGGCTCCAACAGCTCTTCGTCTCCACAACAAAAGGAACGAAGATATAGAATTGTGCCATGATTGTGTATTTGTTGTGTTTAAGACGGGCCGCGGACTTAGCTGCCGCGCCAGCCACACGTGTGGTTTTTTTTATTATAAAAATATCACCTAAACGTTCGGTCATAATTCCCGCACATAGAGACGGTTAGTGGCGAGAGTGTGTGGTCTGTTTAATCACACACAAACAAATAAAAGTTTGCCTCTTCTTTTGTTGGCATTGTATCGCATGGCTCTATCTAGGTATATAAATAATCAAAGATAATATAAATGAGAAGATGTGTTTGTTTGCCCGTTCTTTATTTACCTTGTGACATCGAAGCGATGTGATTTTTTTCACGAAGACTTAGAAAGGAGTTAGGCTACAGGCTTTTTATCTTGATCCAAGATGTGCATTAAACAAAAGTACTCAAGCTTCGAGATATTAATAAAGAGCAAAACTTCGATTTGCAAAACGAAATATAGTAAGTTGGAATAGAAACGTAGGAGTAGAAGTAGTACGGCTGCGGGAACGGAAATTGAAACAGAGTAAAACAGTTAAGGGGGGGTCATTATGTGTGTCCACGAGGGCGAAAGCTGGTGTATGATAAATTTTCTATTTAAGGAGTAGGCTTCCCATACAATAAAGGTGGTTCGGCTCGTGTGTAATCTTCGCTGTATTTCTGTATCAATATTTACAGAAAAAATATATGTGATAGAAATACTGTCACAGGGCGGTACATTTTTTTTAAATATATATTGTTTAGACGTTTCAGAATAAATTCCTGAAAATATGATTTTTATCGATTCTTCGTTTTTGAAAATAATAAGCCGTAAATTTGATATTATTGCGAATTAAAAAAAAAACAAACATACAGCCCTACAGACATCCTTTCTTAATGACCCTGCAAATTTTGGTTCCAATTCTTACACATTTCATGGGTGGAAACAGTCACGGCTCGCATGCTGTTTCGACGGGTATTTTATAGGTATTTTTGGGAATTGTTCTTGACATCCCTGTCGCTGAGATAGCGATGCCAATTCAAAGCCGCGGAGAGAAAGACTATCCCCTTAATAGTACGGCTCGTTAGCTAAAAACACGGTCTCATCCGGCAGTAAGCTTGAAATTTGGCATACATGTAGCTTTCATGTATGTGCTTTAATCTTGAAATAGGAACAGGTTGAGAAATGACTGGTTACCCTTCTTCTCCTGTAATGTGTCAATCATTTTTTTTTTTAATTTTTAGCGTCTAAAAAAGAGCTATGGGACCTAAAAATTAATTTCAAACTGTGAAAATGCTGATAGCACACAAGACTTACATAAAAACACAAGTTTACTTATAGGTGCATACATACACGTTTTTGACACACGTTTACTTTGACAAGGCAGAACGTAGTACACAATGCGTCGGTTTCCTGACACGGATCAAAGCTGTGAAAATCGCGCCCCGTTCACGCCTACATACTTGTCGGTTGCTATGACGTAGACGTATCGTTGTGCAAGCTAACAAAACAACCCATTCTTGTTAAAAAGCAAATATTTCAGGGAATAAATCCACGAATACCTACTGTGAATAACTATGTAGCTAAAACCATTTCAGATTGTAAATTTTAATAAATAATTTAGTTAGTGATGTACAATAAACCATTTATATGTTATTTTATATTTTTTATATAAACATTAAATCATACTGTTACTCTTAAAATTAAAAGTTGTCGCACGTATCCCGCCCTGAATTACATTATCACTGCTTTTACCGGAAAATTATCAATTTTAATTTATAAGTAACTTAATTAGGTCTTTGTTAAACCAATATTGTTTGAATGTCAACACAGGCTTTGCCCTAAAGTAGAATGCCGCATGACATTTTGATAATAGTATGTTAAAGTAGCTGAAGTACTATCGAAAGTTCGAAACCAAGTACGTGGTTCTGTAGAATAATAGAGTGTAGAACTATAAGTAGAGTATCTTTCATACTAGCGCAGGTTCACGAAACTCTAACTCAAGGTACGTGTAGTGTTGTCGACTTTAATGACTTTTAAGACATAAATGACTATGTTAAGATAAAATATATTTATAAGGATAATTATCAAATTATCGTGATATTATTTTCCTATAAAAAAAAATACCCAAATACCTACATAACTTCCACTATTCAATGGGCATCAGCGGGCGGAGGATGCTTCCCGGCAAGCGAGCGCTCGGTTGCCGGGAGCGCCCACGCCCACACCACACCACCTCTTCTTACTTGGGTCGCCTGATTATCGCAAAGATCATATATTTACTCGGGCCGCACACACACACTTTTTCATAACTAAAGATCCCAAGCGACTTGTTCACGTCTAACGACGCTCGAAATCGCTCTCTCCGCCCAATTTGAACTCCATCATCGTCGTTACCCTGACTATATGAACTCGTGAACGTGATAAGTAATTTTAGTAAATATTTAGTGCTTTAACACACGAACTTCAACAATATCGCTATGAAGATAAAGCTCAAAATGTAACTTCCAAATATCAGCAATATTTTAGCTTTTACTAGTCATTACACGAACGCAATACAAGTGCAAATAACGCTAAAAATACGCGGAGAAGCATCGAAGAATGCTTTTTGCTGTAGAAGTATCATTTTACAAATTAATTTGCGTAAATATTCGTACATGTATGTAGTCGTACATTTCGGTCTATGTATTCTCGTAATCTTTTGACGCATGAAGCAGGTTTTTTTTCTATCTCAATAATATTTTTTAAAAATCTCGCTCATTGAAATATTTGACGAACGAAACGACAATTCCGACTCCGACAGCGACATCTTTTCAATAATTCGAGCGGCACTGACCATTCCGCGTGAAAAAAAAAACAGCGAGTGTGTATACTCGTATTGCAAACTATTGGAAACATTTTCTTTCGAGGTTCTTCTCGGCGCCATAAAATATGTCTCCACGTATTTTTTCGTAGACCCGCCAAACAAGAACAGAGGTGCGTGCGCTTTAATTTAATTGTCTAGATCGGTCTAGATTCTTTTTTTGGCGTTTCTTTTTCCTCGCTGAAACAAAAAAAACTTTGTGTGGCTTTACATTTGTGATGACAATCATCCATTTCTCTACTGATAGTGGCATCATCTTAATATTTAAAGAAATCTATAAAAACACTTTTCAGTGTATACCGCTTTTATAAAATTTACGCAACCACATTTCAAAATTTTGTAAAAAAAAAGCTAAAATTGCATAAAAATAATATAATAACAACGTAATGAAGCGACGCCGCGATCCAGACGTTTGCGCCATGCTTTATTGCCGACTGGCAACAACTCATTCAGTCACTCTATATCACTTGCCTACACTCATCGTGATTACGTGCCGAAAGTGTAACTATACCACAATTAAAAAATAATTCAAAAATGACGTCGTGCGTGTTAGAAATTTGTAAAAATGAGTCAACTTCGAAGAAAAAAGTTTGTAGCGTAACTTATCATCGGTAAGTAAGCAAACCATCAACTAAAATCAATTAAAACAAATTTTTGTCTTTTGCCGCCATTTCTGTATAAAATCATAGATTATGAAGAGTTGACCGTACAGTTTGGATACGTAGGTATAAAATGTTGAGAAACTATATGATTTAGGTTTAACTGATTATTTTTTAGTTTCTTTATTACTCAACCTAAGCTAAGCTGTCTGTCTGTCTGCACCGCGTATTTTTAGTGCGAAACTTAGTAAGCCAATTTTCATTAAGGGTAAGTAAAGTTTATATCACATTGCAACAATGATTTTAATTGCAATTCGTTCATTTTTTACCGATAAGGCAAAGTGAGATAAAGCGTCGGGTCTTGTTAACGCAAGCGTATATTCTAGTATCTATATTCAGTACCAATTACAGGTTAATGTATAATTGTTTTACTTATATGGGGAAATATGTATACACAGTATTAATTAAAATAAATTTTGTAATTAAAATCATCAATTTTGCCTCTTTCAATTTATTTTATTACGTTTCCTTACATTATCCAATTAAATAGGCAGAATATAAACAAAGTTTTGCGTGTCGTCTCTATGACGATAACATCGCATACCTATGACTCATTAGTACGGCTCATTAGCCGCCTCGCATGTACCCCGCACTGCTCACTGCTGCACACGTATGCACAAATTTTGTTCACGCCGTCGTCTGTTCCACAGTAATATTATTTCTATGAAAAATTGATGAATTTTCGCCGTTTTTGTCAATATACGTGCGAAAGGATTTTCGATTCTTATGTCGTAATTCCTATACAACTCCAACGATGATTCGATAGAAGTTATTGGTTTCTTCCGTTTTATTAAAAACTGTCCTGTTGTCAGTCGTAGGCATTTACCGTGTATTGGCGAGCCCACTTATTGCTTAGAAGTGCATAGTTCTAATCCCAGGGTATGTACTTACCAGTGAGTTTTTCTGACTTAAGTACATAACTATTATTAACTCCGTGCTTCGGAGAGCACGTTAACCCGTCGCATGGCATCATTAAACGACAATTGTTAAAATCCACCAACCAGCACTATAGCAGCGTAGTGAATTAAGATCCAAGCACCCTCTCTCTAGGATAGGCCTATGCCCCATGCAGTGGGACATGATGGGTTCATATGGATAGATCCTGATGTCTCGTTACATATAATTATGTTTGTATGTGGTACCTGTCAATTTGTATAGGTTGACATGCCAAATTACTTTCAGTGGTGTCGTAACCGTTTGTAGATAATATTATATGATTAAGTAATCTACGAGTGAGCGGTATTTTGTGACCACTTGTTACAGCATAAAGTCGTTTTTTTTTTTAATATAAGTATTATACATTTATTACTTCCTTTATATCTCTCCAATATATCTTACCTGTGAGTATTAATTACTAGACGTTATGTGTGAAGACTTCATTTTGTGTCTTTTATTACCAAGTATTAACTAATAATCTTAAAACTCCCACCATTCTCCTTCGTGTAATGATTTAAGTTTTATATAATTAAACGTAGGTATGCTCTTACCACAGTTGCCGTTAAAAAACGTTGACGGAGCTTTTAGCTTACTTTTCTAGTATATTCGAAAATCAAATTTATTTGCCGTGAGGACATCTACAACGAAAACCAATTAATTAAGAATAGGCTTGAAATTTCTTGATTACACATTTGTATGGAACCTAACGTTAATCGTTGGCTTCACACCAATACTACAATACAAGGCTCACAAACTATCTTTCGATTTTGTGTGTAGCTGTTGGTTAGTAAGTTATTTCGCTATAACGATTTGATTAGAAATACAACTGTTATACCTAAGCGTTTAATTTCGAATAAGCGCATCTGATCGCATTTGAAGGCACGCGTGCCATGCCTACATAACCTATTTCCTATTTGTAATTTCTAATCTACTTTGGTATCTGTGATCGTGACAGTAATTAATAGCCCTTATCTCGATTATATTTCGAAAAACAAAAATTCATCAACACTAAAAGAAAATCTTTTTCCCTACTTTCAGCAGTGTTGATTTGCCAACAGAGTTACCTACCGGTACCTATAATTAGATTATTTACAGCACTTTAAGTTGCAAGACATAATATAGTGTAAGTGTAGACTTATTGAATTTGCTTTTGCCATAACTTATTCCCACTTTTTGTACTTTTGATACTGTATTGCATTCAAATGAAGACAACCACTCGTTTGATATATGAAATATATAGTTTTTTTTTACAAAATAAAGCCACCTCCACGCCAAACGCTAACGAAACCAGCTGACTGGCGGCAGGCTATTTTTCTACTACAATAATGTGACGCAATATAAAAAAATCTGATTTTAAAGAAGTTTAGGTAATAACTTACACAAAATGAGATGCAATGTAGAAATATTTTCCTCCTGTGTACTCTACATTATTAAATACAGTATTAAATATCGTTCGTGGGATAAGTACGGTACGGGATAGGTATGGTACCTATTCATGGCGACACGCATTTGGTCAGTTTTTATGGTACAAACCCTCTTGGAACCACTGGTCCCTAAAACTATGTGAAGTTTTACTGTCCAATTCAGAAACTTTCAGGTATTTAGACCCAGTTTCGTTAAAAATGTTTTGTCTCGTTCCATAATCGAAGTAAGAATAAAAAGCATATAAACCAAACCAGATCGAAATAAACGTTTCGAAATTGGATGGTTAAAATATCTCATTACGTCGTACTTTCTAGAATACTCTGTTTGACTGAAAGATAAATTTCTACTACCTGCTCTAGTTTTGGTACGGAATACCCAAAATTAGCGCTAATCAAGTTTTGTTATTATTTCACTTACGAGAATCGCTCTAATCCACGCATGATTAATTGCGATCTTAATGATTCCAAGTAGTGGTTTTCCATGAAACACGTGATGTGTCATTGACATCGGCTGTTTTAATAGCGGTTCACCGAACTCGGTCGTTTTTGTTTCTATCCGAACGTTGAGTTAAAGAACTCTCCCAAAGACGAACGACACTGCTCTCATTGTAGTAGAGGGGAGAAAGTGATCAAAATCTGGTCCAGAAACATTATCCGCGATGACTCAGGAGTAAGACCAGGTGCTAAATTATTTTTAAAGATTAGGTGTAAAATCTTGCGAGTTCCAAATAACGTTAGTTGCTAAATACAACATATTTAATGTTCATCAGCCAATCGTATGTCTTGAATTAGACTTATTTAAATGACGAATGGCATCCATATGATTGGTTGATAGCATGTTATGTGATCACCGATTTTAAAGTAACCTTCTAGCAACTAGTTGTATACCTGCCTTTCTCGGTTCGTGCACTCACTTCGTTCTCTCTCTTCCATTCAGTAGTTCTAATTATCTCGTTCATCGTTCATACTAGTTTTATCTTTAATTCCACAATGAAATACCAACCCGACTCGAAACAAGTCTGAATGAAGTCGAAGCTGAAACACTAGTAAAAAAAACATTTGGTTCCCACAGTGTGCAACTTTAAGCTGATTACATGTGCGGCAAAACCATATGACAAGACATGTGGCAAGACTGTCTGATGCATTAAACTAAAGATTGTTGCATAAAATTCAATCGAATCACGATACACATAACAGATATAGATGCATTCCACCAAGCATCCTCCTCTCTCTTGAGAAATACGAGTATGAAATAACAAAAATCTTATAGTTGTAGTCTCATTTAACAGCATTTAAAATATTATAGGTTTAAAAGCGATAAATACATTGTAACTCAGTGTAGTTAGCGTTAATGAACGTTTTTCCGCTGTATAGATTGTATTTAGAAATCGACAAAATATATATTTTCGTTTAAAATTAGCGGCACACTAATTCATGCCGACCTTGCCTTTTTCCATATAATTTGGATTGTCAACTACACTAATCTTTTATAAACCGGTTTGTGTTTCTGACTATACAGATTTGTAATTTGACTTGAAACAATAGTGTAGCTACCTATACCATTGTAACTACAGAAAAATGTTCTTGTAACTTTTGGAATTATGTCCATATGCATTCACATATTTAAAAAAATACATTATAGTCAGCGAGAAAAAAGAAAATGTTGCCTGTAGATTAAAAGACCCAATGGGATCAACTGAGGTTAAAATACTAGAAATGTCAGAAATTGTAAAAAGGAATTTCCCGGGGAATGTAGATCGGGAAAGTCTCTTAAAAACGTTTCCTGTCGCCACAATCCATTGTTTTTAGGTAGCTGTATTTACTGTCACATTTCAAAATTTCAAATGACCATCCTGCTTATGGGTATGTTAACAAAATCATTATTATTGTTCTTGTTCGATTTTAACTGGTAGTGTGTGGTTAAGATTCTCTCGATCGTCGACAATATTGTCGTATTTTATCTTCTTCATCAAATTACCTTCAATTCAGTCTCTTTTCTAATCTCTTTGTGTTTCATAAACGTACACACGGCTTTAACCCGCGACACACAGACGTAGTTTCCCAAATGACTGCAAATGACGTCCCTATAACTATGTTTTCCCGCCCGTTTCCGTAACCGTACCTCTTCTTCTACTTCTTAATTTGTACTCTCATTACTATTTCATCTCACAACTCGACGCTTTGTTCCTTATTAATTCCGAAACTTGGTTCTATATTCCGGGAAAATCTTCGTATTGGATCCAATAAACAGTTCAACTAGGTATATCTGTGTAAAAAACGTCGTGTTGTTGCTGCATTAAGACGCGACATGAAGGAAGAATAAACCAATTTATCGCATTTAATATTAGGCGTCGTGGATCTATAGGCTCTAAGGACTGTTGACAAACGAGCCTCTTAATAAGCTTTTAATAATCTTTTAATAAGAGGTGGACGTAAAGTAAGTGAACCTACCTTTGGCCCTGAAATCCTTAAAACTAGTTAGATTTGGCTTCAATACTAAACATTTTTTAATGGTTAAATGGTCATTGAATTTAGAGATTGATGTTGAGATGTTAGTAATAAAATATAGTCCGTAGAAAATTAAGTACAAATGACATACCTTTTACCCAAGACCTTCGCACAATCGCTAAGTTTTTCTACATAGTTTTGAAAAGTACTTATTCAATGTCATCCATTGTGTAGTTTTGGCACAGCAATGGCAAAAGGCGGCTAACCTTGACAATCGACGTGTTTTAATGTTACCTGGCAATAATTTGTATACACAATAATCATTTAGTATTAATTTTTGAAATTATTGCACGACCTATTTTTGTTGTGTATTTTAATAAAAGATTTTAACACAGGACATGTACACACTTGTATTTTTGTGTATTCGGTTTCATTATATTTATAAACGTTACATCATATAGATAGCATTCTTACGTTTTTAGAGTTCTTAACTAAAATGCTATAAAATTCATTTTTGTAAAATGTCTTTGCTGTCCGTCTGTCCGTGAAGATCCTCTTTTTCAAGAACGGGTAGAAATGGCAAGTTAAGTCATATCAAATACTGAGCTCTGCAGCCCCTGTAAAAAATTCAAAATCAAGTCAATACTATAAAACGATATAGCCTTTCAGACACGTATTTTTTTACTCTAACTAGTGTTAAAATAGGAGTAGTTACAAGTCATAGGATCTAGAGGTTCAAACGGTTGTCAATCCCCTTAAAAAAAACCCGTTGACCTAAAATCTACTATTCCTTCTATTACCTTGCGTTAATCCAGGACCTTCCATTAAATTCTTGTTATTCATTTATTTTTTATATTTTTATTTTATATTTATTTTTACTATTATTATTACTGGTATAGTGCAATATAGTATAATACTTGTTATTATCAAGTATTTGTAAGCTACTTTCTAATCAAGGCGCTCTATTCCTTGGACTAGTGTAACTACTGTGTTTCTACTTGTGAAAACCTATTAGTAATTACTTGTTTTCGTGAACATAACTATATAAGTTTATAAAGTGATCGTTTCCCTAATAAATAAATAAAAGAAGTGTCATAGTATCTACAAGTAAAAGTGAAAATATACGAAAATTATCAATTCCAAAATTATGAAATCCCGTAATTGTACTTTGTAACCAATGATGCTTCACTAGTCATTTTTCTAAATATTAAAAATTAAAAATAAGTGTCATTTGTATAAATAATCGAACGTTTGATTTACACTGAAATGACTTGGTTTCGCTTTCGACAGAGTTATTGGGTAAAGGGAGGTCACGCATGTGAGAAAGTATACCCTCAATTTGTATATAAAATAAATAAAATACCTCGGAAATTGTATTTCAGAAAGAGCAATTATGTCGCTTTGCATATCCTGCGAATATTATAAATGTGAAATTTTTTATGTTTGACAGTCAATCACGCAACAACAGGTCGACGTGATTTAACAGAGGCTACTTTTTATCTCGGAAAATGGCACGGTTCCTATTAGATAACTATTCTTCATCCTAAAATGTCTGAACGGATTTTGATGAAGTTTGATATAGTGATTTCATATGTAGTTAACTTTTAGATCGTTCTAGAAAGTCGCACTATGTCCTAGAGCGTCACGCCCCTTTAGCGGTCTCGGCAAAACTATAGTCCACGCGGGCGAAGCCGCGGGCGAAAAGCTAATGATAATTATCATTAATTATGACTACGCTTTGTTATAATAAAAAATGCTTGTTAATGTAATGGATTTGACATTGAAATATTTCATGCAGCAAATTTAAAAAAGACAATGTCTAATTTGTGAACATGACAAAAAATAATTATATCTAGTATTGCTCATTGTTATAATAGTTCAAAGGGAATTCGATATAGTTGTAAACTTTCATTCAACGGAATAGATAAGGGATCGTTTTAGATGTGTTAATAATGTTAATGAATGCAAATTAAACGATCAACGAACAAATTTACATAATTAGATACGCTGAATAAACATGAGAAGCACACAAGATTGCGCATTTGGAGCTTACATTACTTTTAATTTGTTTGTATTGCATGGCTCTAAATATCTCAAATATTCATAATAATAGCTGGCTGAACAAAAACATTTCTGAGCTGTTTCTCCAACACTCACGGCTATATTGATTCATACAAAATGAAAATGAACAACTTTATGAATTTGTGTATAACGAAACGTATCTACTACGAAACGAAAATTTTATTCCTCGACGCTTCCCCTTTGTGAGATCTTACAAAAAGATCATTTTATTTTGCGACTGCTGAATGTAGTATAAAGAGAACAGAATACGTCTATTGTAAATTCGTCATTTTCACAAAAGGAGCGCTTTCCTACGAAAGCTATTAGCTTTGATCTTTTTATTTGTGTGACTTTAGAAGCGAATCCCTTTGAGAACATTAATTATATTTTCTATTTACATAAATTCTTAATTATAACTGTTTGATACTAATATCTGCAGAGAACTATTAATTGCTTAGGTCGTTGTCACAACTACGCTTTGACTCGAGTGAAATTAATTGCGTGTTGATCGTCGTTTAGATACGAAATTATTAGTGCTGCAATTGTGCTTTGATTAAGCTCTCTGCTTAAGTAGCAATTAAGTCGTTTAATTGTTTATGTTCTTAAACTTTCAATGTGATTAATGCGATAATTTTGAGTGTTATATGTATTATTTATCCGGCTGTAACCCTGGTTTCGCCCGTGTACATTTTGAAGATATAAACTCCTTTCTTCCAGTCATTGATTACTTAATAGTTTTTAGTGGTTTATATTGAAAAAAATAATATAGTGAAAAATACCGTAGGGAGAGAGTTTCTTATCAGTTCTTCTCCATCTAGTAATTTGGAACTAGCGGTAACTGCTTCTTTTTCACTAAGTATGTGTAATATAATGTCGCACATTGAAAAGAAAAACCTGAGCTTTTGTTGTGGGCCACTAGGGGGCACTTCAGTACAGGTGTTACTTTAAAAGAGCTTAGCAGGTTTCAAAGCTGGTTTTGTCTTACATAGATATCACCTCAAAACAGGTTTTTTCTTAGACATGTTTGTTGGTTATTGGTCACTAGGAGGCGCTGCAATAGACGTGTTTCTTTAGAAAAGCTTAGTGACGCCGATTTTGATGGTTTTTTTTTGCATAAAATAGGTACGACCTCAGAGCAGATTCTTAAATGTCTTACAGCGATTTTATGTTATAGGCTACCATAGAGCGCTGCAGTAGATTTCTCTGAAAAAGCTAGCCTATTTTAATGCGGGTTTTTCCATTACATAGGAAAGTATCGCCTCAAAGCAGGTTCTTACGTTAGTTTATCTTTATAAACAGTCAGCGTGCGTTGCAGTAGATATTTTTTTTTAAATAGCTTTCATCAGCCTATAAACGTCCCACTGTTGGACACAAGCATAGAGTAAATAAATTCGACGTACTTGCCTACTAATTCACTGCACACAAGCCTACTAATTCAAAAAGTAATAATAAAAAAAGATCCTTTAAAATGACTGTCAATTTTAATACAATTTTTATACGATTTTGAATAACCTTTGTGCGTGACCCGTACGTAGACTGTATAGATAAGCTTTAGTTGTGTGGTCATAGTCATTTAATTATTTCACAATTTTTAGAGGACTACACTATTTATTATTCGTTTATGAAAATTGTTTTCGTCGTGAGTTTTTAAAATATTTAATTTTTATTTTTATAGGCGCGTTAAAAATTTAATTTTTACCAACGAAATACTCGCGTATCGTTATGAAGTTAGTCACGGAAACTTGTTAGTATGAAGTTAGTCGTCAAAAATAACTTTATGCATGCAATATCTTTGTATTGTAAATAGCTTTCACATTTTAAAGTTTGCTGAAATATCTTGACTAATTTCGTTGATAGCTCTTCCTCTTTATACGGCGCACATGCTTTGGGCGTTGGTCGCATGACGTCCGTTCTATGTCATCGCATATTAGGTGCGGTTTCCTTTTCAAGGAGCGTCCATATTGTTCGTGTTATGATCATGTCATGATTTTAAAATTATATATAAACCAGCGATTTCGTAAGAAAACCACAGGTTAATTTGATGTAACCGCAAAATGACTAACTGCTGATTCCTGTTTGTAGTCTATTGATTAATATTTGGTAGAGTTTGTCTGTGAAATTTTGGCATTCCCCTTCACAAAGCAATTCAATGGAAAGTAAAATATACCAAGTACTTATTTCACTTATTTCAATGAAACTTTCAAAGATGTGATTGAAAGATTGTCAGGAGTGACATGCAATAATTTTTGTTTGTTTATCTGTCCGTTCGTCTGTTTATTGAAACTAATCTCCTGAAGGGATGAACTGATTTCAGTCAAACTTCACAGATGTGATTCGAAGATTGTCAGGGGTGATACACAATACTTTTTGTTTGTCTGTCTGGCCGTCTCTCTGTCTATTCGAGCTAAACTCTAAAACATTTAAACCAATTTTAATGAAACTTCGCAGACGTGAAAAGACAGATGTGAGGAGTGACATGTGTTACTTTTTATTTGTTTGTCTGTCTGTCTATATGTATGTTCGAGCTAAACAATTAAAGCTTTTAATGAAAGTATGCGGACATTAAAAATAAGTTGTCAGGAGTTATATAGGTGACTTTTATGTCCGTGTGGTTGTCTGTCTTTTTGTCCTGACTAATCTCTAAAACGACTAAACCATTTCTATGAATCTTCGCAGACATAAAGAAGAGGTTATCAGGAGTGATATAATTTGGTTTTTGTTTGTGTGTCTGGCTTATCGTCGAAACGGCTGATCCGATTTTACTGAAATTTTGCAAACATAAATAGGGCGTTGTCAGGAGTGAAAAGCATTTTTTTTATATATAGATATAAAAGATCGTAGTGTTTTAGTCTGTTCCGGTTAATCTTCAAAACGGCTGACTGATTTTGAGACCGACTTGTGGGATAGCTATTTTTCATGCTAAAATGGCTAAATGGGTTTTCTTGAAATTAGGTATAGAGATTTCTTAGGTAGTTAAGTTTCGGAATGTTCTAGAAAGTATTACAATGTTCTGGAGCGTCGCGTTCCTTTGAAACTGTCCCGGTACAACTATGTAGTCCACGCAAGCTAAGCCGCGGGCGGAAAGCTAGTTATGAATATAAAAATGGTAAACAAACTCTATCTTGTCTAGAACAGTTTATAAGTTGAAATCAAAATGGAGAGGCATCGTGATTTTCTGATGGCTGACAATAGGGGCGCCCGAGTGGCGCAAGACGGCGCGGCCTTGTCGGCGAGAGTGTCGAGAAACCTTCAGACGGCACCTCTGAAATGAGCATTAAAATCGCATTAACACTGTGTCTGACTGGAAAAATTAATTTCGTAAATGTGAATTCTGGAGCTGTATAAGCTGTTCGATGTTTTCCGAAACTCGTTGTTGTTATTGTTTTCGAAACGTTTTCTTTTCTTTTTGTAAAGGAGCAGATATTTAAAATTCATTCCGTCTTTGGCTCAAAAAGCTTGAAGTTAATTTTATAAATAGAGTCTGACTTAATTTTAATTTTTGTAATGAGTAGGTATGTTCTGCTAATAATTTATTGATGTGGTTACGGTTCGAAAACGAATGACATTCGTAACTGGAGGCCGATTCTTGTTTTATTTGATAATTTCAGCATAAAAGATTTGTCAAACGATATTTGGTGTCAATTGTCGTGTGAGCTGCAAATTCTGTATTCTGAAGACCCTACGGAAATATTGTCACGTGAAAATTAAATATCGTATGCAATATGATTGACTAAGATTGAATCCCGTCTTTAGTCTATGGTTTAGTAGATAGTAGCCAATGGAAGCGATGGCAGGGTTTCCCTAATGTTCTGTTTAGAAATAAATGCTATAGCAAAAGCTTTCGTTTGTCTTTCGGTTGCGAGGAGTTATCAGCGATTTTATATAATTTTTTTGGCTTATTAGAGAAAAAAAAATTACATGATTTAACCATTTAGAAGTAAATTTTTTACAAAGTTTTATCAATTTGTATGTTGGTTGTTGAAATAACTCAAATGCGGAACACAGGTGTGATTTCGCGCGTCTGTCACAGACTATCTGCCAATTTTGCTGCCAATCGATAGTTGTAATTGTAATAAACTTTTGTGCAAATACGAATCTTTACGATGTTTGGACATATCATCAGCAAGTTGGTAACGAAAGTTCACTGGGACGATTAGTGATATAAGGAAGAGTGGAAGGTCAACGTTCTCGTGGTCGATCACCCACTAGATGGACAGACCTCATTAAATCATGTACGACGTGTTCCCTAACTTAGTGTACACGCAATGCTACGAATAAAGAAAGATGGAGAAGTCTCGCAAAAGTCGCAACCAATATAATTATCGGACAATCCATGACCACGACCACTCCGCCAGGTACGACTGAGAAGAATAAAAATTTGTGAAAAATTAAATTATTAATTTAAATAATTTATGAAATGAATCGATAATCGATTGATTTTTTCGTCTTTTCAGTATTGTACTTATTCAACACCGATAGAATTTGAAAATGCAAGATCTTCTAAATTAGCCTTTGCTATTATATTTTGCAGAATACAGGAAAATTGTTTAAAAACAACTGACTACTATTTCAAGACAATTCAGTATCATTTTACATGTGACATTTAAAGTGCGGACCATATGATGCATGTCACACGACGTTCGTTTGATAATTATTGTCAAGTGACATTTTTCATTGTAAACACGGAAATTGTCTCGTGATACTTAATGTCAAGCGGTCAGAGAATCACCCCCTTGGTCAATTGTCGCTATTATCTATTGTAATTTCCGTATTATGAAAAGAAATGATCAAATCGAATTTAATCTCAGCGTGTCAGACTGATTGGCGTATGCCTAGTCAATGATGTTGAAGGACACGCTCGATCGATCGAACCAGAAATCAACGTGATATAGATATATTTTTAGAAGATCTACATCATCTTCGCAGTCTATTTTCGTGGTGCCTCAGATATTTCCTGTTTATATCGACTTTACTATAAAAAAAAGTACACGCGTCATGTAATATCCCTATTGTTCTAGTTATTTAACCACAGAAATCCAAATAAATTACAGAAATGCCATCTTTTTTATTGCGTCAAGAATAAATCTATATTAATACGTGAAGGAAAAGCTTTAGACCCCTTTTTAAGCATATTACGCACACGGAGGAGTGTGAGATTTGGCATGGTTAAAATTTATGTGGAGCAGGAGTGCAGAAAACTAAAATCTAAAACTAAAAATTTATACCTAATATCCGTTACAAATACTGTCAATCATTCGAGTTTAATAGTCTGTCGTTTGATGCAGTTTAAATTGACTTACTCTCGCCTATTTGTTATTGGTGGTTTCAAAACAGTGAGTACGGGCGAACTTCGACGACTGCTGGGCGACCACTTGTCAATATTAATATATCAATACCTGCGGCTATACTTACCACAAAATAGATACTCACGCGACATAGTTTGAAAGTACTGCAATATTCCCAAATTGCCAACCATATTTTTACCATCGTAACCAATTTTAATTCATTTTGATGCCTTCGTTTTAAATCAAGTAAGTTGTTGCCGAGGAAACTGAGTCATAAGGCGATGCCAGGGTGACTCACAGGTGAAAAAAACTGCCGAATCTCGATTATCTTGCGGTATTTTAGCTTCAAGAGCTCGTATATTTTCAATGTTTTGTCTCATTTTGTGATCGGGTGCTCAAAAATTTTTTATGCCCTTATAAGTAATCCATTACTATCAAATATACGAGTGGTACATTACAAGCAGTAATAGTTATATTCAGAGCATTATAAAGTATAGTTCAGTACATAACAAATACCTACACAATTCATTAGTCTAAATCAATATTTTACTGACACCAATTTATTAGCCTTGCGTTGAAGGTTCACACAGGTGCGGGCAGGACAACTTATTTGGGTTGAGTAAACATTACAAGTAAAGTCGTGTTGATATTTATACATAGATGGTTAGGTACATAATAGTACATTATGAGGCAAGTACGGTAAGCTGCATATCATACTTAGTTGAGGTGTTAATAGCCGAGTGCTTATAATAAACCAATGACTATAATAACCAGCTTACTGAGTACGAGCATCATACGACGTTTTTAATACATTTGCGATTAAAATTAGGTAGATACTTCAAATGTAATAATGACGGGAGCTAAGGGCGCGAACGGGTTGGTTTTTGCGGTTTACGCATGCGTCAGAAACAGAATACTCGTTTGTGATTGGTGTGAAAAGGCCTAGTGCTTTAAAATACAACATTACGGTACAAATTTTGATGTCATAAAAACCATATTAATAGCAATTGTTTTGAAGAGTATGTTTTAAATTGACCGTATCTACGAACACCTATGAACCTAAAGACTTGCTCATTCAACAGAAAAATTACTTCATCTGCCTCAATTTTTTTATTCTTACTGTTATTCTGTTCTTGTTTTCTTTGCCTGTTGAAAAACCGTATTGCTTAGCGATTACCACGTTAACATTTCATTCACATTCGTCTGCAAAGTTCTTTACTTTCAGTTTCTAAATTTTTACCAATTTAACATCACCACTGGTTATGTATTACATTTGCTAGTTTTAAACATAAATTATTAAAACGACTTTGCTTTGTTTGTATACACTTTTGTAGATAATATTTCCTGAGTTGTACTTTAATATTATTTTCGGTTACGATGTCTTTTATCTCGTCAGGCAATTTTTCACGCTTTCTGTTAATGGAGTCCTTGTTTATCGGTATCTCTGTAATAGATATTCGATTTGACAATAGTTAGTTTCTTTTTATTTGTTAAGATGGTCAATGAATTTTGTTAAAAACAGTCACATCCGCCTTGTGACTAAATTTGAAGACATTAAGAGATAAAGACACTATATTATACTACTGAACTATTCTGATTTAATTAATAAATACGCGATTTGCAAATAATGATGTAATTTTAGTGAGCACTTGGTGCCTATAACATTTTAGTATTTTAGAAAATATCTGCCATCAGACTTTCCTTTCCTAAGTTACGGTGTATTTCGTCACACACTCACTTATGGATTAGCACCGATTGACTGACCGATCGGCCGAGTGGTTAGAAACCCGAACAGCAGAACCAATGGTCGCGGGTTCGATACTCGAAATAATAATTAAGAATGTATATCAGTTGTCTATATATCCCTAATACAAACTATGCTTAGTTTGGAACTAAATGGCACTGTGTGAGTTGTCCCAGGTATTATAATTATATCAAATTTATAAGGTACTTCTAGCAGATCTATTAACTTAAAATTCGCAATATTGTTAGTAAGAAAATAAAAAAGTGTAAAATCATGAACTTTTTAAAATGAAGGTTTTTTCGTCCTAGATAAATTTTTTGTTAGATATCATAAATTTTGCATTACAAAAGGGTATAGTCGGGGAGCTCGTCGAAATGAGATCCCATCAAAACCATTCGTTTAAAAAAATTGGCAAGTCTCGCAATACTTCCGCCGTCAAAAAAAATCCAAAAGTACAAGTTTTAAATAAAATCAGGTACGAAATAACTGACTTGGTTCTTTTCGGAATCGGGGAGAGGTAGCTAATTTTTTACTTTGTCATGTAGAAATGTTACTCTTTCCATTCGCCGCACAACCTGCTTGCCTATCCTATCACATAAATATAGTAATCGAATTACTAACACTGTGTTTGTTGTTCATTACGTACTTCCGTTCGATTTCCGGTCTTACGTTGAAATTACTAGAGTACCTGCGGGTTTCAAAGAGCGCGTTAATCCTCCCAACATCAGAGAGATTTAAATGCAACGAGGTCGAGATCCAAATATTCAATCATGGCTGAAGAACGTCAGTAACATTTTCGAGGTGAAACGAAATCTTTGCGTAGACCGATCTAAATTGTAAGTGAATTGAATCCGAAAAACTTTTTATGAATAAAGTACAGGCAAACAGTACATCATGTTTACCCAAATACTTGATAGTAAAATAATGTGTTTGCATTTATTCATATGCTGTTTAATATATTGTAAAGTTATCGAGTGTAATAGGGAATAGGTATTATTTGCTTACAAGTTACGGTTGGGAAACGCTCTCTAATTCGAAGTTGGTGGCGCAGTAACTCTTTCATACTCTCTACAAATATACAACACAGATTTCATAGTAAACGATGGTTATGCATACTCAATGACAGTATTTATTTCTTTATAAGATATCATTTCCATATATAGAATTTATTACCAAATACAGTAAATATGTATACGGTAAATACACCAAAAAGTCACTTGAATCAACACAATATCGTCTTAGGCATGAAAATGGTGTTTCATATAGTCGGAAGAATATTGTTTTCTTAGGTAGATTAATTTCTTCTTGTATCTTGGTCCGATTAGATCTTATTCTGGATGCAACTATGTACACAGAGCAACGATGTGCTTCACAGACATTATTTAAACTTTAATTTGAAGTGTTTTGATCAAGGTGTTTCCTATTTCATGTAGGAGATTGCCGCGTTATCTGTTTTCTCACTTTGTGAGATTTCATTTCTTGCTTCCTTCACTTCATTTACACTTAGCTAAAATACGGAAATGTTTTTCATGGTAGTTTTAAAAAACATTTTTCAAATCAAAAAAATATTCTTCTACTGAGTTAATTTTCTCAGCACAATTAAAATAATCAAGAAGAGAAATCTCCTGGCGAGATTTTCTTACCTTTAATTCATGAATACGCTCTTGAATAAATAATAATTTTCAGTTCACTCATTAAGAAGATAAATTATTAGATTTAGTTTGCTTAACAGCATCTGACCACGTTAAAAAAAAGAAATCCCTTAATAATGCATTTTAGGATCCGATTTTACAGCATTCCATTGTGTAGCCAAAATTAATGATCACGGATTCCTCAATTGTTTCAGAATAACAAAGGCCTAGAGGAGAAGAGCAGTCCTATGTTAGACCGGTGAACCGCGCCTTATATTCGGTGAGAATTCGTTTTATTTAACCATAGAGTAAATTAATTTGATTGTTTTAACTAATATTATAAATGCAAAAGTGTTGTTTGCTGTTTATTGTTTGATTACTTCACGTTGGAGCAGTGCAACGAATTACTTGATTTTTCGACACAAACATAGTTGGTGGAATGGAGGCTACTGTTCATTCTAGTCGAAAATTCCTATGGGATACAAAACAGTTCTGGACCCGAAAATAGGTACAATCTATACTAATAATATAAAGAGGAAAGATTTGTATTTTTGTATGTTTGAAACGAATACAATCAAAAACCACTGGAACAATTTCAATGAAACTTTGCACACATGAAAAAGAGGTTATCAGGAGTGACGTAGGCTACTTTTTGTTTATGTTTGTCTGTTTGGCCGAGTTAATCTACGAAACGGTTGGACCGATTTGAATGAAATTTTTCACTAAGAGGAAAGTGTTGTCAGGAGTGACATAAATTTCCTTTTGTCTGTCTGTTTGTTCCGGCTGTTCTCCGAAACGGCTGAACCGATTTCAATAACGTCAGTAACATTTTCGAGGTGAAGGTTTGCAGGAAACGAGGTAAACTTTGCAGACATGAAAAGGAGAGTCTCAAGAGTGACATGGGCTACTATTTGTGTATTTGTCTGTCTGTCTGTTTGTCCGAGTTAATTTCTGAAACGGTTGAACAAAATTTTATTGAAATTTTCCAGACATGAAGAAAGCGATGTCAGAAGTGACATAGGCTTCATTTCGTTTGTCTGTTAATCTTTCTGTTCCGGCTACTCTCCGAAACGGCTGAACTAATTTCAATGAGATTTTGCAGGCGTGAAAAATTAATCTTTTATATAATCATAGTATGAAGTTTGAGAGCTGAGAGTGACATAGGCTACTTTTTATCCCGGAAAAAAGGATACCGGTACAGCAGTGCAGTGTAGTCCCCGCGAGCGAAGCCGCGTGAAGAAAGCTAGTATATAAAGCAAAGTCGCTGACCGCATCTGTCCTCATTTTTGTTTCTCCGCTTACTTATATACTTCTTAACCAGGCAACGGATTTTATTGCAGTTTTCATTATCGTTTACAGAATTTATTACCGAAAGTTAATACATACATTTCAAACTAAGTTATTATGTAGTAGTTAAAATGTAATGTTTTGTAATGAACGTACAAAAATAATTCCGCTTCAAATCAGGTCATTCTCTTATGAAGATATTTTTAAATGTAACGAGGCCACTGGCACTAAACAGACTGAAATAAATTTTCAATGTAAGCTGAATTGCTCATATTCGTATTTTATAATGCCATCGAATTTAAAAATTACCGGCCAAGTGCGAGTCGCACTCGCACACGGAGGATTCACGTTTCACGGAAGGAAAACACGTTTCTTTTATGGGGACCCCCTTTAATTTTTAATTTTATTTTTATTATTTGTCGTTATTATACCCATAGTAATACATACTTCATGAAAATTTCAAATGTAAACAATGATCTCACAATTACCAAACACCAAAAACGCTAAAAAACACGTTTCTTGTAAGGGGATAATTATAAACTTCATTTTATTTTTATTATTTGATGTTATAGCGGCCATAGTAATTAATACACACTCCATGAAAATTTAAAGTATCTGCCTATTACGGTTCAGACGATGCAGCCCTGTGAGTGCTGTGATAGACGGACGGACAGCGGAGCTTTAGTAATAGAGTTCCCGTTGGCACCCTTCGGGTACATGGGCGGCACATGTACAGGTTTTACTATATGATATTTCGATACGCCGCACCGCCGCCAAAATATATTTTACAAATAATTATCAACGACAAAAACATAGTTTCAATTTGACACAACTCATAGTTACATAATTAATAGTTTGGGTCTTTTCATATGGCGCATGGAGTAATGGGTATTATCTTTTGTGCGCTTTAATGAGCGTCATGCTGAAGTAGGTTATAGTCAAAATATTTTATCTTAAATCACAGGAAGCGTTTACTAAGTACTAAATGGTTTGGAAACAATAAACAAAGGCACAAGCATTTATGTATATCCTGAGAACGTACCAGATGTTCGTACTATTATTACAAAGATAAAAAAACTATTACAGTGGTACATTTTCTCCTGCGATGTTTAGCAATGATACAAAGACAATGAGTCTCGACGCGGTCGCCCGCCCAAGCGCACTTCCTCTCTGAGATGACAGCTTCAACATAATGATCACTGTAAAGGTGAATATACTTTTTGTTTTAGACATTTCTGTGTAGCATTAGTGACTTCATGTAATGTGTGAAAACCATCGTTTTCAGAATATAGATAGGAGGGCTGCTGCTATTTATGAATCCGAAACTGGCCACTTTATTTAAAATATTTAAAAAGTAATTACAACTTTTGAATATACAACTCTTTGGCTGTAGAATATAGTTTGTTTAATATAACTGTCAATTGTTTTTTTCACTGTGGCGTCATTTTGAAAATTGCGTGTCTTCATCACCATGGATTTGACTCGTAATATTTTTGTGTAAATCATTTCAATTACCATTTTCGACATAGGCTAACTTAAAAACAGTGCATCGTTCACCAGCTCGCATACAAAATGAATTACAAACTTGACGTGAAGTAGGGATATTTTGTGTAAAATGTTGAACCGAAAACGAATAGTAAATCAGAAATTCATTTTATACAAAATTATTTTATACAAGACAAACTAACATTTCATAAAGTTTTTGACCACGATTTACCGCTGAGAAGGCAGGGCGGAAAAACATTGTTTAAACTGCCATTGGAAAGAACTTAGGTCATAGGTGTGCACAAGTTGCATGTACTTTTTTGACAACGTGTATAACATATTATAAACAAAACAGTTTAAAGGTTTAAAGGCATTCCCAAAAATAAACCTTATCAGTAAAGACCTTTCGTTGCGCAATGACGACCCATTTTTTTTTAAATCCATAGCGCTAGGGTATTCATTTGTACAGTCAGCATCAGAACAAGATAAGCAACTCAGGTGTTCACATAGTTCTACACATTCAAAGTGACCATAATCATTTAAATAACAAAAGTTTTCAGATTGTTAAGAGCACTCAGTGTTTCAAATATAACTGAGCACACAAGTTGTCAAATATTTCGTAGCAAACTGAAAGTCGTAGATATGTAATATAATATTTTAAATCATGTATTGTAGAGTACGCTAATAATCGCTTATTGTGGTTTTGTGGAAAGATTCACCAATTCATGACTTGATTTACATTACACTGTAGGTAATAGGTTGTTGATTTTTATGCAAATGATGCGACTAATATGATTTTAAGTTTAAAATGTTAATTAACATTACAAAAAAACCTAAAAAGGAATCCATAGTCACTATCACCAGCTTACAAGGAATATCTGATATTACTTCAAACAAACTAACAATACTTCACTTTTCATAATATTAGTGTAAAGGAATAGAGTGAATTAGAAAAGTATACAATACGCGTCAACGATGTAAAAGGCCGCCGGCTGTACACTTCTCTTTTACCGGCACAGCGGTGCCTCTGGCGATTTTGAATTTTGTACTCGCCTACGATCGGCGAGTGTGTACGTACAGCCGATGGCCTTTTACATCGGTGGCGCGTATTGTATATATGGTCTTTTTTACTCATTTCTCCCATATTATATCTCTTTTGAAATGTTCCTGAACTCTTTGATGTAGCTATATATTAACATTTTTAAATTATAAAAATAATAAACAATAATTAATTACATTACAATATTAAATGATAATATTAATGATGAAACAAATCTTTGAAGATTCTTTTTTGCCAACTGCTCGAATACCTAGTGTATTCCAACGAAAACATTCATTTCGTTTAAGATGGCGTTCAATACATATTTCCAGCATTGTTCAAATCTAGATTGCTGATCAGAAAAGGGAGCTGACTACTAAAATCACCACCAAAAATCACGGCTCTTAATTTAATCCGATAGAAAATTTGTAAAACAATATGATTCAGGAATGGGATGGGAATCGAGCTAGAACGCGAAATAATTTGAGGAGACACGTATTTAATGTATGGGAGTTCTTTAGGGGCCGACCATTTTGTGATAACACCGTTATGAGAATTTTGTGAACTCTATGCGAAGGTATTTACTGGATGTGCTGAATGCTGAAGGAGGGTATACGAGATACTGAATCCTATAATGGAACTCCACAAATTTCTAATTTACGATTATTTCTAAGAAATAAAGATATGTCTATTTTTTGTTACAAGAAATCTAATATTATTTTAAGTTAAAATAAAACAACCTAGAACTATACTCAGCTATGTTATTTATTTTAACAATGACGCCCAAAAGTTAAATTGAGAAATTAAATATTAATAAATATTATTGTTGATATGTTATTGAACAGTTTGGGTGCTTAGTTACATTTGATTACCTCAGTAACTACGTATACGTCTTTGACTTAACTTTGATTGTGAAGATTTGTTTGTGTAGATATATTTGATAAAAGAGTGTTTAGATGATATTGACGCGAAGGATGCTAACAATAATTTGAATACTATTCTTGTGCAGATGTTATTGGTTTTTCATGTGTGTAGAATTATTTGGATAGATGGCATGCTCTTATATATCTGATGCTGACTGTACACTCTTTAAAAAATTCAGAAATTCAATTAAAATAATTGTTTAAGACCCATTTTTAGGGTTTCGTACCTCCAAAAGAAAAATGAAACTCTTATAGGATCACTTCGTTGCCCGTCTATCAGTCTGGCTATCTGTCTATCAAGACCATTTTCTCAGGAACGCCGAACGCGTGGAGGTATCAAGTTGAAATTAATATCAAATTATTAGGTCTACGCTCGAAAGTAAATCAAAACCTAAACCAAACAAAACTCCCAGTTGACCTAGAATCTTGAAATTTTTCAAGAAGCAAGGTCTTACAGCAAAAGTAAAAGAAAAAATCTGAAAACTGTTAATTTATTATTATATCACATTAAAACGTTTTTGTTTACCTTTTATTTTTTTTTAAATTTATAAATGTGTTATGTCCCATCTGACGATGAATAGCGATAAATACATTATAGGTATAACAGAGCGAAACCTCTAGAGCGCGCGAGCATACCTCGCGCCTGGCCCATGTTTTTGGTGACGATTCGTTCGATTCATTTCTTTTATATCTGCGTTCTGCGCACAACTAATGCATTCTTGTGAACCAAGTTACCACTTTGGAAAAAAATTAAGTGACTGCCATTCCGTCTACCTCCACAGAAGTTGGGAAATTGCACTTTTGTTAAATTCAACGTGAGCGCGTTTTTTGTTTGACCAGATTACCGCAAATAAAAGAAATGAATGGGAGAATTGGATGCTCTTGGATGTGAACAGTATTGAAGTTTCGTGTACATATTTTGATAACTTTAATTAAGTATAGTTAATTTACAAACTATATTTGGCATAGACAATGAAGACTATGTTACAACACGAACGTTGTCACACACGACAATGTGTCAGTTTTGCTTTCGGTTGAGAATATTATTCGTATCTACTAATTGAATACCACTCGTCCAGTGCTCGGTAGAAAAAGTCTTTTGCTCAAATTTCCTCAAGGTACAGGTACAAACAAGACTATCTTACTGACCGAATGAGATATTTAAAAACACATATCGCTATATATATCTCAATGGCCTAATGGAGTAGGTTTGATTTTGATCAGCTGAATTACAAACTCTACACATTTGATAATTTGTATTTTTATCCTGTAAGTATTTGATTTCGGCTTGAATGGAGATTATTTCACGTATAATTGTGTTTTCTTATTGCTCAGAAAAAGCTTTTATTCCATTCAGTGACTCTGAACGTAGAGCAATATTTTTTCGATTACGATATGATTACGACAGTGACTTCAGCTCTGAACAGTTTTATGATAGAAAAGAAATTAAGAAAGATATAAAACGGATGGAAAGGGTTCGATCCACGAATTGATAAATGAAAAGTTTGAAATAGCGTTGCTATATTATGACGATTCGTTTATTACTCCCCAATTTTTTTCCAGGCATTAGGTATCGGCTGAAGACGACATTTTATAAGAAAATTAATTAAATTACTTAAATTTTAATTATTTCATTTAATTAACAATTAAAATTTACCTTTTTAAATAGGTAAATTTTATATTCAAATATTTCGAAAGAATTATCGATAATTCTTCTTTGACTTAATAAAGTCAAACATTAATATTACGCATGAGAAACTTGCTACTGTTGGTATAGCGGGGAAGGATATCCAGCCGGTGGTCGTTGATCGACACAATTGTCAGTTGCCCGCGCGCATCGCCATGATAATTCAATAACTTTGTGGCGTTTTATCTTAATGTTTTAGTACTGAATGGCACTATAAAAAAAACACATATTTCGTTATTTTCTTGCCCTACGCAAAATTTTCGCAAGTCTCGTCCTACCATAAAATCGGTGAAACATTTCGAAAAGTCTTAACTATATGTTCTTTTTAGGGTTCCCTTTTTTAGGGTTAGGGTCCATCCGTCTGTCTCAAGGCTGTATCGTCTAAACCGTTATAGGTAGACACTTGAAATTTTTACGGAGTATGTACTACTTTGGCTGATATAACAACAAATATTAAAAATAAAATAAAGTTAAAAATTAAAGGAGGTCCCCATACAAGATTCTTGTTTTTTTTTTTCGCCGTTTTTGGTGATTGGTGGTTGTAAGATCATTGCTTACACTTGAAATTTTAATGAAGTATGTCCTACTATGGCTGCTATAACAACAAATAATTAAAATAAAATAAAATTAAAAATAAAGTAGGTCCCGATACAACAAACGTTTTTTTTTAACGTTTATTTCGATTCCCACAACACGGAATCCTAGTGTGGGAGCCTGGGGCAACTCTGTTGTATTGTAAATTGTAATGTGTATTTAATTGTACAATAAACCATTTTAATTTTTTTTATTTTTTGATTGGTTGTAAGATCATTACTTACACTTGAAATTTTCATGAAGTATGTACTATTGTAGCTGCTATAAGATCAAATAATAAAAATAAAATAAAGTTAAAAATTAAAGGGGGTTCCCATAAAATAAACTTTTTTTTTAATATTGTACGGTGGTGCAGAACCCTACGTGTGCGAGTCCGACTCGCACTTGGCAGGTTTTTAATTCCATTCACGTTTCATTACATGTAAAGAATATTCATTTGAATTTTCGAAAGCGTATTTCTTCCCTTTGTTCTAAGGATATAAAACGCTCACTCATTTGTATGTCACGTGTCATGGTTCGATGCGCACGAAGAGAGACTGCACGACCACCATAGCGTACCTAAGTATAGGATTTATAATATATATTTCATTCAACTGCAAGTGCATGGGGAAGTCTTCAAGCACAAAACTCACAGAGGGTAACACAATACTCTATTTATTTATTCTGACTCTTTTTCAATGGACTCTTTACCTGAATCAGTTCAGCTTCATCATAAACTCGCTTTCCGTCCGCGACTCCGCTCGCATGGAATGCATGGACTACACAGTTTTACCGGGAGCCCTTTTTCCGGGATGAATAGTAGCCTATGTCACTCTTCAGCTTATAGAATGTATCTATATGGAAAAAATTATAGCGGTCCCGGTACAACTGTGTAGTCTATGCGAGTAGAGCTGCGGGCAGGAAGCTAGTTTGAACATAAAATATGTTATTCCCTAATAATGTAGCTTTCTACAGACCAGAATTTAAAAAAATCAATTAAGTAGTTTTTGAGTTTATCCGTAACAAACAAACAAAAAATAAATACTTTCCTGTTTATAATGTTAATAGATATAGATAAATTTTTACCTTTCTTTCATGGAACAATCTGAAAAACATTACTCTCCAATTATGTTCTATTATGTAGAATTTTTAATTATCATACCTACAAAGATTTATTCGGTGTATTGCCCAAAATATCAGTTTTTGACTAAAATTCACTGTTAATGAAAAAAATACCTGATGATGCCTCCGAAGAAATCACTATTGTGATAGCTTTCAAGTTGAGTGAAACTTTTCCGTGTTTATGTATATAATTTTATGCCCTTTATGAATCGAACAATTCACGTGTAAACAAGGAATACATCCATATCTTTTACATGAACACGAGTCGATAGAAAAAGACTACGTTATCAATTTATACATTATTAGTACCACGTCCCATATTTTGTGACCAAAAAGATAGATGAAATTGCCCAACTCTGTTGATTAATAGCGTTACCTACTTGTTTACAAGTTTAGCCTAAAACGGATTAATAAAAATGTAATCAGTCTATGTTTGTTTTTGCTTTCATATACGCTTTCTCTCAAATGTTTAATTCAATCGCGAAAGTATACCATAGCGCTCGGTCGACGTACATTTTTAATAAATACGAGTAGTTCGCGTATGGAAAATTAAATTAACCTTGTCGCTTCTTTGTCTACCTTGAAAATTAATTCACCTTGAACGGCGTACATTTCACTTTTGAAAGCGTATGAAATATCTCGTTGTCTCGCTAGTTGTGTCGAAGTTGTCTTGCTTTTTTTTCACTTATCTTGTAATTTAAAAGTGATGGATTAAACGTTGCCAAACAATATGTATTTAAAAGTCATGCATGTCGATAGAGATATCGCGTTGTGGCTACAAAAATGGTAGCTTTAAAATACAACACTTAGAACAAATATACACCAGCTGTAGATGTTTTGAAATATTCGCTATGAAATAGAATTTTGTGCGACCTCCATGTGAAATTCGTACTGGAAAATAAAATAATTATTCAGAAATCACATTTCATTAAATTTATCAAAAGGTTTGTTTAAAAGAATGATAATGACTTACGTTCTATCTAATCACTGAGTCTGATATAATGCTCACGTTTTCGATTGTTTCGATGTACGAAACGCTCCATCGTGATTATTAGCAAAAATATCTACCTAATGACTACTTCTTGTCTCGACTTCGCTCGCAAGGTTTTCACATTTTGTGTTGTTTGGTTTTTGTCGACGTATACGTAAATATTTAACGTGTATTTTTCAAATTTTATATTAAACTATTTTAACACATCCACGCGAGTCCACGCGGGCGAAGCTGTTGGGCGGAAAGCTAGTTTGATTATATTTTTTGAAATCTTACATTCGTCTCATTATCTTGAAACGAGAATTTTTGAAGGTTTCACTTCTACCACCTGTGAATTGCACACATGTTTTTACTTTTAACCGACTAAAATATAAACTTTCCTAGTATTTTTTTTGATGTCTTGTTTAGTTGGTTTAGAATTAATCCCAGAAAAACATGATTTTCGTCGATTCTTTGTTTTAAAAAATAATGAGCCGTAAATATCATATTAATACGAATTTAAAAAAAAAATCTACCGCTCTAGGAGGGAATATTTGGTTCTAGTTTATACACATGTCAGTGGTGGAAACAGACGCGGCTCGCAAGCTGTTTCGACGAGTATTTTGTAGGTAATTTTGGGGACTCTTGTCATCTCTGTTACTCAGGAACGGCTCGGGGGAAAGGGATGGTAACGGAGATAGTGATGCGAAATCGAAGCCTCGAAAGACTGTACCCTTAACTGCTTTTTTACTACCATTAGCCTTTATCCTTAGGCACAGGTATACTGGTTTTAAAAAGTAATTAAGAAAAAAACTAGAATTAATTTTTTTTTAAATCAGCGGTGATAAAACGTTAAGTAAAATATAATAAAAAGTGTTCCCTAGTAACAGAATAAAAATATATATACACATATTTTTTTTAAAATAGTCTTGGTCAATTTGACAGGCGCTTGGTGCGGGTGTTTTGGTGCGCATGCAGCCATCATGACGCTGCACTGGTGGATGCACTGGTTCTGGGTAACGACGCTGCTCTCACTGCTACGTAAGTGTATTTGTTGAAGCTAAGAGC
This sequence comes from Luffia ferchaultella, assembly GCA_949709985.1. Lineage (NCBI taxonomy): Eukaryota > Metazoa > Arthropoda > Insecta > Lepidoptera > Psychidae > Luffia > Luffia ferchaultella. Next base: position 2,249,859 of record OX453240.1, on the reverse strand, counting down.
TCTTTCACATAGAGCGTAACCACAAGCCAGTTGACTGCTGGCTGTTAGGGTTTGCCGAGATCCTAATTAAATTAATCCATTAACTTGTCATCAATTATTATCAATCAATTGTCTCTGTCAGTTAAATGGCTCGTGACTCTCAATCTGACACAATTGGGTTAATGTGTATTGTCTGGGTTAAGTAATAAAAAAGTGGAAATAGCTGATTGATCTTTTCGTTAGCGCATTCCGCGGGTAAATTGGCAGCGCACAAAATGTTCCTTACTTTCTTAGTGATCTGATTTTCAATTATTATAGTTTTTTTATTTTATCTTTACAGTAATGCAACGGAAAATTTATACATGGTGTACGGCTTTTTTGTTGCCTATGATTACTTGGCATTGGCTACACTAATATACCTACTGTCGTAAAACGAATAATATTTTGATTTGTAGTCTTCACAGTTATCTTTTGTATATAAGCGAAGGCACAATAAAAGGCCATTTGAAACGTCCTTGGCACTTCAATTTTGTCGTGTTCGACCATCAATCATTGCACACGTCGGCAAAGGATATTTTTCTGTATCTCAGGTTCTGTCGACAGTTGATTACGATAATGACGTCAATACATAAAACCCATAATCCACCCACGAAGTAATATGTCGGCCGTACACGTTTTCAACACACAAGTTATTACTTACCCGACTGTTTTTGAAGTGAATATGTAATTCAGTACGCCGAATGCCGCTCTGTTTCTACAGTAATAACTTAAACAACGTGATGTTTACTAGAGTCGACAGTCAACTGCTAAACTTGACGCAATGAAAGGTTAATGTATGCATGTTTGACTTGTACATAGTTTAGTATTGCTAATTATCTGACTCGAAGGACCAATTTCGACTGTCGGTTAATTAACGTGTTTTGTTTTCGAATTACAATTTCGCAATTGTCTCTTTTAGGGTTTCACACTCGAAGGGTGCCAACGGGACCCTATTACTAATCTAACACTGTATGTCCTACTATCAAGTGACTGTTTTTTGTAACTTTGTAATAGGTACCCGGTGAAATGTTAATAATAATATTTAAATAAAGTGCTTTAAATAGTCCCCATACAAGAAACGTTTTTGTAGGGTTTTTGTTTTCGCTCTTTAGTAAAAACGATAATACATACGAGTACATACAAGTGCCAAACTTGGTGTGATTATATTGCAAACAAATAATAAAATAACAAATAATAAAAACTGTTCCAGTGTGAATCGAGCTCGCAGTAGTGATCCCGAACTGAATGAAATAAAACACGATGTTTTGGTAAATGCATGCCACAAATATATAGAAGTAGGAATGATATATAGTAAGACTAGAACGAGCGCTATTTAACTGAAATATTACAACACCCTAAACGTTCACCGGTCGTAAGCCGCAAACGCGAGAGAAGCGAAGTGTAGGAGGTGCCAACACTAACAGTGACAGTAAGTCACGGTTCTTCGGATTAGGTTGTGCGAGTCCTTAATTCTTTCAAAATTTAATTACGTTGATGTAGCTTAAAGCTGAGCACTAGCATTTTGGCATTTTTTGTATTTTAGCTATACTTATCTTGCTATTCCCATTTTTTTTTTCTTTTTTTCATGAGAAGGCGAAATAGAATGTCATTGTTAACAATACCGTTTTAGATATTTTTTTTTCTTATTGAAATTAATATTATACCGGCTCTCTGCTGTTGCCAAATGCGGCACGTGAACTAAATTTTTAAGTGTAGTTCTGATAGTGTGTGTTCTAGTGTTTACCTCATATTATTTCTACTTCTATGCACAAATACGATATATTATGTAGCGATATGAAACCCTCGCGCAAGTCCGACTCGCACTTGACCGGTTTATTTATTTCACGCAGTAAATCTACATAATTTATAGACCATGCCCAATTTTAGTTTTTCTTTCGTAGTACGTAGTACGTTAATTGTTTTGTGTGGATTTGTTTTAATTATACCATGGTGGCTTAATTGTTATTGGAATAATACATAATTAACTAATTATTTAAAATTAAAATACGTATTTATACGTACTATATAAAGAGCTGTGGCAATCTATGACTGAGCACGCCACCTAATAATACAAAGGTCTTGGGTTCGGTTCTCACCAAAGGCATATTTACTGTTGAGTTTTTCTTTATAAAATTGAAGTCAAATAAATATCACGAATATTCACCGACATTGTAACTTCTGTGACAGTGAAACCCTAAACTAGCGACGGACCAGCGCAGTGTGGTGGATTTACTTATTAAAATCTAAATTCCCCAACTCAATGTTGACTCCAGTATACCTAGTATGGAGGCTTGAAGACCTGATGATGATGATTATTACATATTATTATATATATTCCTTATTTTATTTTTATTTATTCGTTATTACAATTTAATTAGTTATTTTGTTCACATATTAAAACTATTAGACTAGAAAAAAAGTGTGATGTTAGCAATAACCAAATAAAACGATTTTGAATTTCATAATTAACATTGTTCGTACTCAAAATAATTTGTCATCAAAATGAAGTCATCAAATAATCCCAAAACGATAATTAAAAATAAATATAAAATTATTCCAGATTATAGTCAATTATTGATTAATAAGGTAACTAAGATTCCGCCGCTGGTCAAATTCCCATACAATCAAAATCGTAAAATTACTCTGTTTACTCTGTTTGTTGCAGTGTTAAAATTTAAATAAGTGTCCTTTGTAATAATCATAATCCATGTTATGCTAGACTTACTTTTAAAGTAATCAGTCTTTTGTAGTTTTTTGTGAAAGTTTCTGTTCTCAAGAACTTGTCGATTTCATGCATTGTCGGGGAATGTAAAGTTCAAAAAAAGGCACTGATTTTAAATTCAACTGGCCGGCAGATATAGTTGCTAATTCTAACAAACGTTTTTATCTAATCTTTGTAAGTAAGTACTTTTTTTCTTCTCAAAAATCTAACAACTTGTTGCTCCTAACAACCATTCACATTTTTATTCCTTTTTGCGGCCTATATCTGCCAGCCAGTTTGGACATTTATTTTAACAATAATATAAAAAAACAGTATTAATAAAAAAAAAACCCTATCTGTTGCCGACATGCATGTTTGACACGTCAAAATTTTATTGATAGCTTACAGTAATCATAGTTTAACACAGAAAAATACATGTTTTGCTTTATATAATCATACCGCTAGTCATATTTTATTTCCGTTCCCAAACCCATGTCCATAACTTATTTTTACGAGTATGCTCTGTTAGTCCGCGAGACAAGCGACCAACAACTGCAAGCATTTTCAAAAATTTGATTTCTTATTATAACGTCGCATAAGTCACATTATTGTAGAAAAGAAATAGGCTGCCGCCAGTCAGCTGGTTTCGTTAGCGTTTAGTGCAAAGGCGACTTTATTTAGTAAAAAAATCATATACCTCGCAACTACTTTCCAAAACCTGAAAATTAATTTGCGAGCATTAGGTATATTAATTAAAAATAAGTTTTACGATTGTCAGTCATGTAAATGTTGTAACCGGGGTCGTGTCAGTCACGCGTTAAAGTTGTAAAAAATCGGTACATCGTGCAGGAAGGGCCTACTTCCCTGAAATCTGAAATTTTACACAGGTGAAGAATATTATTATAATCAAATATAGTCAATCAGTATATTTCTGTAACAGATGCCGTCAGTCCGTCTAAAAGATGGCGCTTTATTTATGAGGTATATGGTTTTTTTTACAAAATAAACACGCCCCCGCGCCAAACGCTTACGAAACCGGCTGACTGATGGCAGACTATTTCTCAACTACAATAATGTGACGTTATATAAAAAATCCACAAAAGTACGAATTGACTAGAAGCCCTCTTCTGCGTTTACCGTTTAACCACTCTATTGCTGGCAGGTGTAAAATGGCGAGTTTTAGTCCGAATTTCAGTGCGCAAGGTCCCCGCGCGCCGTTCTTTACCCCCGAGAAATCCTCGCGCGCTGGTTTCACCTCTCCGAAATTGCGTAATGTCACTTCGATACTGTGAACTGACATTTATGACTGTATTAAAACCAAATGCTGCTGTCAAATTAATAAACTCTGTGACAAAATGAGATTTTAGTAAATGCTTGCAGTTTTTGAACGCTCGCCACTCCGTGTATGTGTATCAAAAATGGAGTATTCAACGTCACGCAATAATGGCCTTGTTTAATAATGCTGTGTTTGCAGTACGGTTTTTTTATCCGCAGTTATCCGGAAAATATTAAAATCTTAATGCGTTAAAACTATAAACGACATTATAAATTACGCCATGAGCAATAAACGTCACGAGCACGACAAAAAAAGTGAAATGATCTGTAGGATATTCGTACGGTTGGTTACGGAAACTTTGCCCAAGCTTTACATCAATAAATGTGTAGTAGCACATAAATCACTTGCGGAACGGCACGCGACTCTATTCGGATTTTTTTCCCCACCCGTAGAGGTATGGAAATCTAAAAAAAGGTAAAGTTGTATTTATTAGTATGGCCTGCTTGAGCGCTGTCTAAACGGAAAATGTTTTTGATTGAGCTGTTTTTTTAACTTTCCGTTTTCGAAGGAAAGTTATTGATTTGGGTATGATTTTCGAAAATCGAGTTTTCATCAGATCTCCACGTTTTGAGGTCCCGGAAAGCCATTTTGACCATTGTCGGCTGAACGTCCGTATGTGTGTGTGTGTGTTTGCGTATGTAACTTTTTTTGTCATACGAAATCTTGAGAACGGATTGACCCGTTGAGACCCGCGATACGGCGTTTGAAAGGGTTCATGGAGACTTAGATCTGATTAGATTTCAAAGTCAATCGGTAGAGCGGTTTCAAAAATATTAAAAAAAAAAATTTTAACCTTTTTTTAAATAACTTTAAGATTTTCCAACCGACTCTACTTGAAACCTTATATACGTTCTTTGTGCATAAAAAAACAAAAATACCAAAATCGAACGACGCGTTCAAAAGATATCGACAGTTCACACATTAAAGGCCTTTATTATCAAAAGAAGTAAAATTACATTCAAAGACTTTTGATTTATAAATGAACTGTTTGAGCCGCGAATTAAACAAGTGACATATACGTAAAATAAATTCCATCCTGTAGTTTTATAGCACCAATCGATAGAGCTAATCATACGGATCAATTTCTTCTGAATAACATAGTATCTTAAATAAAAGAAGACCAAAAAAAATAAAACAATATTATTTCTAAAATTTCATTCTACCTAGTCACAAACTAAAGTAAATAGTATTATACTTATTCCCAGATATTACTATTATTATTTAACTTATGAATTGTGCAAAATGAGACCAATTTTGACGAATGTACAGATAATTAATTTAATACTTTTTCAATGGAATTCGTTTCGTGGCGCCTTTTTTACGTATATTGAGTTATGGTGAATTCAAGTATTTTACACGCCTTTTTACAGAATATATGAAGCTGCCAGTATCTATTTGTTTTGTTCCAAGGAGTAAATATCTCATAAAATTATTTTGAACACTCCTCGTACAATAATAGAACAGTGTGTTTGAGCAGTGTGTGGTGGCGAGCTTTGGGAGAGGCCTATATCCTGCAGTCACCTGCACTGGAGAGACACAGGCTGATGATGATGATAAAAACAAAAATAACTGAAATGGTCTATTCTATAATACATCTGTATTATACTGATACACCCACATCCATTGCAGTTGTTAGAAAAAACGTGTATGTATAACAAGGGATCGAACCCCAATACCATCTACATTGCATACAGAGCGTTTGCACACTGAAACATACCAGAAAATACGTTGCGTAAAAACAAATTAAGGCCCGAGTAGCCGGAAAACTAATTACGTCTGTCAATTAATTTCGAATTCGTTCTCATCCTTTTGATACTTAATTAACCATAAATTGTTATAGAGTGTCGTCTGAAGTGCTTTCAGAGTAGAATCTCATCAATCTATTAATATTTCCCGCGAGCTGTATGTGTATAGTCTTATTTTTTAACTCTTTGCTACTCTTTGGAAAAATTTATAACAAACATTAGTATAGTTTTGGTATCACGCTTATTAATTCATGAGTTATTAAATCGCTTGTGTTCTTAGTGAGGACGCCCTAACGTAAAGGGTAAATAAATATGCAGAAGTATGTATCGCTATGGGAAATGGGTTAATTAACATGACCCAAAAATTTCAATCATCATATAAACTAACTTCGGCTTTGAATTTAGAAAAAGACGTCCATAGTGAATTAGTTTCCAAAAAAAGTTTTTGGAGCCAGCGATTGGATTGTGTTTATAAGTCAGGCAGTTGTTCCATTTCTTCTTTTATAATATCTGGACTAACTATTCAATCGACCTGTAGTTATTTATTTAATAATATAATAGTAACGTATACATCACACCGAAGTCTTGGCCCCAAACTAAGCATTAGCTTGTGTTTTGGGTACCAAGCGAAGACACCACATACATATAACAACCAAGACCCGGTACCAGTATTAATATTCTTCATATAAATACTGACCCGGCCTGGGATTCGAACCCGGGACCCCCAGCTTCGTAGGCAGGGTCGCTAGCCACTAGGCTAAACAGTCGTCAATTTACCACAAGGTCTTCATTATTAAAGTGATCATTATTAATTATTGTCCTCCACTACACAGTTTCAAATTCTCAGTATCACAGTTTTAGTCGGTTGTTTTCAAAGGAGTTTCCCCTTAATTTTCCTGGCTGCAATAACGTTTCGTTGGAAAGTGAAAATACGTTTATCGCGAGTGACAGCCAGGTGCTGGCAGCAATTACGCTCGAACCGTTTCCTTCCCGTCTACGGCTTTCAGACAAAATATACGTCACATTTTAGGGTTACGTTATAATATACGAAACGAAATACTTTGTCCCATGGAGATATGAATGTCTTTTCCCCTTTCCACGCCCTATGGAGTAAGCATAAAACTAATTTATGTATCAAAATACGTGTTTTTAGTGTTGGGTAGAAAGTGAACTACGCGTTAAGACGAAACGGATAGCTGTCATACAATAAGTTTGACCTCATCGAACTTCCTTTATGCATCCCATATAGATGCACGGCGCGTGAATACCACGTTCTTAACGCCATGCTTTGCAATACGTAAGTATTCGTTGTGTCTAGGTATCTCAAGGTCAATTTCCCTCAATGTCAAATGTCAGCCCAATCTTGTTTTTATTTTTTTATCCGCCATTGTATCGACTTCATTTCCTTACATTAAATCGAAAACAATTTTCAAATTTCGTTTGGGAATGCTGCTCCTTTATACATCTCCAATGTTTATAATTACTAAAATGTTCTGTTACACAATAGATGAATACAACTTTACTGGCTTTCTTGTTCCTTTTTCCCAAATCGCCTATCCAAACCAAATGCAGCTTCTAACGATTCAAAAGTGCTTGTAAATACGGTGTTCGGCTGCACGTAGTCCTAACTTATAAAGCGTGTATATAGCTTATCAAACTAAACAAAAAGTTTCAAATTGCTCATGGCGCAAACTAACACTTACCGAAAAAAATATGTTAAAAGTTTCATTTTTTTATCACTTATCTTTTTTTTCCTGAAACTTTTTGTCAAGTTCGGTAAGCTATATATTATTTTTTATTTGTAAACTGCTCTGAAACCCGAAAACAGATCTGAATATTCACTTATATTCATTAAAAATTATTATTTCATAGCTAAGCCCAACTTCACCTCTTTCATTATAACTAGTTGATTCTTGTTTAGTCTATAAAACTATATCTATATCTATAAAACTCTTAACTCTATGTTTAATTTTAAGAAAATATTATGTCTTGCGTTTTATTGAAATGTGGACTATGCAAACTGACGCCATCTGTGCACAATGCTTTTATCTCTGCACCCATAGAGTAAATTAATTTAACAGCAGCGTTTGGTTTTAATAGTCATAAATATCAGTTCACAGTATCGAATTGACATTACACAATTTTGCGGGGTTTAATACCAGCGCGCGGAAATTTCGCGGAGGTGTAGAACGTCGCGCGGGGACCGTGCGCACTGAAACTCGGACTAAAACTCGCCATCTTACACGAGCTAGCTAGAGTATGAGTGGTTAGACGGTAAACGTCGAAGAGGGCTTCTAGGCAATTCGTGCTTTTATGCCTGCACCGTACTAATTAATGTATGTACTCTGTTGTTAGTGCTTAGGACGACTTGTAACTTATGTCCTTTGTTCATGTTGACTAGTAGAAGTTCAGATCAGTTCTCTTTACCGCATGGAATTTTTAGGGTTTGTTCGTTCAATAAATTAATGCTTCATAAATATTTCGGGATTTCAATTGAATTCCACTCTGTCCAGAATAACTTTCTTTTAAAATTAGGGATTGGGATGTCGGATGTTGAATGTTTTCAATATAAATGATGGCCCTTTCCTAATGGAAACACAATACGAATAAGCTTAATAAGGTTCCAAAAGGGTCGGCGACTGTTTTGTGTATTATATTTTGAAAGGATAAATTAAGTTGGAGTACTTACTTGTTTTTAAAGGGCAACGCTCGATCGTAAAGCGAAAAATACGACGTTCTTTTGGGGATTTCATAATAAGTTTAGGGAAAGGATTTGGGTGATGGATGTAAAATTGCTAAATGCTGAAGCTATATTAACGTAGACTTCCCACTTCCATTTTTAAAGGCCAAGGGAAAGATGCACTAACACGATTTGCGTTAAAGTGGATATACCTAATACAAACAGTCAGTCCTCGCGGACGGCTACTTGAGTTATAAATAGGTTCACGTCTATGTAAAGAGCTGTCGTAACGTCATTGCGGTGAATGCGGTGTAATCTTTATCTCGTTACCCACCACATTGCGTCGGTTAATTTAGCGAGAAAGCAATTCATACGCCTATAATGCTCTACTGACACAAATACAGTAAACCTTGTAAACTTTTTAGGGTATAGTAGCTTAAAAGAAAGTTTTAAGTTTGTCCACTGCCAACACGAAACTGCACAAATGTTTGTGTAGCTATTTGTGTTGATATTCATTACACGTGTCCATTTGTATGTATCTCTTAAGTTATAAAAACTAGTTCAATAGGACGTACTCTATAGTTTTAATGAATTTTTAATTTGCGTTGACTTAAAAAAATGTTTTTTTACACCTCGAACGGACTGTAAAGTTTAGTAGGTATTTTATGTTAACTTTAACGTGATACTTCTATCCTTTTCCGAGGAAAAAAGTATTCCAGACGGATTGACGGACGGACAACAAAGTGACCCTATGAAGACTCCGTTTCATATTCTTTAGGTACGGAACCCTAAAAAAAATACCTATGTGTTCTCTCGAAAATCCTAGGATTATTACACAAGTCAAGTCGCAAACTCGCATAAAGTCAGGATTATATTAAAACGTTTAAGAAAAAAAACCGGCCAAGAGCGAGTCGGACTCGTGCACCGAGGGTTCCGTACAAACCTGTAGGTATATAAGTAAAAGCCAGTTTGATTTTGTTACAACTTAAAGGTATTATAGACCTGAGTATTTGATATTTATTCAAATTTAAGACCTCTACGCGTTCATGAAGAAAGGGGTAATAAGTTTAAAATTATTAAAAATATTTTTATTATATGATGTAACTAAAAATTTATGCTTTTCGCATTTTTTCCTTTATCTATGCGATAAGACGTTGCTTCGTACCAAATTTCAAGGTTCTGAGTTTACGGGAAGTACCCTGTAGGTTTTGATGCCCTTGCGAGTATAAAAAATTTGCAGCATAAACTTAGAAGTTTGATTTTTTAACAGCTCCAAGGGACAGTAGACCTGACTATTTGATATGAATTTCATCTTGACGCCTCCACGCGTTCCAGAGAAAAAGTGTCTTGACACACAGACAGACAGACGGACAACAAAGTAATCCTATTAGGGTTCCGTTTTTTCCTCTTGAGGTTCGGGACCCTAAAAATCGAGTAAATAGCTCTAAATTAATGTATCCACTGCTATATTAATTCCATTTCGATGTTTAAAACGATGCTAAAAAAGATTTTTTCAAATAGTTTGCAATAATTTATTCGTAGACATGTTATTATCTCTGTTGTTTACTTTTTCTTGTATACATACAGAACAAACGAAATTTTATTACCGAATTCCGCTGTTTGGACGGAAAGTACACAAGTACGTAATTGAGAGAGAAACAAAGACATCCATTTTCCTCGTATCGTCTATCAAAATGGCTTTTATTTGCGAAATTTTCGTCATTTCATTATGATTATCGGTTTTTCATCACGAAAATATTCCAGTAAATTCAGATTATTTTTTTTTACTTGCTGTTTAACGAGCTAATTACAAGCAGGAGGTACCTACTCAACACTCGCGCTATGAATCTAATAATTTCCCATATGAAAAAGTGAAATCTTTTTCTAAGATTAATTTTAGTAAATATGTTGTATACGTAATTTTCTTTGTTATGCGCGAATCACCCAAATATTTAGAACAAAACGTGATTTCAAGAATATATATGTAACCCTTTCGGATTCATAGCGCTCTAGCATAAGTCAAGCTACAGCTACTCTATTATGTAGTCGCCGCTATAATATAAAATACACCGTACTAATAGACTTAAAAAGATATCTAAGAGTTTTCTTTGCAATAGCATTAAATGTTATAATAAGTTGCCCAAAACAATTAAAGACTTAGAGACCAATGATTTTAAAAAAAAGATAAAAAGTACAACAGCACTAAGGAATTGTTATTCAATTAATGAAGCAATAATTGGCAACATTTGGCAGGAAAACTCTTCGGATTGAATAGACTTATTAATAATCATTTGTTTGGTGCAAATAGGAATACTTACAGCCGCTCAGTTGGCAACCATAGGTTAATGCATAGTTTTAGTAGTTTTAAGCTATTTTGTAAGTATGACGAAGCCCCTATACAGCCGATCCTTAATTTGTTGACATATGTTTATGTTATGTTTATTTATTTAATTTTATTGACATTGACATTATTTGACATTAAATATTTTAATGTGTGATGTAGACAATGCTTTTATACAGCTGCTATAATTTACATGTATGACATTATGGAATTTAATTGTTAATATTTAAAATGCAGACAATGCCCATTTACAGCTGTCATAAGTAGTTTTAAGTGATTCTTTACACAGTGGAATATTGAGTGTATCCACTCAAATGTTTCCTGTGTGAGACTGTACTTAATTTTAAAATTAAAATTTATAAACTGTTCCTTGCCCAATATACCAAAATTCATTGTCCGGCTAGGCCTCAGTCTACGATTTGACGCAGCTAAGTGTGCGTAAGCACCTACGGCATAATAAAGAAATAAATAAATAAATATAAAACGCCTAGACGCATTACAAAGCGTATCATTGTATTGTAATAACGCATCGCGTTCCCAGATACGACTTAACATCATCGACGTGCCACTGAATCACAATAAAGCTCGCCGATTTACCATTTATAATTCAATCAAACATTTGCCTATTCGGTATCATAAAAACAAAAATATTTCTTACATATCTATTTCGTCTGTCATATCAAAGTGCAAACGACAAAATATGTCTGAGAACAGTGAATACAAAGACAACTTTCATATGATGTTATCATAGAAGTACGGACTGACTAGAAACCCTCTGTTGCATTTACCGTCTAACCACTTATACTCGTACTATAGCTAGCTGGTGTAAGATGGCGAGTTTTAGTCCGAGTTCCCCTCGCGCCGCTCTTCACTCTCTAAAAAACCCCCGCGTGCCGGTTTTAACCCCCCAAAATTGCGTAACGTTCGATACTGTGAACTGAAATTTATGAGTGTTAAAACCAAACGCTGCTGTCAAATTAATTTGCGAATGATACAAAGCAATTTAAGTGATCGAATATTAGAGGTTAATTCGCACTTCAAAATAAGTAAGATGTTCATGACAATGGCGGCCTTGGCAGATATTTTGTAAGTGAGACAGCATTGAGCGGTGATTGTATTTTTTTCCGTTCAGGTAAAATATTGTTGTTGTCGTTGCTAAGTAACATAATCTTGAAGTACGTCCTAAGAGTGATTTTATCACTTTTATAAATAGGTCTAAAAGTAGAGTCAGATGTGCCACCGGTTTAAAATACTGGAACCTCACTATGCTTCATTAGGTCGTAAAGGTCATCATGGTCTATGTATTAATTAGACAACGTTAAATACTGTGGACTAAAAAATAAAGTAATATGCTACATGTAGAGTAAATAGGGTGTCCACAGGGGTTGTTCCACGGCCATTGCTTTACTCGATGTAGTAGATAACATTCTCCATGCTACGGGCAAAAGAAGAGTAGGTACGATCCTGGTGCTGTTGGATTTTTCCCTTATACTCTCTTTAAGATGTCGCTTTATGGATTTGATAATGCAACGCTAAATTGGTTCAACGGCTATATGTTGTCTTAATAATAATAATAATGTGATACGTGAACGTGATAATAATAATAACGCATACGTCACATAGGTATACTAGAGATGTTCATTAAATGAGATAGATATTCCTTTCCATTCAATGCCTTGACCAATTAAGTAAGATTCGAAACTTAAGTCCGGAAAGTTTTAAGGTCGTGCGGCCTGACCTAAATCTTGGGCCGGGCGGTAACCAATCAAGCAAAGAAAGATTTATCTAAATCGATTCAGTAGTTTCGTAGCCTCTAGGGAAACGAGTAGACCCGTATATTTATTTTATAACTAGTTTTTGCCAGCGGCCTTATGAAGTCTCTATAACTATGTTTTCCCCTATTCATATACCCATACTACTTTTAACTTTTCCATTGGAGCTTTCGACCGCTAAAAGTAGTAGCTTATACTCATCGTCCTTTCGATGTACGCCCATGCAAAAATCACATCGTATGGCTGTTCTGTTACGACGACATCAAAAATGGACCAACTAACAGTTACACCAATGATGTTACATATAATTTGAGGTAGAATGGTTGCTTCAATTCAATTCAACAAATAAATTGCTTTCTGTTAATTTTTAATACTAAGGAAGTATCATATCAAACAATACCTACTATCTCGTGATAATTTCTTATAATGGCAAATAATGAACATAATCTAAAAACAGTATTGGACCAAGAATCCACCACACCTTGATCGATTTGTTCGTTGACCCAAAAACTTGGAAAATATTTTTTGGAATTAAAAGAGGGCGATCTCGAAATAATATTTATTTACATTACAGTGTGTGGAGGCGGCAGCGTCGGCGCACCGCAATCCGAGGAGTTGCAACACATCACCACAGAATTGGAAACCACACACGCGGAACGGCGAGGGCGAGCCATGTATTTCACGAAAACCCCACCTATTCCCACAGAGAGATCACCATCATCCGTAACTCCATCAACTTTAAAACCTGTAATAAATAGCACGAGTGCTCCGCAAACTACAACAGTAATAATCAATATTACAATGACACCCAATAACTATACTAAACACTTAGAAAATGAAGAAAAACCCGTTACTAATGTAACGATAAAAGAAAATACTACGCACACAGAAATATCAACTCAAATAAACGCTTCGATTGTAACGCCCGTTCCGACAAATTTGACGGGCGGCGATCAAAATGTCTCGTCTACGAAAAGGCGGAACAATTTAACCAGATTATCGGATCCCAAAGAGACAGATAATGGAGTCGAAGGCGTTTCAGAGAGCAAAATCGTAACAGAAAAACCTCTATCATTAGAAACGGCGCTATTACAAACACGTTTACCGCCAAACATTGAATCTTCGAGAAGAATAGTGGAAACAGAAGCACCGAAAAAAGAAGGAATGGACACGGGTGCAGTAGCTGGCATATCATTTGCAGCTCTAGCTCTGGTGGCCCTGGGAGGAAGTACTGGCTTCGTCTTGTATAGAAGAAGGTTCCTGAATAAACCTCAGACGTTGAACGACAAATGTTCTAATCCGGATTCGAGTGGATACCTGGATGACAGCACCGTGAGGGTACCATTTTATTTTTTGTAAATATAAGCCAATAGCGGTTATAATCAAAGTAGCGGTCAGCTGTTGAAACCGTTTTACGATACAAATCAGCTTCTACCATGGCTCGCTACTGTCATAATTGTCTATAGTGCCTAGGCCAGCCATTAATGGTTCTCTTGGTTCATTTTGCAAGTTAAATCTCCACTGTGAAAGTGTCTAAACATGTTGCATTTATTAGTCATGTGTCCTTCAAACTTAGTTTTAAGAGCTGTATCTGCTGCGTTAGTGCCATGACAGAATTTATATGAATTAATCGATTTAGACGTGTCGTGATAGCCCGAGCGCACCAAACCTATTTAAAATTTATAAGGCCACGTGGCCGTGGTTCGATTCCGGGCGTGTACCAATGAGTTTTTTCTGACTTAAGTACATTAACTATCACTGACTCCGTGCCTCGGGAGGCCTAAGTCCCTGCAGTGGGGTATAAAAAGGGCTGATGGAATGGAATGGAAAAAAAATGAATTTGAGTAATAACGAGATTGTGGAAACAATTGGAAATTATCATATAGTTTTATTGATTTTAAATTTATAGTGGGTTTTATTTTTGATCAAAATGTCCAGTAGCTAGAACAGAAAATAGAGGTGTCTCCTATACATGTGAAAAAGAAATATTAATATATCACTTCAAGCGGTCTCGTTAAATAAATTTTTTTAAATCATTATGGGGTTCAAAATTAGGTCCTGTTTATGAGATATTCAGCTCTAACTATTCCTTTTACATGAGTTGCATGTCACTAACTCTTAAACTACTGCTCTAAAAAAACTGGAAAATCTACTACTATAATTAGTACTTACTATCATATTGTATGAATTCACAAAGAAAATATTCAGGACTACCTAGGGTCAACTAGTTTACGAGCTATAGCCAACCAAATTAATTTGTAGGCCAACTCTTAATTCGCTCATGATTTCGGCTTCTAATAAGTTTTTATTGTTGGCATGGCTAAGGAACCCTGTTTTATACGTGACCCGACAAGCTCTTGACTGCTTTTTCGGGTTCCGTATCAAAAGAATACCAACGGGAACCCTGTTACTAAGGTTCCGCTAGCCGTCCGTCTGTCATAAGGCTGTATTGTCTGAACCGTGATAGGTAGACACTTGAAATTTTCACAGAATATGTTGGTATTACTATGGCTGCTATAACAACAAAGAATAAAATTGAAATAAAGTTAAAAGTTAAAGGCGGTTAGAGACCCTAACTGCGGAGCCAAGGGTCGCGGGTTCGATTCCCGAGCGGGAAAAATATTTGTGTGAATGAACATGTCTATCTGTTCTGTGTCTGGGTGTGAAATATCTCTATGTATGTATATATTATAAAAAATGTTTGAGTATGTATATCAGTTTTCGGGCACCCATAATAAAAGCTTTGCTTAGTTTGAGACTAGATGGCGCTGCGTGGGTGGTCCCAGATATTATTATTATACTTGAATTTTTTTTTATTTATGTTACAGGAGAATTCTGAAGAGATGTACAGCTTGGACAATGATTCGTTCTTGAATTCGTTAGAAGCCATGACAATACAGAACTATTGGACAGACACAGTGAAACACACCAAACTTTAATATGTACAACTGAAATTACGTCGACTGTTTCCTCTTTTCAAATGTGTCATAAATACAATTTGTGATGCGACAACCATTTGTGTACCACTTGTGTGTATATAAGGAAAAATATAACTCTAAAAATGTCTTTTTTTTTCTCGCAATCTGACTTTAAGGTATTATGTGACATAAAAATATGTATTGACATTACGATCAATGTGGTAAATGTAAAAAATCAAAATGACAATTGGCTTCGACTGACACTCAATCGTTTTGACACGGTTGTAGTAATTTCCTTATGTATAAAAGATTTTATTTATTTAATAGACCTATAGATTAAAATTAATATATCAACATACTGTGAAATGCTAGTAATATCAAAAATATTCTATAAATAATTACA
The DNA here is from genome assembly GCA_949709985.1 of Luffia ferchaultella. Classification (NCBI taxonomy): domain Eukaryota; kingdom Metazoa; phylum Arthropoda; class Insecta; order Lepidoptera; family Psychidae; genus Luffia; species Luffia ferchaultella. The sequence goes on along the minus strand of OX453240.1, from coordinate 2,233,945 downwards.
AAGTTTTATAAAGTAGTGTGTGTTGTGTCTCCTTTAGTATTTATGATAATTGATAAAAGTGATTTAAATAAAATCCTAATTAATTCTACATCAATATATGTGTTAATCATAAGTAGCATTTGTGATAACATCTTGTTCATGCACTCGTTTTTTGTATCTTATTTACTATCCCCTCACCGAATTTGGATCGACATTCCCTTTGAACAATGTTAGTGGATCCAAAGATTTATAGATGATATATCTTATTTTAAAAAGAAAATATTCTATCATATCACGAAAATGAGATTTTATATAGTTATATTTCTCTATCCTATTTTGGAACATGTTGCGAGAAATTTTTAATTAAAAACTTCATATTTTTCATTAATTTGATTTTATCGCAGCAAGTTCGTGAACTAATTTATTGTTATACTATACAAATCTAATTTCCTGTGATATTTCAGAATACCTGTAAATTCTTAGAAATGAATACGGTATTTTTGGATTTACACTAACTTTAGTGAACATATAGGATAACGATTGGGCTTGAAATGAAATTACTAAAATTATTAATAGGGCTGATAATCACGCCAATACATATCTAATGTATTGTGCACGATACAGCCAAGTTTTGACACAAAATCTTGTTCCATAGTTTTCCTTGTTTCCGATTTAAAAAAAAAAACCATAAAGTGCGGTGTAATTTTGTTATTCTGAAGGGGATGTTTTTTTTTGTGATCGGCATAATTATCATAGTTCTAATTAATTAATGTATATCATAGTACATTTTAGATAAGTGTGTGATCTCAGTGCTTGAAATGCTGCATAAAAGTACTTTTAATGAGCTTTAAAGTGATTTTGGTTCACTTAATCTTATTTTGTTTTAACTTTTTATTCTTGCTTTTTATTGCATTTATATTTTGTTATAGTATTACAATATTTACAATTCATCAGGATATATATTTTCAGTGAATATTCATTATAATATTTAGTATGCCCCTTAATAATGTTTAATAGTAGGTAAATTATGATGCAAGTATGGTAAGCTGGATATTATAGTCACGGTGTTTATAAGCACGAGGCGAAGCTGAATGTTTATAAGAAACCGAGACTATAATAGCCAGCTTACTGAGTACGAACATCATACGACGTTCTTCAACACATTTGCGATTAAAATAATTAAAATAATACTTCAAATGTAACTATGGGGGAAGCTAACGGGGCGGACACGTTGCTTTTGGCGGTTTGCGCATGCGTTACAAACAGAATGCTCGTTTGTGATTGGTGTAAAGTAAAAAGGCCTAGTACTGTGTATTACGATATTACGGTACAAGTTTTGATGTCATAAAGATCATATTAATAGCGAATGTATTGAAAAAACCTCTTATTTTGATCTTAATTTGTGGTTTATTATTAAGCACACAATTTTAATGCTATTGTAATGCAGGATGCATCATAATAGCGTTTAAAAAGTGGATAAATATATAATAGAATTTTTGTGTTCGTCTGATCAAAGTTATTATCAATCCGTCCAATTATTTATTACTCTTATATATTCATGTTTGCCTTTATGACAAAGTTTCAAAATTTTAATTTAATTTATAGTATTTGTTACTTTTGTAATTCAATAATTATTTGTCATAATAATGTAGATTAGGACCTAGTGTGCGAACGGACGAAATAAATGGTGAACTGTGATAGATTTAATGATGTTATAGATATGTGAAAGGGAAGTACTTACTATTTTACTGTGTTTGTAATAAAAACTAATATTTTAAATGGATATCAATTCATGATAGACTCTCTCTATTTTGAATGATGTTAGCACGAATGAGCATAATAATATATAGTACATGGACTGTTCTATGAATTATGATCGTATTGAACCACACAATATGAAGAATATGAAGGCCAAGTCATAGTCATATTATCGACAACAGGAAAATTTAGTTCCAAAACTAAAGAATTATATGTATTTTTTGGTCAATCATTATAGGTGCATTTTGTGCATTTTGGAGGGACCTAGTCTCTATGGTTCTGAAATTGAATATTGTGAAAATTTCATAAATAGTAAAAGTAAAATGGAGTGCTCAATTGAGTTTCACGCAAACGCGTGACGAGATGCTGATATTTTTCAAATGTTTTGTAAACCTACCAACAACAAAAATATTTTTGATTCAAATGCAAAATATTTTTAAAATCATATCGCTATTATCATGAATAATCTTTGAATCACCAGTCCCTATTTAAATCTGTAAAAGTAAGACACCACATATTGTAAAAGATAAAATGTGTTAAGGAAATATATTTTATGTATTGAATAATTGTCGAACCCCCTCTAGTGATAATACTTAATTGTTTGTTAAAAGAACTAGATTATTGAATTTAAATATATTTTTATTTCTAAGTTATTTTTCATTTTAGTCCTCGTATTTAGCCGCAAATTGTTTTATATTATGTAGTTTTCCCTATTGCAAATTACAATTAAAAATATCTCACTATGAAAAGACATTAAGTACCTAAGTGAAAAAATATTAACGAACTGGTCATTCAAAATGAGTCAAATAAAAAATATATTTTACGTTTTATTCGGACTAAAGCAATAAAATTTAAGATATTAATTAACTGTCGTGCGTGGCTACGGTGATTACTAAAATGTCTCTATGCAGGCTATGGGCCACGCACGACATTTAATTAACATCTCGTGGGTTATTTTTTAATTTACATTTGTAATCATTTCTTTTTACAAGTTAATCAGTTTCATGACTGATAGAATGAACTAGCCGTTTTCAATAAACATGTACTGCAGCGTCCCTGGCGGCTCACAACCGTAAACTAGTCTAAGAACCTGCTTTGAAGGGATATATAATATGTGATGATGTCCAGCAGTGGACGAATGTTGGCTGATGAATGGATGAATATGTAATGCAGAAAACCGCATCTAAATTAACTTGGCTATTTTAGAAAAACACATCCCGTGGAACATGCCTAAATAATTTTGAGGTAATATCTATGTAATACAAGAAGCCTCATCGAAATTGGCTCAACTGCGTTTTAGAATATGCATACATCACAGTGCTATTTGGTGGCCAGAGCTGAGATATATTTTAAAGAATCTCTGAAGGATATCTATTAAATACAAAAAATTTCCATCAAAATCCCAGCCGTTTCAGAGAAATGCGTTATTGCAGCGCGCGCCTCCTAACGGTCATTATCTGTAAAACTTGTCTGAGAACTTGCTCTGAATTGTAAGTGTATAACCTACGTAATACGAAAAACCGCATCGAAACTTGTCTAGTCGTTTTTTGAGGAAAATGATGACACATATGAACACAACCTCTTACCTCATACGGATATCCCGTCTTGAGTAAAAAAACCGCCTCAAAATACCAACTGTTGTAGAGAAATATCTTGCTGTACAATCCGATGGCTAAAACTGTAAAACATATTTTAAAACCTGCATATGTAATAAAAACTGCATCAAAATACCAGTTGTTTTGGATAAACACATTTATTGCAGGGCACCCGAATTGCTATTATTCTTAATACATGTATAAGAACCCGCAGTGAGGCGATGATACCTTTGTAACAAACTTTGAATGCGAGATTGGCCGCGCGCTGTGCATGGGCGGCCGGCCGGGTGGAGCATTTGCGCGGCGTCGCGCCTCTCGTTGCGCATCAAACTCGGCGTTTTTATGACGCACATCAGCTGGCAGCTGACCTATGATGCATTAGCAACAACGTCATGTCGATAGCGGCAGCACAACTTCGTCCTGCCTGCGTCACGCTGGGCGATAGGTAGGTACGTCGGAAATGACTTAATCGCTCACGACCTGCCGATCCTGTCTGTGTAGAAGTCCTTGCATCGCTATGTGCATCGGTTGGAGCGTCGTATGTTCGACCGCGCCGACCAGCTCCTTCACCCACCACAATATAGCTCCGTATCAATAGCGGCCGCCGACAGGACGCCGGCTCCCATACGTAGATACTACTATAACGCCACCCAGCGTACCGCAGAGCGACGCAGTGCTGGCCTGTCAAGACTAGGCGGCATCATCCACCTATCGATCGCTGAGGCCGTGTCCTCAACAATATGTCAGGGTGCAGGGGAGACCCTTTACCCGCACCTGGTCCCTCCTGAACGGAATATATACCTAACCCGAACGCACCCCATGTAATATGAAAAACCACATCGAACTCGGCCCAGTAATATTTGAGGAATTTAAAACTTGACATCTGTGTGAGATGTCCCAGGTAAATAATATCCACAGAGTACTTTGTAGTTATTAGTTTTAATAGAGACATAACTCCGCCGTAAAAAGAGGAAATACGATAATAGCGCCAAAAATGCCAAAATACGCGAGCCTTGAAACTAAATACAGCGTCATCTAACGTGAAATAGTAAAAAAATAAGAAGTTTAATACTGCCACCTATGAACAGAATTTCAAACAATACAGTGACATTGAACACAACCATCAAAACAACCTTGAAACAACAAACGAAAATAATGACACCAGTCGTGTACCATTCTACCAACTTTTTACTTAGTGCTATTTTTGACATCTATAACCTACCCACTTATTATTAATAAACACGTAGGGATCACAAAATATTATATTTAAATTTGGTAGGTAAACAAAAAAATCATGTGGTAGAGATAAAACAAATTTGAAATGTAGGTACAGTTACAATTGTGCAATGAAGGAAAAAGATTTTTTGGCGTACAGTATAACGCACCAATCTTTCCCGCTCTGAGTCGCCTGCGAATGACTCTTGTATATGACTCTATTATACGCAGGCACAGCATGGGAACAGCGGCGCGGACAGCATGGTGAGGAGCGGCCGCCGAGTGCGCACGTGAATTACCCGACCTCTGTTTCATCTCCTCCGTGCTTTTATGTCATGCTACCTGCTGCGACGCTTAATAATTTCACACATCAAATAAAATTCAGAAAAACAATTATTCAGCAGCTTTTCATGGTGAAGATTCAATTTGGTTGATTATTTAGCCGTTTTTAGATTTAATTTGTTTGTGGAATCTAAATAAATAAATAAAGTAAATAATAATCAAATGAATGTAATTAGTCATAAAGTTTGTATTTATTGCTTATCAAAAATTTAACAATCAGTTTTCTTTAATATAAAACAGTGTTATACGTAAAACAGAATATTTTTATAAAGAATCTGTAATTGTACTCAACAAACATTATTACAGTCGTAGGTGTTTGTATTTGTAAGTAGTTTAGTGCGATGGCAAAGTCAATCTATTTTATTTAAACCAGTGATGGCCAAACTATTTTTACAGTGGGCCACTTTCATGTAATCAACTTGTTGTGCGGACGGGCTACAACACTAATACTTTAATGATGAGATACATTAATTTGTTTTGATTTACAAAGCATTTCTAAATCTAAACTTTTGAATCACGTTTTTAATACAATAGCTGTCGAAAACAATGTGCAACAATGTGAAATGTGAATGACAATTTGTTTTGTGCTCGCGATTGACAAGCGTGGTATTGCAAAACTAGAGATTTACCGTCAATGTTGCTACAAAATAAAAAACAATCTCACTATATCGTTAATCAAAGAATATTTCCGATGACCACAGATTCTTTGTGCGAGCGACGCAACGCCCGCCGACGCCGGCTATGATTCCGGGACGGGCCACAAAAAATTTGTTAGCGGGCCGCGTAATGGCCATTGCTGATTTAAACACTAGCGACCCATCCCGAGATCGCATGGGTAGCAGAGCATCAATTTGTAGTGTTTTTTTTTGCATAGGGTCAAATCAGCTTATTGCGTCGAACATATGGATTGGATTTAATTAGAATCAAATGTAACGTAAGTTCATCTTACTTGGAGTATTTTTAATGTATTTTATTTTCAATTCTACAAATATTTGAAAAAGTAATGAATAAATACATAAAAACAAACGACAATATTTCTTTGTATACAGCATTGATAACTTCAGTCTAACCATGTGTATTGCGTCGTCTGGCATGGACTGCCGGTGTGGGGCCCAGCTGCTTGTCGTGCGATATTTATATTTCGCAGTAGCTCCTATGATATTAATTTAAATTGTATAGTGTAAAGAGCAATCATATTGTTCATGAAATGCTGAAGGTAAATAACGTATTTCATTACATAAGGATCTATATTTTATCCGTATAAATTGCTTTCTAATTGCCTCATCACATGGCACCATTTTTTTAAACATAAAGATAGTACATAGGTATAGTAGTAGGTATAGTAAGCTATTCATAAAAGATAGACATATACCATCGCGGACTTTTCTTTAGTTCTATAAAAGAGAAACGATTCCTCTACATACTATTTTATTATATCTCAAAAGGATTAGGCAGCGTTTTTGATGTAAGCTCCCAGTCGGCTTGATTTCTTTCCGACTTCTTCAACAATAATCGTCATATTTCAACAAATTTCCACAAAACATCGATCAATTATACACGTAAACTTTCCTCTTGAATCACTCTGTCCATTGGTGTCAATAATATGCCAATCCGTTTGGTAGTTTTTGAGTTTATCGTGTTCAGACAGACAGATTTACAGACAGACGCGGCAGGGGACTTTATTTTATAATATGTACTGATAGAATATTTTAAATATTGATGTGGTCACTATAAGAAATTGTTAGATTAGCTAATTACGTAATAACTTAAGACAGAAGGTCCCTTAAGTAGGGACTGAATAAATTATCAACATGGATCTCACAACTTTTCACGGTAGAAGAACTGAGTTGCGAGACTTGGTGTTCTTTTACAAGTTTTATTTTTGATGCCTGGACTTATCCGTTTAAAAGGCACAAACAAAATACTAAGCTGTGCAAGCAAAATATCTTCTGAACTTCTAAGTGTGTTCCTACTGCCGACTGAGGCTGTGGACCACATAGTACTTTGTATGCTGTGAACTGAGCTGAGCTAGAGCGCTATAGTTTATGCTGGCACTGCACGCTCGCCGAGCGAGGTGAGCGCCATAGACAGCGCTATGTGGATAAAATAGAAGAGGGAGATGTCTTCTCTTTTACTCGCATTGTGCTGTTTCTGGTGCTCGTCTCCGCTCGGCGAGTGTGACATGTCACGCCCGCACTTCACGCTTGCCGAGCGGAAGCGAGCACCGAGACAGCGCTATGCAGGTAACACTAAAATACTAAAAACCATGTTTTAGAGAATTATCTTTTATGTTTGCCTAACAGAACACGATTTTGTCAACAATTGAAAACGTATTATATAGTTATACATTATGGTTAGTTAAATCAAATATCAAATACAGTTTCTTCATTTTGCGGAGATTTTTTCACCTTGCGCAGCTTGGATTCACTGTGGTGGCGGAATGGCTAAATACTAATATATTTACACTTAATTTAACAAAACACGTTACATTTTTAATTCGTAACCAAGACTAGCAGTATTTAAAATCACATGCTCTTACGGCGCACTTGTGCTCATCTGCGGAGGCACAGTCATGCTCATGTCCAAGGCTTGAAAGAACGAATCTCATGAAATACCTGGGTGTCTGGATTGACCAAAATTTGAATTTCCGACATTACATCGATACAGTCACAGTCCGAATTCGTAAGCTCATCTACATTTTTAAATCCCTTCGACATGTAGCTAACGTTTATGTTCTTAAGCAAGTTTACTTTGCTCTTTGCCAGTCCACTTTAGTATATTGTATGTCCTCATGGGGTGGAGCACCTAAAACCTATCTCATAAAACTGGAACGAGCCCAGAAGACTTTATTAAAAGTAAGCGCGTTTCTTCCACGATCGTATCCCACAAAAGAGCTTTACAAGCACTACAATGTTTTAACTGTTCGACAATTGTTTATAATTACAAACGGTATTGAAAATGCATGTTGGCACAACGCATAATCTCTTAATTCTGTCAAATAAACTAAAAAAGGACATAGTTTTTCGGTCTACCGCAGTAAAAAGAAAATTTGGTCAAAAATTTTTTCGTTTCCTTGGAACCTTTACAATAAAATAAATGGATGATACACTTGTAAACGCAAAGTGACTGCATGGCTGCAAGAGCAAGATTATGAATGCATAGAAAGCATGTTGAAACCTATAGCATACCCACCCAGTTGTGTCTGTATAAACTGCAAAATCGTCTGCACTGTCACACCTATTAAAGACCCCCATAGGGAATGCACACACACACATTCAAATGTATACGCTCGAATATATAACTCCACACACATAAACACACCCAAACAGCGACCATTCACACACTTATATCACAGAGCATGTTTGGAAAAATATATGAATGATGACTGGCATCTCATTGCATGCAGGTTTCATAATTGATTTAATATTAATTTGTTACTATATATAATATGTTTTAGTTTTAGCAATGCTTGGGGGATCTGGTAGTCTGGGAAACAGGAAGGAGCTTGCCTTCCTTGTCCAGTCACCAGACTCTTCCACAACGCAAAAATGTATAAAGAAATAAAAAAAAATCTGGTATTAAACTCGACAATAGCCACTCATTTCTGTTTAATAATTGTATAAGATTTGTAATAGAACTTTATAAGAATTCAATATAATTGTTTTAATCTAAAGATTTTTATTCTTTTTTTAGGGTTTCGTAGCCAACAAGAACTCTAATTCGAAAAATGAGAATAGATTTTATTTTCCCATTTATCCCATGATGTGGGGTGGGTAGAGTGCAAAATTTTGCGGGTTTATGAAAATAATTTTGTGATGCATGAATCCATTTGCGAAATATTAAGCATTGAAGTGCTAACTATTGTTTGGATCAAACGTTGTCCCCTGCCAGCTAATCGCGTGTTTTTGGATACCTATGCGAGAAATTCACGGCAGTAGTATATATAACTAAGTTCAAAGGAATATTATAACAGCTAAATAGGTTTGACAAGTTAACAAGTAATAGTCGATTGACTTATAAAATAAATAGGTACCAATATTCATACAATCAAACAATCAGCCCCCTTCTAAATCCGCATATTGTGACGCGCAATTACGAAACCCTACACTGCGAGTGGCCCGACACGCAGTTATACATTAATGACATTTAAAGACACTAGAGAATTCTTTCAATAATTATTTAGCCATTATATTTTAAGTTAATGAATTTAAGTTATGTTTTATAAAAAAACCCTGAATAAAGGAAATCTACTAAATCAGTAAAAATACTTAAAAGCTGGCCACCTTAAAATAGTGTAGCGTCATCTACCCTAAGATAGTAAAACTATGATGTCTAGTGCTGGTATCTGTATTGGGGACTTTGAAACAAAATTATAATGCTATTAAATTGAAAAGAAACTTGATTATAAGCAAATTAAATGATCTCGATGTCTTCTTAAGTTTGCACACTTATTGGAAGCTAATTACCATAGTGATATTTCTAAGATTGTCATGCCTGATATTATCGTTTAGAAAAAAAAATTATTTGTCAATCTGCCGATATTAAGTACCTATACGAAAGTGTAAGTAAATGTAACTGTTGTAGATTTAGATAGGTATTCATGTTAACATAGGTAACTAAAGAAGATTTAACACTTATGCTACGGCGGCGCGTGACTGAAGATACAGGGTCCTACACGTAAAAACGTCCAGAAAAAATAAGTGCCAACGATTATTGGTGCCAACAAAACACGCTCGATGGCACTCATTATTGCGTGTAGTATTGTTCAATAACGGTTGAGATATTTAAACCGATCAATTATCAAATACGCGTGATTATGACTAGACTGGTACGTTTTGCCGCTTCAGGTATTCCCATAATATTTGGTTGCATAACAAGTGGGTTTTGTTCTAATAGGTAGGTAATAGAGTCGTGTTTTTAATGAATGTATTTTATTATTTTTTGTTCAATGTGCTTTCTCTTAGCGCTTTTAAATATTATTGTGAATCATTATAATTATTTTTTAGTTAATTATTTTGTCTGGAGTAAAGAAATTTCTAGTCTTTTTTGACTATACAGTAGGTATTAGGTACTTAAGTATGTTTTTTTTATGGGGGATATGTGAATTTTAAACCAAAAGGAATAAAGGAAAGATTTCTTAAGAATTTTTTTTTTCAGAAACAGTTTTGGTATACCTACCTACCTACCTATTTTAATTTTTGGTTAAGAGTTATTTTCTAAGAAAATCATAAATCACAATTTTTTATTTATAAGTACATTCTGATTCAGATGAAAATATTTTTAAATAAAAAAATATAAATATAAAATATAACTTTCATATATATGGATATTTAACATATTAATAAATAATAATAATAGGGACATCCCACACAGCGCCATCTAGTCCCAAAGTAAGCAAGTATTATGCTTGTATTATGGGGTAGTAGATAACTGATACTTAAATTTTCTTTTTTATAATATACCTATAGCTAGGTACTTTTACACCCAGACACGGAACAAATGGACATGTTCATGCACACAAATATTTGTCCCTGGCGGGAATCGAACCCGATCCTTGGCTCCGTAGTTAGGGTCTCTAACCACTCGGCCAAACGGTCAGTTAAACATTATAATATTGATATCAAATAAGATATTCTTGCTATCTTAGGTTGAGCCTTGTGATACAGTAGAAATTACTAAACAGTAAGTAATATACCTAACACATGTTTGCATTCTTTTGTAGCAGTCTAACTGAATAGAGATAGGATCGTACCATCTCGTGCCTTTAAGCCTCCTTGGACACTGTTAGCGGCGAATCTTGCTAAGAACTCTTAGTCTTGATATACTATGTCCATGGGTCAATTTATCAATCCAGGTAAAGCTCTCTCTACTCTAGTTTTTAGTTGAAGTCTTAAAACTACTAAATAGTAAAATTCTACTAAAAATGGTCACCCAGATAGTAAGTACCTACTAGTTAATGATCAGCCAGGGCAAGATCAGCATCAATCAGTACCATACAAACAAAAATATACTCTGTGATCAGTACAAATCAGTATTTTTTTGTTGGTGTGGTTGGTTTGGTCAATTGTGGTGTTTGTTGGTTTCTTTTTTATTTTTGTTCGAGATCTTTAATCCATAATTTGTAAAATGGTGCAAGCGTGGTACATGGATAGCGAACCAACCGACCAGCGGCTAGAGCATCACCGAAATCCACCAAAATTTATTGACCTAGACGAATTGTACCGCAGAACTGGAGTTGAATATTTTAAAGTAAGTATATGTCGATGGTATTATAAAAACAATAAGATTAATTCGTTATTTTAACTGGTCAATAATTTACCTATCGTACAACTATTACAACAATATGGTTACCTACAATCATAGGTACCTATTATTGCTATTGTATTATTCGGGGACCGGCCTGCATATCACTAAGCGTACGTAGCGTGTTATTTCGGCTATCGTGTGTGAAAGAAAGAAAACAGTAACACAACTGTGTTGGCTGGCAGAATTTTGTATAAAGCTTAGAGAAATAGGTACTCAGTTTTGCTGTTTATTATAGTAATTATATTATTACTAGTACATGGAAACAACACCACCAACAAATGTGAGTTATCACTTGCAACAGACTCACTTCAACTCTTACTCTCACAATCGTGCACTGTAAACATGTCATTGTTTTTGTAATTATAATTGTCAATTCTTCAAATATGCCTTTTTGCATGTTGAAGTAGGTACTTTTAAAACAATCCTACAAATGTTAATGAAACGATGGCTATGATTTTCCATCGTAACAAAGCCTAAGCCATGTTTGTCAAAAGATTATAGAAATGTTAGCTTGCACAAATGATAATTAGGCATCTAAGATTTGGGTGTTGGTACTGTTTACAATCTAATACTATAGACACAGACATAATGAAAACTCAAGCGTCGTTGTCGCTGACCAACCAATGAAGCACTGCAGTGGTGGCTGCGAAGTCTGAAGACATCATGTTATAGGTGAAATTGAAATGAGATTTATTTGTTTAACCATCATGCTTAAACTTATAATGAAAAACGTCTCTGACATTTTGATATTGAAATATAAAAGTAAAAAAAAATTTGTAGAATAACAATTACATTAGGTAAAGAAAAATAATATTTATTATAAATCATAGAAGTTGCAGTTTATATTTTGAAATAGTTAAATAAAAAATCTAAAATAGATTCAATGGAACCATGTTGATGCAGAAATGGTAAACTTTGTAAATATGTAAATGTTATGTAAGTAGAAATAATCTATGATTTTGTTTTCACTTTTCAGATAAACTTAAAAACGTATAAGACAGATGGAGTATTGGATCAAATTAAACTTGAACGTGGCTACACATATGAAGATGAAATAGTATGCTCTAAAGAATGTTTGCCTAACTATGAAGAAAAACTGCAGACGTTCTTCATGGAACATCTTCATACGGATGAGGAGATTAGGTAACAATTTAACTAAAATAAGCTTAAAGTTAAGAATTTTGTATGATCCAAAATTTTTAGGGTTCCATATCCAAAGAATACCAACGGAAACCTTATTACAAAGGCTCCTCTGTCCGTCCGTCTGTCTGTCAGTCACAGGAATGTGTCGTGTTTATTTTTATTCTACAGTGGTAAAAAACTCATTGTGTGCAAGTCCGACTCACACTTGGCCAGTTTTTATAGTTAATGAATATCCCTGACAATACTTTAATATCTTTGAAAACTTAGGATTACTTAATTTATAATAATAGAAAACTAATGGCAAAGTAGGTTAAGATTCTATAAGTAGAACATCTTTGCGATAAATAGGCGACACAAGTGGGAACAAGCAGTGCGTTGGGGCAGAGGACGCTTCCCGACGATCACTACCGCGAGCGTTGGGAGAGCGGACAAAAAAGGTTTAGTTAATTTTAAAAAAAGAATTAAAATGTAACACAAGTTTACGTGTGTCTATTAGATTTGATATATATGCGAAGTTATGAACAAAAAAGTTATTTTTTCATAGATACCCTATGTCGACATTCCTACACATGTGTCTAAATATACGTAAATCGGCGTTAGTAACGAAGATGATTTACTTACTCGGGGCCGCGCGCTCCAAGTACTTTGCTAATGGAGTGATATCTATTCATGGAAGATTTTTACGACATTAAAAGCAGAGTAATATATTGAACTAGATTACCTAAATTTAATTTTAAAAAAAACTATGAATAGCTCCCGCTATTATTATATTTGAAGTATCTAGCTAATTTTAATCACAAATGATGCTCATACCAGTAAGCTGGCTATTATAGTAATCTGTTTATTATACAACAACCTGCCAACCCGCATTGGAGCAGCGTGGTGGATTAAGCTCCAAGCCCCTCGTCCTGAGGGGACGCCGAGTTCCCGGCAGTGGGGCATTAATGGGCTGATGGTAAAAAAAAAGCATGTGCAACTGATACTAGTAAAGACGTAACTGAGTGTTCTAGTTATTTATCAAAATGGTTTGCATTTCAGGCTTGTGTTGGATGGCTCCGGTTACTTCGACGTCCGCGACGTGGACGACGCTTGGGTGCGCATCGCGGTAGAAGCCGGCGACATGCTAATTATACCCAGCGGGATTTACCATCGATTCACGTTGGATACTAAAGTTAGTTGATTTTTATCTTCACTGTAGTAATGTAGACAGTACACACGACAACAGATCGAATTTACCCACTTGGACTTTGGACCTGTTAAAGTTTACCTGTGAATGTTTACTTGTTGACGTTGAACTGCGTTAGTGTGCATGCCTGCCACCGAAGCGGTAAACGCACACATTGACAAGTATACATCACATCTTTTGGTTGGTTATGCAATACAGTCTTTCTAACAATATGAGCTGTGCAATTATGCTTATGTATAATTGGTAAACTTGATCTGTGGTTGTGTATTAATTGTGTTAATTATTTTTTTTACTTTAAAAATTTGTAAACTTTATGTGTAGTTAAAATAACTTCGAAAGACGTTGCCTTTTAAGTACCATTTTAACTGAGTATTCAATAATACTGACAAAGAGTTACTTAAAAACATGACATATTTACCAATTTCAGAATTACATAAAGGCGAAACGGTTCTTCGTGGGTGAGCCAGTTTGGGTGCCCCACAATCGCCCAGCCGAAGACCAGCCCTGCCGCAATAAGTACTTGGAGCGTCTCAGGAGTGGGTTTCCACCTATCACAGCTTGATGACCATGCATATCACAGATCATCGAGAGGCGCGGGCGCACCCTCGGCACAAATAAATATGCCGTGTTCGAACAACGGACATACTTAATGCTACTACAATAATACTAGCGCGCCATTGACACACCCTTTTTTTATGGACATCCATTCCATCGACACAAGTGCTAAGTAGATCAGAATCGAGTATGCTTAGTGTCTTCACATCATCACCGTTTAAAATATTTTGAAAGTATAAGATGCAAGGTACAATATAAGATTTACATACACACTTGCATACTAATTTTCTGTATAAAACATTGTGCGTCTCACGGCAATATTTTTTTCAGGAATAACTACAATAGATGGACTATATACAGTATATCTTTTTCTTGGGTTTATAAATGAAATGGCATGATTTTAGCCTGCGCTCGCGTCGCTCCGTTTCTTTAAGTTTGATAATCATAATTTTATGTAAACCATCGATTTATAAATTAGGTAGATGCACCGTTGCTAGTGGATATTGCCACTAAAAGTGTACAAAAAAAAATTGAAAATTCAAAAAGTTTTTATTCATTGTAAGATGTTTACTTTACTTACACACACTTATTGAAAGTCAAAATGAATTGATCACGTCGGTACCTACCCGGTGTTCAGAAAACGAAAATGTTAGGTCTTAACCTATGAAGTTGCCGTTTTTCAGTACTGGCCATTTCAAACAAAAAAGTTTTGATTGGCTGTGAATTCTAAATTCAAATTAAGTTTGGTTTAAAAACATGACATTCTTTTTACAGTCAGTCTTTTGTTTGTTGATTAGCGTTGTGTTTTCATTACATTTGAAATTTTTTTGTCATAATGGACACTTTAAAAATTCGTGTAATTATGGAATATGAGTTCCATCGTGGCACTAATGCGGCACAAACAGCACCCAACATCAACAACGTTTACGGAGAGAACTTAATAAACGAACGCACGACCCGTTATTGGTTTGCCCGCTTCCGTTCTGGCAATTATAACGTGAATAATGAAACTCGTGGTCGTCCGGACACTTTGGTCAACAATGATGAATTGAAGGCGAGTTTGGAAGCTGATGATACTCAAACTAGAGCTGAACTAGCAGTGGCTTTTAATGTTAGCATCAAAACAATATCGGACCATTTGCGACAAATTGGCAAAGTAAAAAGGCTTGATAGATCTTTACCCCACAAACTTAACGATCGCCAACGCAACGTACGCGTCGAGACCAGCCTCACGTTGCTCAATAGGCACAAAAATGAAGGAATTTTGAACCGGATTGTTACCTGTGATGAAAAATAGATTCTGTTCGACAGTCGAAAGCGCTCAGCAAGTTGGTTAGATCCTGGTTCAGCACCAAAGCAATGTGTTAAACGAAAAATAACCCCTAAAAAGGTGATGGTCACTGTTTGGTGGTCTAGTGCCGGTGTGATTCATCACAGCTTTTTACAAAATGGCATGAGCATTACTGCAGATGTGTACTGTGAAGAACTGAAGACAATGATGGAGAAGATCGCACTCTGCGACCAGCTTTGGTCAATCGGTCGTCCCCGCTGCTCCATCACGACAACGCGTGACCTCATACTGCACAACAAACAGTCTCCAAGCTGATAGAATTGGGCTTGGAAGTTCTCCTCATCCACCATACTCACCAGACCTTGCACCTACCGACTATTACTTTTTTCAAAATTTGGACAACTTTTTAACAGGAAAAAAATTAATTCTCGAGAGACAGCACAAAATGCCTTTGAAGAGTTTGTTGCCTCCCGTTCAGTTGATTTTTACAAGAAAAGCATCAATAAACTGCCACTTCGTTGGTAAAAATGCATCGATTGCACGGGTGATTACTTTGAATAACAGAAATAAAGATGTTTGAAAAAAAAAATACTTTAACTTATTTCATACAAAACGGCAACTTCATAGGTTAAGGCCTAATATATACAATCCTATCTCTATTTAGTTACACTGTTATAAAAAAAATGAAAGAATATGTTCTATTCATAGTCTAGTAATCTCCACCAAATTGTCTTAGACACAAGACTCAATTTTAAATTTAAGATATGTAAAAAATATATCACTTAGTTAAATAAGAGCTTATTTTTCACGGACTACATCTTTCCTAATTTATACATCGATGGTGTAAACATACCTTATAAAATAAATATAATTATCTGTTAGACACCTTATGTTAGCTCATACAAGTAAAATAACAGATAGATCCGGCACAATTGCATTCAAAATGGTAGCAAAAAAACTCTGCCAACCCATAGGAGTAACAGTATTCCTTGATCGAATTCGCCTGATAGCAAAATGGTTGATTAGATTCATAATAATCAGTAATACAAAATACACATTTATTTTTCAATGTGATTATCTTTTTAAATTTTAATGTACCATATTAACAAAATAAGTATCTGTATTTGGATTCTTAATGGAGCTTTTAGTAAACTTGTTCAGGGACGCCGGTTTTTAGAGAACTTCGTGGGTGATTCCTGATAAAAAGAACCGACCTGAAACCGACCGAAAATAATATCTTGAAATTCTCATCTATATTAGTCCAAATAGAATTCAAGTTATAAAATAACAGGTAGCGGGACAAAAAGATTTTGCTTTTTATGAATATAGAGACACACAAGAGAAGAAGATAGATAAAATGCTAGATTTAACAATAGAGAATGCATTTATGTGTTTATAATTTTTTTTCTTCTGTATTTTAGTTCTACGCCATCTTTGAACCCTTAGGTATTAACAATATTTATTAGATACTAGCGACCGCCCGCAGCTTCGCTTGCGTAGACTACGAATTCCTGTTATAGGTACTATTAACGTTCGAGATGGTTTATACGTACTTTTTGCTGGAACCAATTTTGGTTACACCCATTCAAACTTCCAATCTTCATTCCCCTTCCACCCTTTAAAAAAACCGATACAATTTTTCATCTCCCGTTTCCCACCCTTAAAATGTGGAAATCTAAAAACCCTGAAACACGTCATTATTTGAGTCCCTCCATTCCCATCCTTAAGTTTGAAATTTCTAAAAAAGCCTTTCTTAACTTAATGCTTACGTTATAAAATAAACCTATGTTCCAAATTTAAGCTTCCTAGACTTAGTAGTTTCGGCTGTACGTTGATAGATCAGTGAGGACAAACGACAGACAGATAGACAGACAAACAAACACAAAAAGTTGCTTATGACACTCTTGACAATCTTCTTTCACGTCTGCAAAGTTTCATTAAAATCTGTTCAGCCGTAGTGGAAATTAGCTCGAATAGATAAAATTGAATTGAATAGACACATAGACGTACAGACAAACAGACGGACAAAAAGTAGCTAATGTCAAATCTCTTGACAACCTTCTCTCCCGTCTGCAAAGTTTCCTTAAAATCTGTTTAGCCGTTTTGGAGATTAGCTCAAATAGACAGATACACGTACAGACAGACAGACGGACAAAAAGTAACATTTGTTAGTTTTGACGACCTTACACGTACAGACAGACAGACGGACAAAAAGTAACATTTGTTAGTTTTGACGACCTTCTTTTCATACTTGTGATGTTTCATTAAAATTGGTTTAGACAGATGGACGTACAGACAGACATACAAAAAGTTCTGTATGTAACTTTTGACTACATCCTTTCCATATGTGTAAAGTTGCATCAAAATCGGTTAAGCTGTTTTGGCCGAAACCTATTTGCTCGAATAGACAGACAGTTCGTTTTCATACATATAGCCTATAACCCTCCGCTAGATTCAGGCTATCAAAGGCAAAAAAAAATTTCAAATCCGACTGGTAATTTCAGAGATTAGCGGATTCAAACAAATAAACAAACTCTTCAGCCTTATAATAAGTATTTCTATTATATAGATTAATAGATTATAAGATAATAAGAAAATAAGATAATACTGAAAACCGCATCAAAGTCTATTGCGTGGTTTGGAAGTAAAAAGTTAACGAACAGAGACAGACAGCGAATTTATTTTCTCCCGCTATAGTTTTCATATTTCGATAAAAACTGGTAAGATATTAATTTTAATTGTGTGGTGTAAAGGGAAATTATAATATACATGAAATGCTTAAGACAACTAACGTATTTAATTTGATAAGGATTAATATTACGTTTAAAAAACATCTTCGCAAATAGTACATAATGTTAGAACAAATTTGATTGTCATAAAAAAGGTTATAGTAAGTTAACCTTAAAAGATACACATATGCTGTCGCGCACTTTTGGTTAGAACTTTTAAAGGGGAACAATTCCGTAATACATGATTTTTGGTTAACATAAACCGTTTACGCAGCGCGCGCGACGGAAGCTCTCAAAAGGAATAATTTTTCCCGTTTTTGCAACATTTTTCATTGATGCTCCGCTCCTATTGGTCGTAGCGTGATGTAGTATAGCCTATAGCCTTCCTCGATAAATGGACTATCCAACACAACTATAATTTTTCAATTTGAACCAGTAGTTCTTGAGATTTGCGCGTTCAAACAAACAAACAAACAAACAAACAAACAAACTCTTCAGCTTTATAATATTAGTATAGATAAATCCAGATTACAAATGCCTTACCATAGTTGACACTTCTTCCAGTTCGCGCCATTATGAGTCATCTATGTTCAATTAGGGATGTAACGTCTTGATAGTGTTGTACCGTGTCACGTCGAAACATCCTTAACATTACTAATTAATTAAGTTTTACAGTAATAAAAAAATGAAACAATTCTGATTATCAGCTGGAAAATGTAATCAAGACTCTTATCAGTACAGCTATACCGTTAGCGTTTTCCAAACTTGTCTGAAGAAAAATAAAAAATATATATTCCCTGTGGTTTAAGGGAACCTCCCGCAGTAAATATGTTTACGGATATACAAAAAAAAAATTAGGCTTTTTCGATATTTCGTCAACATGGTTCGCATTGTTCCTCGCATTTGGAACAAGCGAAACCTATTATTTTTGAAATGGTGGACCAATCTATTTCGGTCAAATTTCAAATTAATTATTGATATGGATTAGGCAGTTTTGATAAGTCTGTACCTGATGATTGTAATTAATAGTGACGATATGTAGATGTTATTGGCGTTCAAAAAATTACTTTTCCAATGACACTTAAAATAGCAGCATTTGGACAAGGCAAAGACACTACTATCTATCGCATGACTGTACATAAATAGTACAGTACAATATTACTGCTAGCAATACTTATTATGGATTTAGGTACAGTCAAGTTACAGTTGGTTGATGATTTATCCAGAAGTGAGGCAAAAGGATAAAATGATTACAATTGACACAGTATTTAAAAATTATGATATGTACTCAAAATCTCTACAGAGAATCACAAGCAAGCGCGATTTGAATACAGACTAGACTACTCCTGCGCGGCGGGTGAGGTAGTCATAGGTCCTCGCACCACATGTTTACTTCTACTGGATCTAGATCCCCTGAGCACACATGGAGTCGACACCCTTGCGATGTTTACTACAATTGTTTCATTGTCTTTAGTAATGTCGGATCTAGAGTTGACATCAGTGTTAGACGTAATATGGATGCAGTATTAAGCTTCTGTGTGAACATATACTGTATATGATTTTTTTTTCTCATATATACTAGCATTTCATGATGCTTGAGGAGTAGTGCTATATTAGAATATTGATTAATCACTTTCTGATGTTTTGATTTATTTCAACTCAGAAATAGGTCATATTTTACGGTCAAAATGAATGAAAGTACTTTTTTGGTAGGTTAGAAAGTTGTTTGTAGCAATTTTATGTCGGTTTTAGGAGTTAACTTAGATTATAATGTCTGGATGGACCCTCGCAATACAACGTCAACAAAATGACAGGCCAACTTTTACATACTCAACAGACCACACACTCTCGCTACGCCATACCAACCCTGTACACACCGTCTCTGTGTGCGTCTGTTATAACCGAATAGCTAGGTGATATTGTATCTACGTTTTTTGACGTCGACTCTCTACCCAGACGTTATGTAATCAAAGAGAGTTAAGTTTATTTGTACTATCAGAAAGTTTTGAACACACTTGGAAGAACTAAGTTTGCTCAATGTTGACGTAAGAGGAAAGGAATGATGTTAAGTGTTGGAAGGAAATTGTTAAATATTTATAATATATATATAATGTAATTATAAATTAATGTTAATAAATATTTCAAAGAAACTATAGTTTATAAATGTTATTTAATATCAACAGAAAATAGTTTTTAAAATGTATGTAAATTTATATTGAGTTACATAAAAATGAAAAACAAGCTGTTGTATATTTTATTTATATTTCTACCTCATCCACAGGATTTGTTCCTAATTCACATTACAGTATTTTTTTTAAATAGCCAAAAAATACTATTTAGTTCATCAGTGAGACTCAAAAAATATTTTCTCTCAATAGGTCTATTGCCAACACCTTTTTATTAGTCTATGTGCCTTATGTATAATTTGTTTGTTGTAAAGTCTTGTTTATATCTTGGCCCTAAAAAAACTAAATGATTTACTATACTTTTAGACTTAAATGATTAGATAAATAAAAATCTGTTCTATTTCCGTAATAAAATTTTTTGCGTTTAGGCTAGTGTGGCGACTCGCGCCGTAAGGCGGCGGGCAGCGGCGGCTTGTAAGAATTGGTCTGCACTACACGCACGCTTGCTGCATCGCGCTTTCATGATAAACAAAATTATTCGGAGGATCCAGATAACTAATATTTAATTTGATTTTCCACTGTTTCATTAAAGAGCTTATAGAAATAGGAAAAAAAAAATTATGTGCTAAATGATTAAGTATATATTAAGTTGATGAGTATATTTTTACATGGTTTTCAAAATACCCTGCGGGTGTACTGCAAACCGTTTGATCGGACGCAATGTACAGACAAGAGATGTCTGCGTGGGTCAGCCATTATGGCTAATAATAATATAATAAGGTGTCTATTAGCGCCCGCCGCATAGAATTTCAATTGACCTTATGTTTCCTATCTTGTTTAAGATCCTGTGACTGATAATCATATAATGATATTTAAATAAAATTGTATTTTTCTTTGTGGGCACTTAAGAATTTTTTTAGTGGTTTTAATACTTATTTAAGAGTTACAAATATTATGTTTAACTATTCCAAATAGCTTTATGGCTGTGACATATACGGACGGACGTGAAGAAACTACTAGGGGTCTTTTCACACTACAGAACCCTAAAAATACAAGTATTTTTGAATTTTCTCAAGGCACATATTGTGCGGGTTCCGCACCTCCACAAAACCGCACCTACGTTTACTTCAGAAGGAACAAGATGATTACACGATCTGCAACTATTGAACAATCCTTGCGACTTTATCACCATAGCTTTGTCACTTTCTCACCATACCTGAAGACTAATCCACAGACCTTTGAATGTAGCAGACGAGAAAGCGCACGCGCACGCTTGCTACGTTGAAACATATTAAAAAATATTTATTGGTATTTGCCGCTCATTCAATAGTATGTAACTAATTGTCACAACTAATACACAAAGACCTAGACTTAACACAAATATCTATCTAGGTACCAATCGCACAGACCATACGCGCGTTCTTCACTTGCCTTCCATATCCTGTCGCGCAAAAGTGATAACTTTGGTTCTGGAACTAAATGGCCAGCATTAGGTACTCCTCTATAAACTAATTCAAATCTCGGTGAAGCGGATCAAATCATAAACAGACAAAAGTGATCGCGTTTATTTGATTTTTGTCAGGCTCGGTGGATCTAGGCGAACCGTGTGTCAATTGGATACAAATTCGCGGGCCAAGTGTAACTTATCTATAATTTACGTTACGAACGTTTATTAATTGATTTAATTAATTAATATTTATAAACATTAATAATTAAGTATACATCGACCGTCGAGAGTTTGCGTTCCTGATAGGTCGTAGGTAATCGGCATAGCAATCGTATGGTTCATGTGAATTTGTATACCGTCGGACGATTCCCGTTTTCAAATATTATTATCGTTTACATGCACGAATGACACAAAATTAAATTAAAATTTTATCATGTCAATTCACAACAAACATGATATTACCTATAGCTATAAATCTCATGTGTCAGGAATGCAAACTCTCGGCGGCCGATGTAGTATACGAACATATCAGAGAACTAATAGATACTAGTACATATTTATACCCACACAACAAGCACTTTGTACCAAGCAGCTATAGTTCGCCTCAAACTTTATGGCGGATCGGAATACAACGCTATAAGCGTGCTGCGCAGGTACAGTCATTTATCCCTAGCTCCACTACGTTCCGCTACACCTAAAACTGGTTACTGCGACGCGACTTGTGCCTATGTTCGGATCCGCCATAAAGTTTGATTGGAACTATACCTATTACTAACGGATCACCTAATCAGTTCAGCGCTTCAGCCGCTGAAATAGAATACGAAGTCATCGACGCCTTAGACATATAAAATTAGGAATCAAATTTGATCACTTTGTTCTTTATAACACCATAGTATTAACCAGGTATTAACCACCATTATATAACCTACTTTATTATGGGTGCCACCTAAAAGGTCATCATGAGTTAGTCTATTGATTAAAATTAAAAATAATATGTTGTAGCTACATTAACATGTAAACAACGTCAGAACTGTCTTTGACAGTTTGGTTTATTTCGTAGAATTTAAAGTATCGCTTGTCTAATTTATCCAAGCAAAATGACCCGAAAGCACTCTTCGGGTTACAGTGAAACCTAATAAAATAAATTAGTGAGTATATATTTTTTCTTGCATGGTCATTATTTATTGCGTTAAACTTGAATTGATGTGTGTACCTATGCACCAAACTTATTATCTTGTGGTCTCATATTTAAAATCCCGTCCATTGAAAATGCACGTTTCATACGAAATCCTGAAAACTCTCCACGCGAGTAATACAGATATTATTGACGATCGCTTAGCCTAGTGGGTAGCGACCCTGCCTACGAAGCTGGAGATACCGGGTTCGAATCCCAGGTCGGGTCAGTATTTATATGATGAATATTGATACTGGTACCGGGTCTTGGTTGTTATATGTATGTGGTGTCTTCGCTTGGTACCCAAAATACAAGCTAATGCTTAGTTTGGGGCCTAGACGTTGTTGTCATTTATACGTCATTATTATTTTATTATTTTTATTATTATGAAGTAGGTATCGCCGATGCTTTATAATTTTAGTATTGTGGTTACGGTGGTTAGAAACAATTAGAAGTGGGTGAAATTAAATTCCTTCTTCAATCATACATATACTTGTGCATCACATACATACACTGTATAAGTCTATGCTGGTGATATATATACACACAGGTGAAGCTAATAATAAAAGGGTGTTAAAAAGATGTCATTTTCAATAATGGTTGTTTTATTACTAATTTTTAGATCTTCGGCATTATGAACTTTCGGATTTCCGTTAAATCAGATTTTCAGCAATCAAATTAGGTACTAAAATTCTGACCATAAATAAATTCTTTCAGTCGTTACAAACATGATATAAAGAATTTTACCACATCGATTTTTTGTTTTTAAAGACATATATGATTGAGGATTTAAAAATTGATTTTATAGCGACCGTAATAATTATATATCTACTTAAAGAAGAATATGTCTTTGGATAAGAAGGGTGACTGAATAATTCAAATCATCCAGTTGTCATATAGAACCAAAATGTAAGATATTTTTTTACATATATGCGATATATACACGAAATACATTACCTTATATAATTACCTATAGGTATACCAATATACATGTATACCTACTAGCAAAACATATTACTTACCCTTCTTTTGGCTTTACCCATAGTCATGCAAAAAGTTAAAATATATTACGTTGGTTTAGAAATATTTTCTTTGCTGTAACAAAACCTAAGCTGGAGTTGGAGACTCATGAACATCACATGGAGTTCTTGTTTAGGTTTTCAACACAAATTATACTATATATAATATATATTATAGTTTAGAATGTAACAATAACTGTAGTCAAATTTTTCTGTTAACACATTATTAGTTAAGTACATTACATATTTATGCTATATATAAGCATGTAGGTGTTTGTATCGCTCAGTACCTACGATAAAGCGTTGTGGTATTAATATACGATAAACGGTATGCAATTTACACATAGTGAAATTGACACGATATATTTAATATTATGGCAATATAAAATGAGAATAGAGAAATATCTACATGTCCAGGTGCCAGCAGGATGGCAGAGGGGATCATTATATTCCTGCTGTGGTACATCGCCCTATACATCGGCTACAAAAAGTTAGTACCTATATAAATAAATGTTGCAATTCTAATCCTTATGCCAAATGTGGAAATATGCCTGTCTATACGTTTGTTATAGCTTGTACCGGCTAAAACTGCTGAACAATCTTAATAACATATATGATGAAAGGACGGAGAGGGACATTTATCTTTGTTGAAGATCCCCATGGGAATATGGGTTACGAAATTCGTATTTTATACCGTAGCTGAGGACCGAAGGGACGTAATTTTTTTCACAGATGTAGGTACCGACATAGAGTGTCATGGATTACTATTTATTCTGGCCGGGGTTCTCATAGCAAATTAACCTGTCTAATCAGAATTCGAAGTAAATGACCAGCTTGTGAGATGAAATAATAGTAGTTAGGAGTTCAAGAAGTGAAGTGAAGAAGTGATAGAGCTGTTGAAACTGAAAGACATTATGTATAAATAATAACTGCGGGACCAGTCAAAAACGGTATCTAGACACAGATTTTTTATTTATTTATTTTATAGAACAATCCATCTTAACAATAAAGTATAAAAACAAAAACTTCCAAGCGTCGTTCTAGCATCCTCGTACATTCGAATACCAAGCGCGCAATACCACATAGAAATATATCCTAGTCGGGTGCACTCAAGTCAAAAGAATTGACTATGTGTTGCCCTCACCAATGGGGAGAGCCTCCTGTATAGGTATATTTCATCTGGCATACGCCTCGCAAGGCACATGCAATCTCAAAAATTTACAATGTAAATCGATACAGTCGATTTCGTTCCTTGTTTCCTTAATTTAACAAAAAACTTTATAAAACTTACGTCTCTTCTCAACCGCAAGGAGTTATATCCTAAACAGCCTTAAAGAAAACACGTAGTATACATGGTAGGATGATATTTATATTTGTATAAATGAGTATAAATAAAGTAAAAATAAATTTTACAAAAGAGTAAGATTTTTTTGTATGCACTCCAAAATAAGAATATATTTACTCTCATGTGGACTCTATACCACTGAGTACGTTTCTAAAACGCTTCGAACAAGCGCCCCGTTGACGGTTGGCACCTTCTGATATTATGACGACTGCCACCACAGCCGCTTGCAACTGTACGCAGCACAAACCCAAGCCTAAGTGAAGGTCGATGAGTTATTGCACGCATAATAATATGCGCGCGAAACGTTAGTTTAGCATCGAACAGAACGCCTAAATCTCTAACTTCACAAATTCGCTGAATGGTTACACCACCCAGACAATTAAAATTCCTAGGTCGGGTCGAGCGACTAAAGCTCATAATCTCACATTTATTAACATTAAACTTAAGCCTATTGCAAATAATAATATAATGTAATAATAATATCTGGGACATCCCACACAGCGGCATCTAGTCCCAAAGTAAGCATGTATTATGCTTGTTTTATGGGGTAGGTACTAGACAACTGCTACACATAGGTACTTAAATATTCTTTTTTTTATAATATATACATATATAGATACTTTTTACACCCAGACACGGAACGAATAGACATGTTCATGCACACAAATATTTGTCCCGGGCGGGAATCGAACCCGCGACAATTGGCTCCGCAGTTATGGTCTCTAGCCACTCGGCCAATCGAGCAGTCTCTACTCTAAATACTTCACTCTAGTACCGCGTTGATATTGATTAGATTGGATTTGCGCCTCCATATAGAGATTGGATCTAGATGTCTAAAAAGATGATCTCCATAACTCCATATTAAAGAAACCCCGACAGTTATCAAATTTCAGCGCCTATTAATAATTAAAATTATAATTAGGGACTTCAAATTAAATTAATTCAAGTAATTAATTAAATTCAAATTATAATTATAATTAGGGAAATTCAAACTAGCACAGACGGGACCATCGGTACGTAAACTAGGAGGTGCAAATCACAACTAACCATTTTATACGTCTTATCTACAAACATATCTTATAAAGAGGCAATTCAAATACCAAAGACCTAGATTTTGCCTCTCAAATCTAGGTCGCAGCTTATATAACCGAGGGGTGTACCATTGCAGTGACTGGAACGAGTTGCCACCCCTATTCGTTTCGCCCTATATCTACTAATTTCGAGATGCTAGCAAGGTTTTAGTGTTCAATGTACATTGCTGTTTTTGTACGTCATATACTGCAAAACTAGTTAGTTGAAATGCCAATGAATTTGGAAAATTTTCAAGCCATAGTGCCTAAGATTTACAAGTGCAATTTGGTGTGTTATGCAACGCAACGATCGATGACGCACGACCTTTGTCAACGTCATCATATAGGTACCTGTATTTCGTTAGTTGTTGACAATCGTTGAAGAGGGACTGCTTTTTTAGGTAGGTAAAACATATATATTATATAGGTTATATCTATTTTGTTTAGTATACCTATCTAAAGGATACACGAATGCTGCTTCATAATGTTATTTTATAGTAACATTGGTTTTAATAATTTTAATGGCGAAATATCGAATTTACCATAGAAAAAATACAGTTGTTTGTAAAAACTAATATGTTAGAACCGTTATGTTAATAGGTTTCTAACAAACCTCCCTTGTTGAAGAATATTGTTGAATTGTTGAAGAATATTTCATTAAATTGTTAAGTATTTATATAACAATCCACACTCGATCAGCGTGGTGGATCTAGCTCCAACTGCCCTCATCCCTAAGGGAGGCCTAAGCCCCAACAGTGGGACATAATGGGCGGATATGGTGATAAAAAAATTTAAAAAATACCATTAGGTACTACTCCATCACCACACGGTCGTTATCGCCTTGAACTCGATGTTCATAATATTTAAATATTTTTGAATTAAATTCTTTTTTCAGTACTCAAATAAGAATCTAATAAAGTTGCAAGTTTTCTACATGTGAGACCCAATATGTTTTATTTCAGAAAACATCAAAATATTGCTTTAGAAATCTTTGCGATCTAGGTAGCCTTTTAAAACGACACTTCACACGAAACAAAACTTTTTTAAGAAGGCGCAACTTAATAATACCTGGGACATCCCACACAGCGCCACCTAGTCCCAAACTAAGTAAAGCTTGTATTATTGGTGCTAGACAACTGATACATAATATGTACATAAATATTTTTTATAATATATGTTCTGTTCATGCACACAAATATTTATCCCGGGCGGGAATCCAACCCGCGCCATTTGGTTCTGCGGTTAGGATCTTTAACCACGAAATATTTCATAAACTATGATTGCTGAATTGTGAACTCATTATCAAGTTCAATCTAACATTAAGTCTAATTTCAAAACTCCATCTTGTGTGATTTTCGATATGATGAAAATTGTTTATATAAGGTTTATTTCAAGTCTTTGTTTCAATTTTTTCCTTACGAGGTACGAAACCCTATAAAGGCTAACTGTTGTATTACTTGTGGGCGAAATTAATTACCACGTGAAATGAAATCCCGCAGAATCTTTATTTGTTTTTCCAATACAGATTTTTTTTACGCGCAAATGTCAAGTGACGTACTTTTGGTCTGGAACGTCCTTTTTTTTGGTCCCATTTAGTGGTCATATTGCTGTATATCTTGGCATCGTCGTTCTATTTATCTATCGCCAAAAAAATTATATGCAGCATAAGTAATTCAATGTGTCCAAATTATTAGTGTTATTTGATAGATTACGTCAGGCTTATGTATCCAGATACCAAAGTTTACCTCCTTACTTACACCTAGTTAAAAATCGTTACTAAACTAAATTATGCCAATCAATATACCTATAGTTATTAAATATAGGTGCATTAGAACAAATATATTCAACCAATACAATGACAGAACTGCATCAAAGTTTGTCATTTATCCCCGAATTACATACAAAATATTTTAAAGCCAATTTAATTAAATTTTAAAGCTTTTTACACTTAATATTTCACTTTCGAAATAAATAACTGAATGGGTGTTTTTATTTCATAAAACTAGATCGCTTGGCAAATCACCTTTGTGCTATCTCGCGGTATTCACCGCCAACTAACCCGCCAAACACTTTGTACAGTTAGTCTGACAATAAACTTAAGAAATGAGGACCTAACATCGTCCCATTATGAACAGAGCCGTCTTGGACAGATGGTAAGAAATTTTGAACAAAGAAATAAGATTTGATACAGCCAGGATGAATATGTGAGAGTCTCGATCGCGATGCTAACCGCTTTCAACCAAGTGTTCGATAAAGAAATTTTATTAAAAAACCGGCAAAGTACATGTCGGACACGCATTTACATAGGTTTTATAATATACATATATAAATATATTACCTTGGGTTAGGTTTTGTAGCAAGTATTACTACTAGCTTCCACGTTATCACTGACTACAAAAAAATGTTGTTGGTGCCTCTCCGAAAATTGTGTAATTAACATGTCAATTTTATCTCATACATATATTATATTATAATATTATATAATAACAATACCTGGGACAGGGACTATTCACACACTGTCGTCAAGACCTAAACTAGCGGAGCCTGTTATGGGTTCTAGACAACTGATATACATACTTATATATATATTTTATAATATAAACATATAGATATTTTACACCCAGACATGGAACTAATAGACACATATATTTGTCTCTGGCGGGAATCGAACCTACGACTTTTGGGTCTGTACAAAGACAACTTTTTTTAAACAGTTTTCGTTATAACCGTTTCTTAATTGATACTTCCTCGATTTTTTTTCTGAATTTTTAATCCCATAGTTCAAAGTTAACAGGAAGATACATATTTTTAAAGAATTTAAGAACTCATATATTTAATAAAAGAAGATGGGTAATAAGGGAAGAATAAGGATGATTGTATCAGTGTATACACGTGCAAGAAGTAAAACTCTTATGGTGTATACTAGTGTAATTAAATTATTTGTGTCCGCTTGATTACGTAAGTATAGCACAATAAAAAGAAACTGTAATTATTGCCGTGCACCATTTTTTTGGAATTATTTGTAGAATGAGCAATAACGACAGAAATCGATTAAGTTAGAGATGTGATAGTATTTTTTCGTACGTGGGTACTCATTTTTCGATCACCTGTTGTGTGTGTGGTCTATTGGACCGATCGACAGCGCAGAACCATCTCTCCTGCACCGTGCGGCTCACGGAAAGCCAACGTTAAGCGGTATGCCTATAGGATTGTAATCAATAAGCAGATGGAAATAGCAAAAAATAAATTATTTTCCATGCTACATATCGCAATTTATGCAGTTCAACTGTACATACCAGAGGTGGCTCGATGCCAGTGCCTAACATCGTCTAACATTCCTGTCCGAATGTTTACGATTATCGCGTCGAAGTCGGCTCGATCTATGCTGTTTTATCTGAGTCGATAGCGCGATAATGTTCTCTATAGCAACAGATTGTACCGATTACAAAATACGTAAATTGAGTAATATTTTTCAGTTTCTTATATGTGTAGAATAAAACCTGTCACGTACAGGCTGAAACGCTAGCCTTCAGTATTCGGTACAAACATTTTTCAGGATTCATGGAAGGAACCCTTTTATGATATCTATGACTGTTCGTCCATGTGTCACATTTTACTCATGGTTGTAGGAAGGTGTAGCTTAAAAACTTTAAAAACGTGAATATTTATATTTTTTTAATGACTGCTGAATCTGCATGTATACAGACATACAGGCAACCGACCTACCGCGCAGAAACTTCCGGGTCGGACAACACAGAAGGTGCAGCTCACTGGCTAAACGATGTCCTCTTAAAGGGTTTGAATTTGAAGTGAACGTGGACCGGACTCATTGAGGATGCTTCAGTACGTGACTACCTTAGACGGGCGGTACTTTTTAAAGGTACTGACTCGCTCGGCGTGGAAGTTAGACTCAAGTAGAGGGCCGACACGTATAAGGGAGAGAAGTTCGAGCTAGACAGCACGACAGTGAATAAACAAAGACGTGTTTTTGGTCTAAAGGCGCGATTTTGGGTGGTAGGTAGAGATCATTAGGTGTATCTGTGAGGGTATGTCGTGAACGTCTGAAATAGTGGTTGGTGGGTAGGGGCTCTTAAGAGACCGCTGTCGAAAGTAGCCGACTGGGGTGCACGACCGCGGTGATGAAGAAGCGCTCTGACGCGTCCTTCAGGTGTTTGGAAATCGTTATACCCGGCGAGTGCAATAGTATCTCATTGAATTGAATTTCAAAATCGAATAAAATTTCTTTGATGGTAATGCTAAATTAATAGATGTATACATAATTTAACTCTAAAGTGCTATTGGCGTAGCTTATACATATATACAAAATTTTATGCATACCTACACTCTAATTCTTGCTTACAAGTAAAAATACTAGTACGTACTACGAATTTATCATGAGAATCATCACGGCTATCTAGCATCAACTAGTTCACGAGATATAGCCGATCACAATGCGCAGTAGTCATTGAAGTAACATCAGCACTTAGCAGATTTTTTATCATGTTTCCGTTAGTATAATATTATACTATATGTTAACAGCATTGAACTAAGAAATAAGTGATTTTACCATGAAAACTGCGTGGTTTATTTTCGGAATTTGAGGTTGTAATCGTTCTACCTACTTCAAACTATGATAATATAGACTGCATCGCAACCGCAACTAGTCACCAAACAATTGAAATGTCTGTTATAGTCACTAACTTAATAATATTGTAAATAAATAAATACAGAACTTATTTTAAATATGTCTTTTAGACTTATTTAAAAAAGTATTATTTAAGATGACATTTAGCTTAACTGATACTTGGTAGGTACATGGCATATGGTTATAAAAATATTTAATGAATTTGCCATCTATTAAACGTATAAAAAATTAACGTTAAATAACTATATTCAACGAATATTGTAAAAACAAATCTGACACATTAACATCATAGTTTCAAATGGTCCGCTAATTCTTGTGACAAATAGTCACAAGATACATATTCCTAATTGTCTTTCTGATAGTCCTTCCTTCATCGTTTTCGTTTGAATGTTTAGCCAAAGTACTTGGAGCGTACGGCCCCTAATAAGTAAGTCATCTTCGGTACTTACGCCGGATTACAAATATTTAGCGCGAGACACACGTGTAGAGATGTCGACGTCGCATGCTACGAACAAATATCATTTTTTTTGTAGCTTCGCATATACCTATATCAATTCTATTAGACACACGTAGACTTCTGTGACGTTTTAATATATTTTTTTTAAATTAACTAAGCCTTTTTTGTCTGCTCTCCCGACGCTCGCGGTATTGATGGCCGGGAAGCGTCCTCTGCTCCACCGCACCGCTTCTTTCCACTTGTGTCGCCTATTTATCGCAAAGATGTTCTATACTTATAGAATCTTAACCCATTTTGGTTTAGCCCATACCAGGCTATGGTGACAACTGATCTATACGCAGTGATGTATATCTATATCAAATACCTATTATAGCCAGTTACGCGCTTAACGACATTTTCGACATTTTGTGATTCCCCTCGTAGCAACTATTTGCCACAGCCAATAAATTGCTAAAAGCTGAAAATTGACATGACTGACAGACAGAAAAGTTGGCACGATACAGTATTATGTTCATCTTCATGGTAGCGTGGGAACATGGATGTGACTTTCAACTGACACGCGTCTGTTGGCGTGGGAAATATCCACATATGATGGCCGGATTTTAAATAAATTAAAACGCATGCACTTATCCGGTCATATATAACTAGGTTATGACGCCTGTGTAGATTTGTTTTACAGTTTAATTTGAGCAAAGAAGCGATCTACGTTGCACCATGCAACGTTTTGTTTTAGTGCTTTCAAAATAATGTCACTTCAACAGGACTTGTAATTTTATAAGTTTTTTCGTTTCTATAAAATAAACTACAGTCTGTTAATAATTGACTGACCGGTTGACGAGTGGTTAGAGATCCTAACTGCAGAACCAAAGTCCGGGTTCGATTCCCGCGAGGAACAAATATTTGTGTGCATTTGTTCCGTGTCTGGGTGTAAAACATTTATATATGTACTTATAGTATATTACAAAGAATATTTAAGTATGTACATCAATGTATAGTAACCCGTAACACAAGCACAATACTTGCTTATTTTGGTACTTGATGACGCTGTGTGGGACGTCCCATTTATTATTATTATTAATTATTGTACTTAATACAGGGATCCTTCAACGACATACGCTACAACACAATCTTGGAGTACCTATACACTCGCTTAATGGCCATTGGCCAAGAATTGTGACATTACATTTGAATATTTTTTTATGGAAATATAGAAAGTAGTAACACGTCACATTAATATTTCACGTGAACATGTGACAATAGACTTTATTCGATAACAAAATTTATAAACAAAATTATATTCCGTTGAAGAATAAGGCACGGAACTGGCAAAACGATATTTAATATTATTTTAAAGGGCCTGACGTCACACATCGACTTTTAAAAATTCTTTCACTGTTATGATATATTTAGAAAACTTTTCCATATAAAATAATTTTAAAAAACTGTCAAATAGCCTAGTATTATTTTACTGTTGAAGTACAAAAATTATTGCACCATATTGTAACATTTTGAACAATGTCCATTCCAACATAATAGAATGTTTTGTGGCTTACCTATACGTACATGCTGTAATGTTAACCAACGACTAAACGCAATTACGCGAAAACGGCGGAAGTGCCGGCCAGTCTGCCGAGGCCCGCCCACTTTGAAGTCTTACAATATGACTAAACCGGCAAAGCCTAAGTAGTCTAGACTTATTGAGTCAACAATGAAGGAATAGTGTTTTGGAGCCGCATTTAGAGTGACATCATCCGTTCGAAAAATGAAAAATGTGTGTCGCGGGGTTATGACTTATGATGAAATTACGGCTCCATATGGGCCTAGAAGAAATTTTTTAACACATAGTTTTTATATATTTGTTTCCGAAAATATAGACCTATTTATACCTTCCCCTTAAAATAAAAAAATAATAAAATCAAACTTTAATTTTCTTAATTATTATTTTGCAAAAATTAATTAATAAAATATCCCTGTGACGTCAGCTGGATAGACTCTTACTAATCACGTTATCCTCGACTAAATAAAAACATAATATTTTTACTGGTTCATGAGGATTACAATTTCATTTGACGTAATGTAAGAGCATTACGTCAAATGAAATTGTAATCCTCAATATTTTGATTACTTTTTTATTGTTGAAAGCAGCGCAATAAGCTCAACCGCCCAGATGACATCACAGGGACAATTTCAACGTCAGATGAATTTTCATTAATACCTTGGAAATTGGTAAATAGAAAAAAAAATTATTTGTGAAATTATTTTAGAACCTTATTCTTTTTAATTTTAATGACCATATTGGCGCAACTTTATAATTTTGGTCCAAGAGATTCTATCCAAATTAAGGATAGTGAAATGTCGTATCTACTAGGATAACCCTACTTACTTTTATTAAAAAACCGGCCAAGTGCGAATCGGACTCGCACACGAAGGGTTCCGTGCCACCAAATAATATTAAAAAAAAAAAAAGAGCGTGACGTTAATCGAACTTAACCATTAACCGTTTTATTATGTAATTTAATAATTATTGTATAAATATATTTCTTTTTTATTTCGTTAGTTATTTAGAAAGCGCTCGATCCTCTCTGGCTAATCAAAAAAGTAATAACACGAGTGGACTGATAGCTAGAGACAATTTTTATTACTTATTTTATTACAGTAAACCTTTGACTGTGAAGAGAATAAGCTCTACAAAGGAAAGCGTAAATTGATAGTACCTAGTAATACAACGTAGTTTTCATCATAAAGTGTTTTTTTTTTTAAATTATCTTTTACAATAACATCACAAACATGAAATGCATCAAGTTTTCGCTTATTGGGTAAACGCTATTTGTCATTTTCTATGGAATTTTTTTCAAAATTTTTACTTATAAAAGCACGTTTTATAAGTTAATCTATTACTCGTTAAATAATACAGTCTAGTTAGCTGTGATAGTATTCCTTTTAACTACGTATATATACTCCTGTCATAAATTTTTTCCACATATCCAAAAACAACGGTTTAGCTGGTAGAGGGGGAAGGACACATGACTCTAACAAAAGTTAAGACTTTAGGAGTGCATATCTCAACAACTGTTGATTTAAATAAGTCAGTAAATAGGTCAGTATTTATATACGATGAATATCGATACTGGTACCGGGTCTTGGTTGTTATATGTAAGTGGTGTCTTCGCTTGGTACCCAAAAAACAAGCTAATGCTTCGTTTGGGGCCTATACGTTGTTGTCATGTATACGTTATTATTATTATTATTAAATTCGCTAAAACGACTTGAAAATATTATTATATCAACGAAAGAAAAATAAATACTGTTCCTAATTTTTCGTTTTATTTTCAAATAAATCATTAAAAAGAAGGGGTTAAAAAGTTTTAAAAATTATCGACTAGTAAATACCTAAGATGTTTGTTGACAAACCGCGCTTAGCTTAAGCATGAAACCGATATGGATCTACAAAAAAATCTAATCATTAAAAGTATCTTTCTGAATAAAATATAAAACTGAGCAAAAATACGACAGTAGGTATTTGTAGTCTAGAAATATAAAGTCATTATAAATGTATCGTCATCGATTGCTATGAAATAATTATGATATATCGATTTTATTTGACATCAAGGTTTGTTTGCTTTTGCGACGAAAACAATTTGAACGACCTGTCGACGCTAATTTAGCGCTTAATTAACGCCCATTAGTTCCAACACACTTTCAATGACAGACTACGACAAATAAGGACCCGTGCATATATCGTATGAAGAAATATTTTGTTGTATGTAATGTTAATTCGTAGACTAAAAGCTATATAGGACGTGTTGGGTCTCGCTTAAGAGAGGATTCGGTAGCCACGGCAATGACCATTGCGTCGTTTGCAAATGACCCAAGTAAATATTACGTGACCATGAGTTGCCCCAAAATGGAAACATATATCATTAAAAAGCTCGTCTTTTAATAAAGTTACACGAAAATACCTTTCATTTAATTTATATATATTTTTTTTAATTTAATTTTTAACCAGATGACCGCTTAGCCTAGTGGGTAGCGACCCTGCATACGAAGCTGGAGGTCCCGGGTTCGAGTCCCAGGTCGGGTCCCAGGTCGGGTCAGTATTTATATGATTAATATAGATACTGGTACCAGGTCTTGATTGTTATATGTATGTGGTATCTTCGCTTGGTACCAAAAACACAAGCTAATTCTTTGGGGCCTAGACGTAGTTGTGATGTACTTATACGTAACGTACGTAATTTAGATTTTGCGATTTTCTACGCTGTGGGGATTGATAAATTCAGAAAAAAAAGTAATGAAATTGTAATAGAGTATAGATGAACCATCGAATATACCCAGGGAAATAAACTGAAATCGAATTAGTTGGTATACATCCCCACAGACAGCGCTATCTATATCTATTACTTATTGCCATTGATAACTGATAACGCCATTACTAGCGCTGTCTTTAATAAACCCTTATTATTGAATTTTTAACAAAAATTAAAGTATTTCAAACATGCATTATTTAGGAAAAAATATAATACGTATTGCTTAAAATAAAAACGTTCGAATGAAACTATTAGGTCGGGGGTAAAGTCTTTTCGCATATAGTTTGTATATACTTTTAAGAAAATCTCTTATTAAAAAGGTTATATCTCAAGATAACAGCAAGAAAGCAACAATTTAGTAAAATATGGTTTCCCGCCGGTTTTCATTTGTTTTTTTTTCTGTCAAAATGAGTAAATCTCATGAAGAAATTCGATACATTTTAAAATTTTATTATAAAAAAAGAAAAAATGCAACGCAAGCTGCTAAAACAAATTGTGACGTATAAGGCCCCAATGCGGTGTCAGTAAGAGTAGCACAAAGTTGGTTTAAACGTTTTCAGTCCGGGAATTCTGATGTCAAAGATGCACCTCGCTGTGGTCACCCTGTCACGATTAAAATGGTCGCCATTTTTGAAAAAGTGGAGCAAGATCGGCATGTCAGTAGTTACGACATAGCTGAAGATCTGAGAATAGACCACAAAACAGTTTTGACCCATTTGAAAAAAAGCTGGGTGTACAAAACAACACGAAATTTTGGTGCCACATGAGCTCCCTGAAAGAAACCTAATGAACCGTGTATTCATTTGCGATTCTTTAATAAGACGTAATAAAACTGAACCGTTTTTGAAAAGATTGATAACTGATGATGAAAAATGGATCAAGTACGATAAGAACGTGCGAAAAAAGTCGTAGTCAAAGGTCGGTTAGGCTTCACAGATTGTGGCAAAACCCGGGCTAACTCGCAATAAGATGATGCTGTGTGTATGGTGGGATTGGTAGAGTACTGTTCATTATGATATTTTACTGCCGGGCAAAACCATCGATTCAGATCTCTACTGCGAACAAATGATGAGATTAAAGCAAGAAATTAAGAGAAAGCGGCCGGAATTAATCAATAGAAAGGGTGTGATCTTTCATCACGATAACGCTACCTCACACATCTTTAGTCACTCAGAAAAAATTAAGAGAGTTTGGCTGGGAGGTGTTAATGCATCCGCAATATAGTCCTGACCTTGCACCTTCAGATTCCAACCTGTTTCGGTCTCTTCAGAATTCTTTAGACAATATCAGGTTAACATCAAGAGAGGTCTGCCAAAACGACTTGTTGCGTATTTTTGATCAGAAGTTCCAAAATTTCTACAGCAACAGGATCATGTCACTACCTACAAAATGGCAGACAATTAACGAACAAAATGGCACATATATATTGTAATTAAATGTAAATAAACTTTGGAAAAAATGTCTTGAATTTTCATATAAAACGCGAATAAACTTTTTCCCCGACTGTTATATATTATCTTACACAGCTTTCTTGAAAATATCATATTCTATTTCTAATTTTGTCAATCAATCTTGGGTCAATTGACCACTTCCAAATTTTTGAACTAAAGTCCGTTATATTTTTTTCGTAAAAATAGACAATTTTAAGAAACTAATTATTTACATAGATATATTATATTGAAAATTCTTATAGGGTGATCTCACCGGATGGAATTAGTTTAAAAATTTGGGAAACGTCAATTGTATATGTCGCAATGGGCATTGTCGTTTAAATAGGTATTTAATTTTATTATGAAAAATCGAATAGGTATAAAGAAATAAAATACTATCACTTATTTATAATTTTAAATGAATCTATTTTATAATGGTCACCTTAAATATTTCAAATAATCGAAAACTGAAGAATGCCGTGCTAGTGTGAATAAAAAAGATACGTTCTCAAGATATTTTCGTTCAGCTACACGGTTCGTTTAAGCCGACACACAACAGAGATGGGAGTGGTTTTGGCAGCACGGCATGTTGACTGCGTTCCACTATTTATTCAATCGCGACACTTGCTCTCAACTAATAATAAAATGACGCCTAGAACAGCCCAGCCATCCTCGTTTTTCGATTCTAATGATTGTATACTTAAAAACGTATTGAATTAATTTGCGTATTTAATTTCCGAATACGTGTACCTAAGGAAACATTTCTACGGCTATCTAGTCCCATACTGGGTAGAGCCTGTGTTACAGATACTAGACAACTGTATTTACAGATATTTTAAACTGGAAGGTTCCGGAACACGACACGAATAGACATGTTCTTACATACAAATATTTGTCCCGGGCGAGAATAAAACTTTTGGTGCTGCAGTTGGGGTCTCTGAACGCTCGGCTAATCCGTCAATCAGTGTAAGCCCACATTTCTGTGTCGTAGTGTCGTATCAA
This sequence comes from Luffia ferchaultella, assembly GCA_949709985.1. Classification (NCBI taxonomy): domain Eukaryota; kingdom Metazoa; phylum Arthropoda; class Insecta; order Lepidoptera; family Psychidae; genus Luffia; species Luffia ferchaultella. The sequence goes on along the minus strand of OX453240.1, from coordinate 2,195,824 downwards.
CTTGTTACGTCGAGCATGTGGATTAGATTTACTTAGATTTAAATGTAACATTTTTTCGTTCATCCTACTTGGAGTAATTTTAATGTATTTTATTTCCCAATTCTGTACATATTTGAAAATGTATATAATATATACCTACATAAAAACAAACTAAAATATTTTTTGTATACAACATTGATAACTTCTGCGTAATTTACATCACGCGTGTCAAGTCGTAGTGGGACTGTAAGCCATTATAATTTGAATGAAATGTTTAAGGTAACTAGGTATTTAATTTGATAAAGATTAATAAAATATCTGTATAAATAGCTTTCCAATTACCACTTTATATGTGATCATTTTTTTAAGCATTGAAATAAGTATAGTAAGCTATCTTTTAAAAGATAGATATATGCCATCGAAAATTTTCTTTAGAACTATAAAAGAGGAACAATTCCTCCATACAATGTTTTGTTATATCTCAAAGGGATTAGGCAGCGTTTTCGATGAAAGATCTCAGTCTAGTCGGCTTGATTTTTCCGATTTATGGCTTATTTCTACCAATTTAGACAAAAAAATTAATGAATCATAAACAAGAACCTTTCTTTTGAATCATTCCATCCATTAGTGACAACCGTATAAAAATCCGTTTGGTAGTTTTTGAGTTTATCGCGTTCAAACAGACAGACAGACATGGCGAGGGACTTTGTTTTATAATCATCATCATCGTCAGCTCGTGTCTCTCCACTGCAGGATATAGGCCGCTCCCAAGGCTCGCCACCACACACGATCCTCCGCCTTCCGCATCCAAATACCCCGCTATGGTGCATTAGGTCATCAGTCCACCTGGCCGGGAGTCATCCAACGCTTCGTTTCCCGGTACGTGGCCTCCACTCGAGAACTCGTCTTATATAATATGAAATGATAATTATAAATCGTGCATATTGTGTATCTTCATTAGCAATTTTATAGTATTCGTATATTATTTTTACAACAGTATTAGTTTTAAGTATTAGTAGGTTATAGTGGTATTTATAATTACTTTACTATTTCCATGCGACGACATTTTCAGCGTGCCATTGTGAAGAGACCTTGTCGCGTCGTCCGTTTCCGTTCGTAATCGATTCGTTACGTTAGCCAAAAACCGCGATGTTGCAACTAATAAGTATAGTCTGTGTCATGGGCAAATTGGACATTTGAAATATATAATAACAATTGAGTGTTGGTCCCTTGTCAACATAAAATGTCATATTACCAGAAAAATTTAATAATGTCATTTCACTATTATCTTCAATACTTCAATATCGTATATCATAACACGAAAATATTATCTATCCTCGATTAATTAATTGATACAGAAGGAGACACATAGCTAGGTAGGTTAAAAAAAATTTGAATTAATTTTTTGGGACTAATAAAATGTAAACTCTACCTGTCCAATATATGTACATAAACATATAAAATTATTAAACAATACAACGACGAGGTATGATTCAAAACCCAAATAGAACAAAACTTAACGTTGTATTTAATTAAAGTGATGATCCGAGGTCACATAAACCCATAAACGGAGTTCTATTAATAGTAATAATAATAAAAAATCGTATATTGCCAAAAAAACAAAAAGTTTATTTGAATATTTACTCATTAACTAATTTTACATTTAAAGGCAAACGGAATCGGCATGGCCTGCCACCACAGACAAGTCAACTTTTAGACCACGCTTTAACAGGGAGTAGCATTCGCCAAGGCTATGTAGTGACACTACATCACTACATCACTAGTGAGCCGTCAGTTGGAAGCACGTCGGAAGCCATTAAATTGTCAATTTTGAACGAGCCAATGAAAACTAGCCGACCTCTCCCCGCACCCCACCACTTTTGGGCGATTTCGTTTTCGTACTGACGTTTATCAAAGCGTGGTCTAAAGGTTGACTTGTCTGTGCCTGCCACGAACGAACATGGCCATCGCTGGTATTCTGCCGATCCCGAAAAATATGTTTACTTATATACGTTTAATTTCCTTTTCTACATTTCTATTCAGGGTTCTATTAAAGATCTACAAATCATAATAACGTGGCAGATCGACTTTCAACGTGTAGGAAACAAGATTTATAGCTCCGTCTACGATTTATAGTTTTTTTTATGATTTTCTAGTGATATTCAGACGTTTCTATGTTAGTGGCTTATTCTGATGGATGCATCGACATTATATCGCATTCGTCACTTGTGAACCTCAAAGATAAATCATCGTTCGACAAATCTATTTCATGTCTTATTTCATTTCTATCTTTTTCGTTCATATATTCTTTTAAATTATAGGTAATATGCTTAAATAGACGCAAGTGGTCGTTTTACATAAATATTGATTTTTTTTGACAAATCTATAGGTAATATTCCTTGGAAGTATATTATTATATTTTACATTATTGATGATTACTTATTTTATAGAGGTAAGTAGTGGATATGGAATGTGTTCTGATATTGCATGTGAAGTAGGTGGTTTAATAATTTAAAAATAACACAAAATAATATATTAACACAATAAAATAAATTAAAATAAAAAATAAAATAAAAATTTGCTCTGCGGTGATACCTATGTATCGTGAAAAACCGCATCGAAATCTGTCCTGTAGTTTTTTGAGGAAAATGGAAATACAAACATACAAACACCACACAAACACACAACCTCTTACCCCAACCGCATATAACGTCTCCGTGTCGATGTCATGGGGCATGGGTAAAACGAATGCATGGATGTTTGTTAATTGTTACAATGTATTTTTAATAGTTGTGCTACATAACGTTACATGATAAGTTACCACTTTTTCGTTTTGGGTTGTCTTTTTGAAGTGAAACTTCTTATGGCACGGAGTGAGCCTAAAACGACACGAAAATACGTCACGCTAAATAATGTAAGTGGGGGAGATATAAGGAGCAATGGGCTTTCACTCGAGAAGCCGGTTGTTCCCTTTAACCCCACTACTAACTGCTTAGTGTGGGGAGTAAGGCCAGAGCGTTACTTAGTTAAAATTATCAACATCAAACTGGTTTTCACATCTATCCATATCGTGTTCCACCACTTTCGGTATATATTGGAACAATATAAACATGCATGAAATTGTTGGTCGGAGCGTCAATAGATGTGAAAACCGTGAAAACCAGATTGATGTTGATAATTTTTATAACATTATGAAAATTTAAATTTTAATACTAAAAGTTCTAAGTTTTCACTTCTGTCGGCAGTTCCTATAACTGCCAATCAGTTTTTATTTTGTTTGTATCACAATATTATTAGGTCAAGAAACATCTGTTATTTTTCTTTACTTTTATATAAAATATGACTTAAATACAAATAGAAAGGGATAGTAAATTTTTGGTCCATTTCTAGGCTTTGGATTCCAGGGTCATAAAAAATTGCTGTAACTGTTTCGGTACTAATTTTAATGGGTTTTTATTGAATTTCTTTTCAGAATATGGAACACTTATAGAAATGGTTTTGAGAACTTGGGTGGAAATTAATAAAGTGGTTCCCATTTTTTTATTTTATCCAACTTAGATACAACCCTGCTGCGCTTTTAAGTGTTGCAGTAATCAATCGTTTTCGATATTTGATACTCCAGCATTACGCAACGGGTGACGTATTATAAGCTCTGCGTCTTATTTTGCACTTGAAATAGAATTAAATAGGAGTCTCCAGGACAGACGACGTGATTCAAATACGGATGTGTGCAGGAGATGTTAGAAATAAATAAAACTATGCACACGGGTGCAGCTAACTGTGCAAAGAAAAACAAAACTGCCCCCACCACGGGGACCGATTTAGACTAGTGTAACGAGAGAAACTAATAAAATATCTGAGCTAGCAAGCTACGAATATAACGTTCATTACAATTCTATTATTAACTGTTGTATACGGACAGACAGCGAAGCAAATATCGCAGATATGTTGTTCTATAAAGACGAAGAAATGAAATAGAATACGGTATGGTTAGTTTTGCTATACTACCGTAATTTAAAACGTTTTTCGTGGTCCAAAGTCACTGACAAGTATAATTTAAGAGAAACATTTGATAGCTCTACACACCGATGCATAAATATCTAACCTTTTCCGTTGCGGAGTTATGACTAATTAATTGCATAAGTAGTGGTTATTGGGGAGTTCTGGACCACTCGACCTCAGGTCTTCCGGAAGGTCGCCACGTATGAAGGTCAGGCCGGCCTATTTAGAAAGGTCGCCGCGGATAAAGTTTATTCGCGTTTTGATATCAATTTAATTAGCCTAATTAAATTAATCAATCAATTAATTAAATCAATCAATTAATTAAATTAATCAATCTAATCAATTTAATTAGCGGTCTGATCAATTTAATTCGCGGTCTTATCAATTTAATTCGCGGTCTCTAATCAAATTAATTCACGGCCTTATCAAATTGACTCGTGACTGCGGTTTTTGTTCCAAATATGATTCACAAATGGAGCTGCGTTGGTCCGTGTGATAACATGTTTTTACATGTTCGGTATATTATCCACGATATCGAAGTAATTGATGCTTTGATTCGCGGCCCTTTGTGTCGATCGTGCAGTCACAGCAAAAAAATACCAATAACAGGTACAAACTTGTCGGGTTCTTTTGTATGAAAATCTATTCATTGACCGGCCGTCTGCCCTTTTTCGCCGCTGAGTTTTTCTATGTAATACGCATTCAAAAGGTATTGTTATCTGAACTTATTACGTTCCAATATAATAGCTCACGGTTTATTCGTGGGCTTGATACGATTGGTAGGTATTTTTGATTTAGAAATCTGATGAGCGTTGATTAATTAAACCGTGGTACAGTTCCAATCAACCTTTATGGCACAAGTCGCGTCTCAGTAACCAGTTTTAGGTGTAGCGGGACGCAGTGGAGCGAGGGGGTATATGACTGAACCTGCGCAAGCATGCTTAAAGCGTTGTATTCCGATCCGCCATAAAGTTTGATTGGAACTATAATAATTATAATCAATTGAACCTCGTATTCCGTGTGATTTACTTCACATCGAATTCGCGTCCACGATTTTGATATGTATGATTAATTAAACAACGATTATTTGTCAATAAAACCGCAACGTATCGGTATGGTGTGATTTTGTATAGGACAATTATATCTAAAAATTTCCTTTGCGTGTGGTCTTTTAAACGTGTTTCAGCTTGCACTCGCCTTGCGTTCACGTAACGATTTTATTTGATTTATATGCGAGCTCTTCAAATAACTACTCGCTGTCGAAACTATTGCAATACAAAGCCAAAAACTTGTCGCAGCGTGTCTCATGAGATAAATCTTACATTGAATTGACGTTACAATGCAAAGCAAAAACTGCGTGTGTGGTTGAAATTTATTTTTGATTATGTATACACAATACACACCTACATGGATCTTTTTTGAGCTTTAAATGCTGCCAAATTTACGAGACCATATCGGCTTCGAATTTCACTAGGAAATCAATATTATTCCAAAGTTAAGACGTTCATAGAAAGAACATAAATTAATTATGGAGGTGAGATTTTTTCTTAATAATTTTAATATTTATTTATGATTATTTCTTTTCGAAAACGTTTCATTCTTTTGTAACAGTTTTTAAAAGTTTCTACATTTTATTATTTATTTGTTGTTTTCAAAAATGTTTCTTACTTTAGTAATAGTTATGTGTGAAATATTTTTTTTCAGTACTCTACGAATTCATTTATTTACTTTTTAATGTATTTTGTTTTTACAGCAATCGTACGACGTCTGTGGCCCGTTTGCAAACTTCAGAAAAGACAGCTTTTATATTGAAAACTCAGATGAAGAGGAAACACAGCTTGTATCCAAATTGAGTGCCAACTATCGCAAGAGACAACTCGATGAAAAAACACCTCCTAAAAATGTAGATGAATTTTTTGAAGACGCAGGCCCAAAAAAACGGAAACATCGTGTCTCATCGTGCGTCACTAAAGGCTGTGATAATGGTGAAATTGCATTTTTGAGCTCAAACCAAGATAATGCTAATAATGCAACCCACTTGATCAAGATTGAATTGTATGATTTGAAAAAGCTGAAAAAAATTCAGCCTACGGACCACTGGAAGTACTGCAGTTTTAGAACGAAATATTACGTTCAAAATAAAGACACCAATCAACATTACATCAACATTAACGACGCCATATATAATATAACAAAGGAGATTGCTTCTTATCCTGATTGCAGAAAATTTACATTTAATAATAATTAGTTCAATTGTATTAAGTATAAGAAGTTTTTCTTAATTATAAAAATATATATTAGTTCGATTTCATTTTAAAATGTATTAAGTAAAATAAGTTTTTCTTGATTGTAAAAATAATCACTAGTTAATTTTATTATGAAAGTAAATTTAAAAATGCATTTATTAAAAAGTTCATCTTGATTGTAAAAATTAATAATGAATTGTATTAAAGAAATAAATTACAAACTGTATTAAAAGTTTGCATTTAATAAAAATTTTTTAAAACTGTTCGATTGTATTAATAGACCTATATGTCAAAAATAAATTTTAAAAAGGTATTCAATCATAATAATAAATAAAAGTCTGGTTCTACTTGATGTATTTTTTAATTTTCAAATATACATTCAAACATTTTTTTTACAATAAAATCATTACGCAATGTATTTTCTGAAAATATGCTTACAAAATCGAACATGAATGTATTTACTTCACCCAAGCAAGCAATTAAACACGCACACATCTTTGCGTCAGCCCTTTAAAAGAGCTGTCTCTCAGTATTTTGGCCATTATATTGTTAGATTTGCCCGCGTTCAAAATTGTCTTACTTTAAGTGTGTTTTCTTGTGTGTAAAAAGATGGAGGTAATTTATTTTTAAATTATATAGTATACATTAAAAAATACTTTATAACTTTGTGTAAATTTAAATCAGTAATGTTCAGTTTTATTTTATTTTTTAGCCCGAGTGGAATTCATATTACGAGCCTTCACAACATGACTTGTTCAACACTTTATACGATCCAGAACTAGTACAAATACTCGATGAAATTGAAGATAAAATGTGAGTATCAAGACAAATTATTTAGTATTTATAAGGTTTTGTTTATTAATTGTTATTGATATGCAACAAAAAATACCTAAAATACCTGAGTGATCCCCCATATGGCCTGAAAATTGGATAAAAATAGGTCTTTGTGCGTGTTATTTCAGATATTATAGTATTAAAAACATAATTCCTGCGTCTTTATTCATAGAAAAAATGTTTTTACTTCCACTGTATTTGTCATCCTTATTTAAAAATTTTGATTTTGTATTCATATTTATATATATATATATTTTTTTTTAGGACACTTCAACTTGGGCAAGGTACAAAAACAAAACGCCCCGTGCCATCGACCAGCGCGTGTGATGAAAACATACGACGCGAAATGATCAAATGTGATTTATGTGACGTTTTTATATACAAGAGGTACATGAAAAATCATTAAAATAGCACTTTACATAAAAACAATACTTTGCAGTCTAAACATACATTGTCAAATGTGACGTTAATACAAAATGCCTTTGGAAACAGAGTTCTAACTTATAGAATAAAACCACTTGAAAATAATCTTAAAACGTTTCAAACACCTGAAATTTTTTATGATTCAATCGAAAATTCCATCACATGTTTAATCGATCAGTGTTTAAAAGAGTTGACATGCCTGAAATTAAATTTTGTTATTCATGCGGATTTTGTCCAAGAAAGTAAAAATTTAGAAAATTCGTTTGATTTTCAGACGTGTAATTTTGTTGTATGCTTAGGAGATAACCTAGATAAAGTTTGCGTATTTTTGAGGGATACATTAAAATTTAAATTAAGTGAATTTGAAAAAAAAGATAGTGGTTGGGCTTTAAAAAATATAAGACACATAGAAATGAATGTAAACAAATTTAACCCATTTCGAGGGTCTTCATATATTGATTTACCTAAAGATATTAAATTAAAGAAAGCTATTGTAAACGTAAAAAATAATGACCTTATGTGCTTCAAGTGGGCTTTATTGTCGGCTATGTATCCAACATCAGTCCATTCAGACCGTGTTTCTTCGTATTTTAAACATCAACACAAAATAAATTTCGGTAAAATCAAATTTCCTATTAAATTGAAAGATATTTGTCATATAGAGCAGTTAAATAATATGAGCATAAATGTATTTACCTTGGAATATTCTAAAAAAAAGAAATGTCATGAAATCGTTGGACCTATTTACCACACAAAATGTCGTAAGACATCACATGTAAATTTACTGTATTTTACAAATGGCACCAACGGTCATTACTGTTACATCAAAAACTTTTCTCGCTTATTGTCACGTCAATTCACATCTAAACACGGTGAAATATTTATTTGTGACGGGTGTTTAATACGATTTACAAACAAAAAACGTTATGATTACCATCAATTACATGATTGTAGACACATTCGCACTGATTTACCCAACGAATTCGCTAAAAAACAAAACTGGTTTGGTAATGACGTTTCAAATAATATTCTCGAATTTAATGATTTTGACAAACAACTCAAACTACCTTTTGTAATTTACGCTGATCTCGAGGCCTTCTTAGAACCACTTTCCGATGGTACATCGCAACCTAGCACCAGCTCGCATACAATAAATACACATAAACATATTGTTTACAGCTTTGGTTATTACATTAAGTGCTCATTTGATGATGAATTCTCTAAATTCAAAACTTATACCGGGACTGATTGTATAGAAGTATTTATGCAAACTCTTAAACAAGAATTGGTGTTCATCGATAAGAAAATTAGTTTTCGTGCACCACCTATAAAATTAACAGATGAGCAAGCAACGGAAGTGTCAAATTCAACAAAGTGTTATATTTGTCAAAATAATTTCAAGGGTGAGCCAACAATTAATTATGACTGGAACACTGGCGTTTTTTGTGGGGTCGGTTGTAAATTATGCGTTGAGAAATTCCACCCACCTAAATTCGTACCTGTATTTATGCATAATTTGCGTAATTATGATGCTCATTTCATTATACATGCATTGAATTTCGATGAGGGGAACATATCACTTATCCCTCAAAATAAGGAAAAATATATATCCTTCACAAAAAAGTTATATATTAATAACAGTTATATCAATTTGCGATTTATAGATACATTTAAATTTATGTCGTGTAGTTTAGAAAAATTAGCGAATAACCTCAAAGATGAACAATTTATAGAACTAAGAAAAAGTTTTCCTTTAGAGGAAGCTTTTAAACTGTTAAGAAGAAAAGGAGTTTATCCTTATGAATATATGTCTTCATATGATTTACTTAAACAAACCTCGCTTCCTTCTTATGAAGAATTTTACAACTCTATAACTAATTCTAATATATCTTTTGAAGATTATGAACATGCTAAAACTGTGTGGAATTACTTTAAGTGTCGGAATATGGGTGATTATTCTGATTTATACTTGAAAACTGATGTTCTATTGTTAACTGATGTATTCGAAAACTTTCGGGCGGTATGTTTAAAGACTTATTTTTTGGACCCAGCTTCTTTTTTTTCCGCACCTGGCCTCAGTTGGTCGGCTATGCTTAAATTAACAAAAGTAAAATTAGAGTTATTAACTGATATCGAACAAGTATGTTTTATTAAATCGGGAATTAGAGGTGGGATTTCGCAATGCAGTAATAGATATGCAAAATCAAATAATAAGTTCATGAAAGATTATGACACCGAAATTCCCTCATCTTTTATTATATATTTAGACGCCAATAATCTTTATGGTTGGGCGATGTCACAGTATCTCCCACTTGGGGAATTTAAATGGGTTGAAAATACAGTAAATTTTAATGTTTCGGAATCTGCTCCTTATGGCTTTATATTAGAAGTGGATTTAGAATACCCCGACAGTTTACACGATTCTCATTCGGATTTACCATTTTGCCCCGAAAATATTCGCATAGGTGAGAGTAAAGATCAAAGATTAATTGCAAGTTTACAAAATAAACATAAATATATTATACATTATAGAAATTTAATACAGTGCATAAAAAATGGTATAGTGTTAAAAAAAGTACACAGAGTACTTCAGTTCAAACAAAGCCCTTGGCTACAGGAGTACATAAGTTTAAATACACATCACCGCACACTCGCTAGCACAGACTTCGAAAAAGATTTTTTCAAATTAATGAATAACTCAGTATTTGGAAAGACCATGGAAAATGTTGAAAAAAGAGTAGATGTTGAAATTGTTATTCACTGGGAAAATCGAGGTAAAACATTAGGCATTAATGATCATGTTGCTAAGCCACAATTTCACAGTCTAACGGTTTTTTCAGAAAATATGGCGGCAGTTCAAATGAAACGAACAAAATTTTTTTATAATAAGCCAATATATTTGGGTTTTTGTATACTAGATATATCAAAAACATTGATGTACGATTTTCATTACAACTATATTAAATCTAAATATGGATCCAATGCCAAATTGCTTTATACCGACACTGATAGCTTAATATATCAAATTTTTACCAACGATTTTTATAATGATATTAAATATGATCTAAAAGACCGTTTTGATACATCAGATTACCCCCTAAATAATCGATTCGGTTTGCCTCTGATTAATAAAAAAAAGATTGGTTATTTTAAGGATGAAAATAATGGAAAAATATTTAGGGAATTCGTTGGGTTGCGTTCCAAGCTATATGCCATGGATATAGAGGATAAATTTGTAGCTAAGGCTAAGGGTGTAAATAAATGTGTGACAAAAAATCTAACTTTAGAGAATTACAAGAATTGTCTTATAAATAAGAATAAAAAATATTCTAAAATGTATAGGTTTAAGTCTATTAAACACACGCTTTTTACACAAAAAATTTGTAAAATTTCGTTGTCTTTTGCAGACTCAAAACGTTATTTGCTAAGCAACTCGCACGATACTCTTGCTTGGGGGCATTATAAAATAAGAAACATTTATGAATAAAACTTAAATATGTTTCATTTATTTCTTATGAAAAAAAAAACATACACAAATACACCCTCAAACACACACACACACACACACACATATACTCATAGAGTAAGACAATTTTGAACGCGGGCACGGCTTAGAAAGTAAAAAGTTTATTTAAGTAAGTTAGTTTTAAGAAGATAATTAGATGTTTGTATATTTTACCTCATTAGTTTTAAGATAACAACATAGTTTGTATATATCACCTTATTAATTTTAAGAAGAATATAAATATTTTTTGTATATTTAATCATTAGTTTTATTTTTTCCTTTCCATTACTTTTATTGCTTCAGCCCTTGCAGTACATGTTTAAATATCATAGTAAAATAATATGAATCATTTTATTCATCCATTTACAGCTATTGTAGCAGGTCCAAGTGGATGTGGTAAATCTAACTTTGTTACTAATTTCATTAAAAATGTTAACGTTCTTTGTAACAGCTCGTTTTCCAATATATTATGGTGTTATGATGAGATGCAACCACTATATAATCTAAACAAAGTTCATTATCATCAAGGCTTGCCTGACTTGAGTATGTTTAATGGTGTGAACCCTACACTTGTAATAATTGATGATTTAATGCGAGAATCTGATGGTCGTCTAGTTGACATTTTTACTAAAGGCAGCCACCACCGAAACCTAAGCGTGTTTTATATAACACAAAACTTATTCCACCAGGGCAAAGGCCAACGTGATATATCTTTGAATTCAAGCTATATTATTTACTTTAAAAATCCACGCGATAAGACTCAAATACAATATTTAGGTCGTCAAGTATATCCGGATAATGTAAAATTCATGCAAGAGGCATACAGAGACGCTACAGAAAGAGCACATGGTTATTTAATGATTGATTTGAAACAAGATACTAACGACTTGCACCGTTTAAAAACTAATATATTCCCCAGCGACGGATATACCATAGTCTATGTACCTAAAAAGGGGTTCAAATATGACGTTCAACAGCATATTTCACTTAGTCTTTAGCAATGATTGGACGAGTGACAACACATAAAGAGTTACTTAGAGCGCTGCATACTTTAAAACCTAAATACAGGACTGCATTGCTAAAAGAAAGTAACGTAGCACCTGTTAATAACTGGATGCACTCGCTTTTCAACCAATTGGATGTGTATCTAAATCAAAAACTTATATCACCACCAAATAATACATATGCCTATCGTGCGTACCTTGAAAATTTACTTAACTATGGACCCGCAGCAAAGGAATCGCATCTTGGCTGTAGTCTGTGGTACAATGATACTGCTAAAAAAATGGACAAAACCGATAGCACTAACGATGGATTTTATAAAAGAGCCGAATACATTAAAGCAAGCAAAGAAGTAGAAATGATTGGTCATTTGCACGGTGACATATTCAATCAAGAAAAATTTTTAATAAATGGGGTTGAAATGTGTATAAAATTAATTAGATCTAGAGAAAGTTTCAACTTGATGTCTTCTGATAAAGATGTTAAGTATAAAGTTCGTTTGACTGATGTAACTCTAATGATTCGTAGAGCCCGTATTAATCCAAGTGTGTTACTTGCCCATCAAAAAGTACTGACAACGACTACTGTTAAATACCCCATTACACGTGTTGAAGTAAAAGTCCTGACTATTCCAGCAGGTGTACAAGGAAAAACACTTGACAACATTTTCCTTGGGCAAGTTCCTAAAAGATGTATAGTGGGTTTCGTTAGCAATAAAGCCTTCAACGGACATCTCGAATCAAATCCATTCAATTTTCATCATTACAATATCAACTCATTTAGTTTATGTATTGACGGGCAACAAGTACCTTCAAAACCTTTACAACCGTCATTTAACACCGAAGATAACAATTTATATGCTTTAGCATATCATTCATTATTTTCTGGTACCGGTATACATTTCCATAATGACGGAAATTCTATATCAAGAGAAGATTACGCTGACGGTTACTGTTTATTGGCTTTTGATCTGACACCAGATCTATCTGCTAATTCAACTTCTCATTGGAACCTTATAAAGCATGGTAGTGTTAGACTAGAGGTACGCTTTGATACTGCCCTCATAAATACTACGAATTGTATTGTATACGCGGAATTCGATAATATTATTGAAATCGATAAAAATCGTAATGTGAACGTTGACTATAGCAGTTAATAAGTAATGTCTTATTGAGTTTTTGGTTATAAGCTAAGGCAACAATGACATGAACAGTCATGAATACTGATGAAATAAAAAACTGTATTGAAAGGATCGATCCGCATTTAAATTTCTATGTTTGTGCCTCTAATAGGTTACAGATAATAACATCGAAGCCTGTTTTCTTAATCAGTAATTTAGACCCTGACACCAAACCTGGGTCTCACTGGATTTCAATTTATATTAACAGCAATGGACAGGGTGAATATTTTGATTCTTATGGACGAAAGCCAACAAGTTACCATTTAAGTTTTTTAAAGAAAAACGCAAAATCGTGGTTTTATAATCATTTAAGACTACAACATTTGATCACTAATGTTTGTGGTAAATATTGTGTTTTATATGTTTATTTTAAGTACAAAGGAAAAAGTATGTCTGATTTTGTAAGCATATTTTCAGAAAATACATTGCGTAATGATTTTATTGTAAAAAAAATGTTTGAATGTATATTTGAAAATTAAAAAATACATCAAGTAGAACCAGACTTTTATTTATTATTATGATTGAATACCTTTTTAAAATTTATTTTTGACATATAGGTCTATTAATACAATCGAACAGTTTTAAAAAATTTTTATTAAATGCAAACTTTTAATACAGTTTGTAATTTATTTCTTTAATACAATTCATTATTAATTTTTACAATCAAGATGAACTTTTTAATAAATGCATTTTTAAATTTACTTTCATAATAAAATTAACTAGTGATTATTTTTACAATCAAGAAAAACTTATTTTACTTAATACATTTTAAAATGAAATCGAACTAATATATATTTTTATAATTAAGAAAAACTTCTTATACTTAATACAATTGAACTAATTATTATTAAATGTAAATTTTCTGCAATCAGGATAAGAAGCAATCTCCTTTGTTATATTATATATGGCGTCGTTAATGTTGATGTAATGTTGATTGGTGTCTTTATTTTGAACGTAATATTTCGTTCTAAAACTGCAGTACTTCCAGTGGTCCGTAGGCTGAATTTTTTTCAGCTTTTTCAAATCATACAATTCAATCTTGATCAAGTGGGTTGCATTATTAGCATTATCTTGGTTTGAGCTCAAAAATGCAATTTCACCATTATCACAGCCTTTAGTGACGCACGATGAGACACGATGTTTCCGTTTTTTTGGGCCTGCGTCTTCAAAAAATTCATCTACATTTTTAGGAGGTGTTTTTTCATCGAGTTGTCTCTTGCGATAGTTGGCACTCAATTTGGATACAAGCTGTGTTTCCTCTTCATCTGAGTTTTCAATATAAAAGCTGTCTTTTCTGAAGTTTGCAAACGGGCCACAGACGTCGTACGATTGCTGTAAAAACAAAATACATTAAAAAGTAAATAAATGAATTCGTAGAGTACTGAAAAAAAATATTTCACACATAACTATTACTAAAGTAAGAAACATTTTTGAAAACAACAAATAAATAATAAAATGTAGAAACTTTTAAAAACTGTTACAAAAGAATGAAACGTTTTCGAAAAGAAATAATCATAAATAAATATTAAAATTATTAAGAAAAAATCTCACCTCCATAATTAATTTATGTTCTTTCTATGAACGTCTTAACTTTGGAATAATATTGATTTCCTAGTGAAATTCGAAGCCGATATGGTCTCGTAAATTTGGCAGCATTTAAAGCTCAAAAAAGATCCATGTAGGTGTGTATTGTGTATACATAATCAAAAATAAATTTCAACCACACACGCAGTTTTTGCTTTGCATTGTAACGTCAATTCAATGTAAGATTTATCTCATGAGACACGCTGCGACAAGTTTTTGGCTTTGTATTGCAATAGTTTCGACAGCGAGTAGTTATTTGAAGAGCTCGCATATAAATCAAATAAAATCGTTACGTGAACGCAAGGCGAGTGCAAGCTGAAACACGTTTAAAAGACCACACGCAAAGGAAATTTTTAGATATAATTGTCCTATACAAAATCACACCATACCGATACGTTGCGGTTTTATTGACAAATAATCGTTGTTTAATTAATCATACATATCAAAATCGTGGACGCGAATTCGATGTGAAGTAAATCACACGGAATACGAGGTTCAATTGATTATAATTATTATAGTTCCAATCAAACTTTATGGCGGATCGGAATACAACGCTTTAAGCATGCTTGCGCAGGTTCAGTCATATACCCCCTCGCTCCACTGCGTCCCGCTACACCTAAAACTGGTTACTGAGACGCGACTTGTGCCATAAAGGTTGATTGGAACTGTACCACGGTTTAATTAATCAACGCTCATCAGATTTCTAAATCAAAAATACCTACCAATCGTATCAAGCCCACGAATAAACCGTGAGCTATTATATTGGAACGTAATAAGTTCAGATAACAATACCTTTTGAATGCGTATTACATAGAAAAACTCAGCGGCGAAAAAGGGCAGACGGCCGGTCAATGAATAGATTTTCATACAAAAGAACCCGACAAGTTTGTACCTGTTATTGGTATTTTTTTGCTGTGACTGCACGATCGACACAAAGGGCCGCGAATCAAAGCATCAATTACTTCGATATCGTGGATAATATACCGAACATGTAAAAACATGTTATCACACGGACCAACGCAGCTCCATTTGTGAATCATATTTGGAACAAAAACCGCAGTCACGAGTCAATTTGATAAGGCCGTGAATTAATTTGATTAGAGACCGCGAATTAAATTGATAAGACCGCGAATTAAATTGATCAGACCGCTAATTAAATTGATTAGATTGATTAATTTAATTAATTGATTGATTTAATTAATTGATTGATTAATTTAATTAGGCTAATTAAATTGATATCAAAACGCGAATCAACTTTATCCGCGGCGACCTTTCTAAATAGGCCGGCCTGACCTTCATACGTGGCGACCTTCCGGAAGACCTGAGGTCGAGTGGTCCAGAACTCCCCAATAACCACTACTTGCATAATGCAACTATAACTCAAGCAGCAAATACTTACTGATTTATATAGCGATTATAATTTATATTCCTTTTTTCAATTGGTAAGGATTATTAGCAAAAAGACGTTCCTTTTTATATGGAGGAGAGTCATTTTTGTTGATTTTATAAGTGTACGTTTTTTCTTGTTTTTCATTAAAAATAATACCGTCCGGCTTTTATGATGAAATATCCGGCTTAACATGTAGTTCGCCAAGTCCGGCTTTCTTGAGTTTTGCTCTGCTTAAGTTGCATTAGTCCGCAACTCGGCGGAACTTGTGATATTTACGCCTTAAACCAAATATACGCCATTTCATGTGTTAAATATTCGTTGTAAAGTAGAATTTTGGTTGACACACATGTAAAATTTATAGATACTGGAAAAACAATCAAATATTCCGAAATTACATATCACGTGTAATTTAACAAAACGTTTATTTAAGGCAGTAATAATGACGTACGGTCTGTCGAATCTCTGAGTCTGTAATTTTGTTCACATTTCCTATCGTTTCGAAGTAGAGACAATCCATCCGGATGATTATGCTATTTACAATAAATCTCTGTAGCTACTATTCAAACATAAATTAAAAAAAAAACACTTCCCTTCCGTTTATATCCGTTTCGAATTATTTCCATGTGATGAAAAGTTGTCATATTTTTTATTCTTAATAATATCAGGGCAACATTTTTCTTACTACTATTCCTCGTACATGCGACATCACTAAGAGTATGGAGGGTATGGAAGGCAATAATTCACCTACCAATTATTTATTTATTTACCAATTAATATATAACCCAACTTTGTATATATAATAGACTAAAGACAAGAATAGAGTTTACTTTAGGTTTACAGTTAATTAGAATATCTTTTTTTATCTCGGTAAGGTTACAATAATGGTTTTCCGAGTTGTCAGTTTCACACCAAGGTCCCGGTTCTGGGCCAAAAAATAGATTGTTTTTCTTCTGAAGGTTGGACATTATTTCTAATGAATAACAATAAACAGACCGGATTTATTTATAATTAATATAAAAAAACAAATGAGCCCAGAGTTTTTATTTTTGTTTATTAATAAAATTAAAAGTTACATAAAAGACTTAATTAATACAGTTCGGTATATGTTAAATGATTTAACTATTTGTCATATCTCCATGCGTATTGTTTAAATTTTACATTGTCCAAAGAAATTTATACTTATAACAATGGGTGTCCTTATTCGTTAGAAAAAATATGAGTTTATTCAAAGTTGAAAGACGCTCAATTTATGAACCAATTGATCTTAGATGACTATGTAGTATTATTTTAGATTTTCTGAATAGTATCTAGTTTGAAAATTAGAAGGGGTACATGCAATCCATATAAAAAGGCCGATTTAAAGTCGATTTTTCGTAAACGCAACCTCATTTCAAAATTGTAAACGATTCCAAATATGCATACTCAACTATGCCAAATTTCCACATTATAACACCAAGTCGAGTCTACGAATAAAATGGCAGTGACGTGATATACGAATAGACGACAGACAGATAGATAAACATAAAGAAACTATAAGGGTTCCTGGTTGGACTAAGAAACTCTAAAATCTCCATACTTCTATATCTACTAACAAAAACAGTCGCTTTTGAAAAATACATAGTTTTGAAGTTGCGGTTAATTTGGTTTTTAACTGTTGTACAAAAATATTAATTTATACTTCTTAAAACTTAACATAACTTCTGCTTTGGTTCTGATCACAGCAGCGTAATGATATATGCTACTCTATGTTAGGATTTAATTTAGATTAAAATTTCATTAAAATTTATTAAGTGGTTCTTGAGTTAGTGTTCAAAGAAAACAAACAAAATATAAAATAATAGAAGCACTACTTGAGGAAAGTGGGGAAAGAGGAGCAGTGGAATAGGTGCGTATATAGGATAGAGAAATTGAGAGAAGAAAAAGTAGAAGAGAGGGGATAGGTGGGAATGGGAAATAAATAAGAATAGGGAATAGATGTGCAGAGAAAAATAAATGGAGCGAAAATGTATCGAACCAACTCCGAGAACTCGGTCAATAGATTGTTTTTATAAAAAAATTAATAAAATACAATAGACTTGTAAAAAGATAAATTTTGAAATATTAGGAATATCCAGAATGCTACACCTCATATGCTCATTCAATAGTTAAAAAAATATATTTTTTTAAATTTTTACTTCCATAAAATTCAACTTAATTGATAAAGCCCGTTTTATTAGTTTTTTTTTTTTTAAATCAAGATATGGATGAATCAACCTAAAAATACGTCATAAGTAATTCTCGATAAATGTTCTGTAAAATGGTGTAAGATTTTTATTATAATTTTATTTACCAAAAAGTGTTTACCATACGATACTATACCACCATACAATCAGGCCATTAATGCCTCACTCCAGGGGCGTATGCCTCCGCTCGGGACGAGGGGTTTGGAGCTTAATCCACCAACCTGCTCCAGTGTGAGTTAGTGGATTTAACGAATTTAACCAGAACCGACGGCTTAACGTGCTCCCCGAGGCACAGTCAGTAATAGTTATGTACATAAGTTAGAAAAAAACTCATTAGTGCATGCCCTGGGATTCGAACCACGGCCTTTTAAACAAGAAATGGGCTCACTACCACTCGCCTATCACCAAAAGGAATGTTTAGAAATGATTGAATGTGAGGTTTGACATTTTTTCATAATTTTATTAGAGCACAACCCATTATACATTTTTAGGTATAACTAAATTAATTTGTCGATAACAATGCACCAAAGAATATCTGTCGTATGTGGACATCAATCCATTACGGTTATAAAATAAATTCAGGTGTTATCATTTGATTACGATGATAAGAATGACTGATGAATTTCAATTCCACTCCTCTTGCATTTTTAGAACGAATAATGTAGAGAGAAAGTTACACAGAAATTGAACGACATTCCATGTCGTATGTCCAAATCATAAATCTCAGTTACGTATCTCGAACGATATCACAGCGTTACGTTCTGTCGGCGGATATCTGCGGCCATAATGCATTCCGACTTGCAATCCGCCTACGTCGATTGGGTGCGTCCTGTTGGAATAATCGCGAGACGCATGGGCGGACAGCCAGACGGAACTGTCAAGGAATTATGAGTTTTGGAAGAGACCATGGAATATTTCACGCTAGTAGCATTTGCTCACGGCTCCGTCTACAAAGACGTACTCGCACGTAACGTCTTCAGTTATTTTTTCCCGTCTCCTACTTCTTCATTTCTACAATCTCAGAACTAAAAGCTTTGCTCGTTATGCATTTCAAATCATATTAGCTTTGTATGCCATAGGAACCTTCTACGAGGAGTCGCAAACTTCACTTCGTAATTTTTAAAGGTTTCGTGCACGAAGGGTACCAACGGTACGTACCAACTAACACTCTGGCCGTGCATCCGCCTGTCACTGGGATGTATAGTTTGTACCGTAATAGGTAGACACTTGAAATTTTCACAGTGTGCACTACTGACGCCGCTATAACAACAAATAAAAAAAATGAAATAAATTTAAATATTAAAAGGGATTCCCATACAAGTAACGGGTTTTTTTTTGACGTTTTTGGCGATTGGTAGTTGTGAGATCATTTTTACACTTGAAATTTTCATGAAATATGTAGATACTACTATGGTCGTTATAACAGCAAATAAAAAAAAAAAAAACAAAATAAAGTTTAAAATTGAAGGGGCTCATTACAAGAAACAGTTTTGTTATATTTTACTGTGGTACGGAATCCTTCGTGTGCGAGTCCAACTCGTAATTGGCCCGTTTTATTATCTTCGACTTACCTTGATAAAAGTAATTTAGGTCAATTTCCAATTTTTAATTCTAGATTGAATTAAAATAGGATTTCATTTAAGGTAAATTCCTGTTGGCCAATACGAATGTACTTATACAAGACAATTAGTGTATTGAGACTTTATCGTTCTGCGTGAATAGGTAACTGTAGAATGTTAATGCTGCGTAGACGCAGTGCAGAATGCGTCTCGCGGAGGTCGATGCCCTAAGCCATCTCTCCTTTCCCTGTTGCCTCACACTCTCATTGGGTATCGTCTGGACCAAAATAACGCGTTGCTGAGCGTCTGTTTTAATTGATACGAGAATGTATCCGTGCTCTTGGTTGGTCCCGGTGTCTGCGAAATTCGCGATATTTTCTTCTGGTTTCTTCCTCATACTGAACTATTTGTTTTAATTTCATGTTCCAAAGCCTAAACCTATTAAATCGATGAAACTTTCATCGAAATATAGATTGGCATCCAGAATTATACACAGCACGCTACAATTCACACTGGGCTTTTCGAGTAGAGTCTTTGAACTAAAAGTTAACGGGACAGGGACGCAAGAGCAACATGATTAGGATTAGGATGTGAAAATAACAATAAAAACCCGCCAAGTGCGAATCGGACTCGCACACGAAGGGTTCCGTACCACCATACAATATTTAAAAAAAAAAACGAGTGCGACGTCAATCAAACTTAACCATTAATCGTTATTATTTTGTAATTTAAGACTTATTGTATAAATTTATTTCATTTTTATTTTGTTAGTTATTTAGAAGACGCCTGATCTTCTCTGGCTAATCCCAAAAGTAATAACATGAGTGCACTGATAGCTAGAGTAAATTTTTATTACTTATTTTATTACAGTAAACCTTTGACTTTTAGTATCGATTGTGAAGAAAATAAGCTCTGCAAAGGAAAGCGTAAATTTATAATACTTTTATAATAATAGTTTTCTTTTTAATTATGCTATTTACTCCTGTCATATTTTTTTCCAGATATCCAAAAACAACGGTTTAGCTGGTAGAGGGGGGGGAGGATACATAACTGACAAAAATTACGACGTTAGGAGTGCATATCTCAACAACTGTTGACTTAAATAAAAGAAATTGTTTGAAACCTTATCATTATCTTATCTTAATTTCACTACGTCGTTGTGTAGCGGTTCATAGATTACACCTGTCTTCCAAATTTCATCTATATATTGCCAATAATTTCCGAGAAAACCCACAGACAGACAGACAGACAGACAGACAGACGGACGGACATGGCGAAACTATAAGGCTCCCTTTTTTGCCATTTGGCTACTGAACTTTAAAAAACGGAGTGGCTAAACTAGCGTCAGGATAGCTGATTTTGTACCATCGTCAATATCTTCTGCAGTATCAACATCATCAGTGATTGGTGAATTAATGATAGTTTAGTGTACAAAACAATAGCATATGTTTCATCGGCTGTACCTACCAAATGCACCAAGGTCATGCCGGCAGACCGACTCCTTTCTGTTCACATATGTGATCTACACGTTATTTATACTGAATCAGCCATCCTAAGGATAGTTTAGTCAATCCGTTGCCACCTCTTATACTATGCCTTCGTTTGTTGATAGACTGGAAATTTTACTGGAGCAATCATAGGTGCCGTGCACGTATGTAATAAATTGAGTCAGTTTTTAACAAACATAATTCTTAAAACTCGGATCCCCTTTAAGCCAAGCTAATGCTATATAATTCTCTGGCTTAATCATGCATACAATATGAATAGTAGACATGGCCACACGTATAATACATATCTGTACCAAATTCGTAATCTGCAAATCAAAATTTTAAAAATATTGTCATCTAAAATTAAATATGTGCATACTTCAAATCTAGATTTAAATAATTTAGTTTAACTAATTTAAAATATTTTTTACTTTAATTGTGTGAATATTTGACTTTGATTATTATATTTACTGGTTTCATAATAAATCATAAATTCGTGATGATAACAATGGGCTTATCAAACACGGCAAAATCTTGCGTGTTCATATTCAACTACAATAGGTATATGCTCCTGAAAGAAAACGTTTTGAATATTAGGACTAGGACTGAAATCATACATCCTGTATATACAAGGGCGGCTGCTCGGAACCAGGTAGACACGACTCACGCAAACAATATATACAATGAGCGAACAGACACGTGATTCCTAGATTAGTAAACAGTTTACCTATTAATGTACGGGACTGTATAACACAAAATAATATTAGACATAAAATTAAATGCTTATGAAATGTAGTGAATGTTATCTTATTGACGATTATAACATTATACAAACCTTTGTGGTTTTTAAATGCTGTTTTTAGGGTGCCGAACCTCAAAAGGAAAAAATCGGAACCTTTATAGGAGCAGTTTGTTGTCTATCAGTCTGTCTGTCAAGACCCTTTTTCTTAGGAACGCGTGGAAGTCACAAGCTGAAATTCATATCAAATACTCAAGTCTACTGTTCCTTGGAACTATGATAAAATCAAACTTCTAAGATAACGCAATCAAAGGATACAGCCGTTTATGCTGCAAATTTTCTATACTCGCAAGTGAATCAAAACCTACAGGATACTTCCCGTAAACTCAAAATCTTGAATGGTACGAAGCAACGTTAGCACAGATAAAGGACAAATTGTGAAATACATAAATTTTTAGTTACATCATATAATAAAAATATTATTATTAATTTTAAACTTACTACCCCTTTCCTCATGAACGCGAAGAGGTCTTAAATTGAAATTCATATCAAGTACTCAGGTCTATAATACCTTTAAGTTATAACAAAATCAAACTTACTTTTACTTAAATACGTACAAGTTTGTACGGAACCCTCGGTGCGCGAGTCCAACTCGCACTTGCCCGGTTTTTTTAAATAATGATTTTAGATGAAAGTGAACTTTGATATGATACATAAATTTTAAAAATAAAACTATAATTTCATTGTAAAAGAGTTTTAATTAAAGTGGTAGATGAGCAACAATCTAAAATTCAATCTAAATCAAATATAGTCAAAACACGGAGTTAAAACTCGTAATAGTCGTTATAAAAAGTTCAACACTAAACATCTATTTCAGCGTTTTGTGCATACATTTCAGCACTATGAGCTCGTTATCTGCCTGCTATTTTAACCTGCGGATGGATGATTAAACATGCTGAATAAAAATATTATATTCACGGAATGAGACTAGTTCATCTAAACGCTGTAAAATATGTCTATTACTAGCGGCCCGTCCCGGCTTCGCACGGGTAGTATTCGTTTCTCATAAAAATCCCTTTTTTATCTCAGTCTTGTCTCATTCCCGTTCTTCCTTTCATTTTTTCGTTCCCATCGCAAAAATACTTTATTGTTTCTGTTCTTGGCCCTGGTGTAGCATAGTTTTCTTTTCCATTCTCATCAAGAATAACTTTTTTATCTCAGTCTTAACTCATTCCCGTTCTTCCCTTTCCCGTTTTCGTTCCCGCGAAACAAATGCTTTATCGTTTCAATTTCTGTCAGTCGTAACTCATTCCCGTTAATTAAAATTAATTAAATAAAGTACACTTTCGCGACGTACATATTTATACAATAATTTAATTGAGAGTAAGTTATCCCCGCCACTATTAAAAAATAAGGGTTGATCGTAGAAGGGTGAAAATTGAGGATTGTATGTATTTTTGTATGTTGTATCATAAAAAAATAGTAATTAAAAATTTTGTCTAAAAAAAAAAAAATTTAGGGGTGGACTACCCCTAACATTTAGGGGGATGAAAAATAGATGTTGGCCGATTCTCATAGATACCGGATAAGCACAAAAAATTTCATCGAAATCGGTCAAGCCGTTTCGGAGGAGTATGGCAACTAAAACTGTGACACGAGAATTTTATATATTAGACTAGCGGCCCGTCCCGGCTTCGCACGGGTAGTATTCGTTTCTCATAAGAATCACTTTTTTTATCTCAGTCTTGTCTCATTCCCGTTCTTCCTTTCATTTTTTCGTTCCCATCGCAAAAATACTTTATTATTTCTGTTCTTGGCCCTAGTGTAGCTTCGTTTTCGTTTCCATTCTCATCAAAAATAACTTTTTTATCTCCGTCTTAACTCATTCCCGTTCTTCCCTTTCCCGTTTTTGTTCCCATCGCATAAATATTTTATCGTTTCCGTTCCTGGCCCTGGTCTCATTTCCTTTTTGTTTCCATTCTCATCAAGTACAACTTTTTTATTTCAGTCTTAACTCTTTCTCGTTCTTCCCTTTCCCGTTTTCGTTCCCGTAACGCAAATATTTATCGTTTCAACAATTTCTGTCAGTCTTAATTAAATAAATTACACTTTTGCGAAATAATATTAAATTATGCAATTATTAAATTACTAAAATGGCTATTAAAAAATAAGGGTTGATCGTAGAAGAGTGAAAATTAAGGATTTTATGTATTTTTGTATGTTGTATCATAAAAAAATAGAAATTAAAAATTTTGTCTAAGAAATAAAAAAAAAAATTTAGGGGTGGACTACCCCTAACATTTAGGGGGATGAAAAATAGATGTTGGCCGATTCTCATAGATACCGGATAAGCACAAAAAATTTCATCGAAATCGGTCAAGCCGTTTCGGAGGAGTATGGCAACGAAAATTGTGATTACTAAAATGGCTATTAAAAAATAGGGGTTGGTGATAGAAAAGTGAAAATTTAGGGTTGTATGTATTTTTGTATGTTGTATCATAAAAAAATAAAAATTAAAAATTTTGTCTAAAAAATAAAAAAAAAATTTAGGGGTGGACTACCCCTAACATTTAGGGGGATGAAAAATAGATGTTGGCCGATTCTCATAGATACCGGATAAGCACAAAAAATTTCATTGAAATCGGTCAAGCCGTTTCGGAGGAGTATGGCAACGAAAACTGTGACACGAGAATTTTATATATTAGATTATTTTACTTTATTAATGTTGCATTGTCAGTTTAAGGAAAATCAATAAATTCCGAATTTCAGTTTTGATATTTGTAAAAATCTACCAAAAGAATGTATTATTTTATTTCTTTGTGTGAGGGCGCATCTTTTTTAGAACTCGATATTAATAATATTTTGAATATTATTCGTGATAGCCCAGAGCGCAACGAACCTGTCTCAAATTTATAAGACCATAGGGTCGTGGTTCGAATCCGGGCGTGTACCAATGAGTTTTTCTGACTTAAGTACATTAACTATCACTGACTCCGTGCCTCGGAGAGCACGTTAAGCAGTCGGTCCCAGACGCTGTCAATAGATGGCGGTCGTTACAATCCCCAACCCGCAGTGGAATAGCGTGGTGGATTTAACCTCCAAAACCCCTCCTTACCCTGGGGGAGGCCTAAGCCCCTGCAGTGGGATAACATGGGCTTATGATGATGATTAATAATATTTTATTTCAGTAGAGACGCTACATTTGATTTTTTCACACGTCATATGTGTTCTCTATTTCATAATAGGATAATAAGTAATAAAGGTTCTTTAATCAATATTCCATTGTTAGTGTTACAATAGCCTTAACAGTAATTGTTAGTATTTGTAATAATTTTGCATATGAATCTCATATGGGGAGAAGCCTCCTTTATTCCACTCCTCTGTTGTTTGCTATATTCATCCAGTTATTCAACCCACCGTTGATATCAACCCACCGTTGATATCAACCCACCGTTTTTTAGGTCTTGCGACTTTTCTTATGCACTTTGGACCTACCTATTTTGTAACCTGTAATGTCCAACTTTTGTCCATACGTGTACTTACATGCTCTGCCCACTGCCGTTTTAGTTTTAGCGTGAGTTGGAGCGTATCTGTTCGTTTAGTTTTTTATCTTAGGTATGTGTCTTTTATTTTGTATTTTTTTTATATTCAATATACTTCTCACCAGCACGTTGGCATGATGTTATTTTGTTTTTAGTTGTGTAAGTAACAATTAGTAACCCTGGGGCCCGTATGTTAGGCTCGGAAGAAGACATGTGTCCATTACAATATTTTAAGTTTTAAGTCGATTTCTTTTTGGGAGGATTTCCTAACTTTTTTCTTATGTCGAGTTAGTTCTTCTATCTACTTCACCTTAGTTATTGTTTGAATTTAATGATATTGATTTTCCAAGGTATATTGCTGGACATAGGCCTTTACCAATTACTCTACTCCACGAAGTCTTGAGCTTTATAGCATCGAGCGGTCTTCTGCTGGCGCTTTTAGAGATCTGTCCACTAACCTTTTTACCCCATCGGTTGCCAGTTCTGTGAGCTATGTGGCTAGCACATTATCACTTTAGCTTGTTATTATTGTTGCCATGTCGGTGTTTTTAGTTCTGTAACGGATTTCTTCAATTCAAATCCTATTTGATAGAGAAACTTCGAACGTGTTTCTTTTCAAAGCTCGCCCAGTAACTTTGTAAACGAATGCATTTGCCCATAAAAGAATTATCAACTTCAGTCTGAACTTGAGAACTGCAAACTGTGAATAATTGAAATGTTTACCGTATGTAAAATATTCGTGGTAGGTAACTTGGTCACGGAAAGGTTATGTATTTGCTTGCGAATAAAACACAAGTCGTGTTGACAATTTTTTTATTATGTCTGTTGGAATACACGTTAATTTCAATTCGTCGTTCCTAACGTTCACGATTCATTCGTCTGTTGGTGATAAACAATCTATTTTCAGTACGCTGAAAACAAGTAACTATTTGCTCAATGTTATTATGCAAATATAAAACTACGCTATATCTGTCACGGCTGATTTTTATTAAAACGCTTTTGTCTTTTTTTTATCGTGCATGCAACTAGATAAAAAAAAATGCTAAAAAATTGCAAATCTGCCGATATCCGAGCATCGAAATATATTTTATTTCTTTTATTTTAGACGGAATATCATTAAGCTAAATTATTAGTACCTACTAAAGTTCAGTAGTTACTTAGTCCAGCTCATTAATATCTGATTTTATTTGTATAAATGTTTGCTCAAATATAGTTTTTTAAATAACCTATAAATGACGCGACGAAAGACCTCGCTTAAAAGATCGCTGAGCGTGAACATGTCTAACGCAATGCAATTTTGTGATACGATGATAGAATCAAACAATTTTTCCTCTATGGAAGATTTCACGGACACACGAATGAATCATATTTTTGCTCGACGACGTCCGGCCGCGACATAAAATACGTGACGTAACAATTACCATGCCACACCAACCTTGGTCTACTAGCTCGCTAATCAATGTGCAGAACATCGCATCATTTTGCATCGTCTCATAGATACTTATATACCTAAATAGAGCAAAAGTCAGATTGCACAATTCTCGTTCCTACGATGGGCCTTGTTCAAAATTTTGAACAGTCCAGGAATTTTTGTATTTATAGAAATAAGTGTCCATAATTCAATAGAAAAAATATGAAACTTTTTGGAACCGTAATAATAGAGACATGAAAACAAAACGTGAAATATTAACGTGATGTCACACCACTACATGCAGAGGTCGACAGACATACAAACAAGTGCAATACGTAGAACGTCGTAGCTATAATTTTACTACTGCTACTAATTAGTAATACTGACATTACCAGCTATAATTTCTTAGTTAACAATCGATTATTGCTTAATAATCCATACATTTATAACAAAAAATACTAAAATACTCCAGTATGTTTATATGTTCATAAAAAAAGTATTCAAATGTAATGTCAAAATTTTTGTTCAATCCCATTCTATCAAAAAGACTTCTTTTGAAAGTACTCATATGAAGATTAAAGGCAAAAGGACTACAGGCTTTGTAATGAGTCATTTGAAGGTGTGAGCACCCAGTAGGGTGCTCCCTACCAGTGGGAGAGCGTAGTAGGAGCAGGAGGAAACGACGTCTAACTTGGAGTAGGTAAGCTTGGAGTATATGAACCATATAGCGGCATATCGTTACTAGAGCACTCCCACTCAGGGCCTGCGATAAGGGGGGGTGTAAGGGTAGTAGTAACACCAGGGCCCGGACTAAGAAACGGGGGCCCTGTTTATTGATGTTTTTTTTTTAAAGTAAGGTGGCGTGGACCCCGCAATGTTTTACACCCGGGGCCCGATCTGGCTCTCGCCGGGCCTGCTCCAACTCCATTTTAATATTTGAAGAAAATAGCTTTAATAATTTTATTATTGTCATAGGCAGTAAGAACTGGTTACTAGCTTAAATCTTAAAACGGACGGCGAATTTTGTCGACCCATTTCGCGATTGGAGCATGAAATTGAAAATTTAAAAGTATTAGTTTTAGTATTAAAAAACCGGCCAAGTGCGAATCGGACTCGCACACGAAGGGTTCCGTACCACCATACAATATAAAAAAAAAAAAACGAGCGCGACTTAATCGAACTTAACCATTAATCGTTATTATTATGTAATTTAAGAGTTATTGTATAAATATATTTCATTTTTATTTCGTTAGTTATTTAGAAGGCGCTTGATCCTCTCTGACTAATCCGAAAAGTATAACATGAGTGCACTGATAACTAGAGACAATTTTTATTACTTATTTTATTACAGTAAACCTTTGACTTTTAGTATCGATTGTGAAGAAAATAAACTCTGCAAAGGAAATGTAGTTTTCATCATAATTTTTTTTTTAAATAATCTTTTACAATTACATCACAGTTGGCTAAACGCTATCTGTCATTTTCTATGGAATTTTTGCAAAATTGTTACTTATAAAAGTACATTTTATAAGTTAATCTATTACTCGTTAAATAATACAGTCCATTTAACTGTGATAGTTTTCTTTTTAACTATGTTATATATACTCTTGTCATAAATTTTTTCCAGATATCCAAAAACAATGGTTTAGCTGGTAGAGGGGGGAGATACATGACTCTTACAAAAATTAGGACGTTATGTGTGCAACTGTTGTCTTAAATAAAAAAAAATGTTTGAAACCTCATCATTTTTTAAGACCTATCGTGTGGTACCACTCGCGTTAATATAGAATTTATTTTCGTACTTCAGTTACATATATAATAATAATAATAATAATAATAATAACACACAATCACAACAACGTCTAGGTCCCAAACTAAGCATTAGCTTGTATTTTGGGTACCAAGCGAAGACACCACATACATATAACAACCAAGACCCGGTGCCAGTATTAATATTCATCATATAAATACTGACCCGACCTGGGAATCGAACCCGGGACCTCCAGCTTCGCAGGCAGGATGGGAACCTCTTTAATTTTTAACTTTATTATCTTATTTGTTGTTAGAACGGCTATAGTAGTTCAATATTTCGTTAAAATATCAATCAAGTGTGAGCAACGATGTCACCACCACCTATAACCAAAAATGTTCAAAACTCAAAATTCAAATCTCAGTATTGAAATATTGATGTATAAACTCACTGACGCAAGAGAACACTGCAAACGCGGTGCATGTGCTAAATTTGCTCATAAAATCTAGTAATAAAGCTCATATAAGAACATGGACTTCGAGTCTATGGTAGATGAAGTTAAAATAAAAAAAATATTGATGTATGGCGCAAAGTACAAAGTTATCTTATTATCGCAGGGATGCGCGGGCGACTGGCGGGATACTCTCTTCGCTACACCTGCGCTTGATTATTTCACAGATTAGCTCACAAATCTGTGAAAGAATCAAGTTCTAAAACCACTATAAAATTTTTTTTTACAGAAATAAAGAAAAGTGTAATATAAATAGATTTCAAAATTCTATTTCGTAAAAAATAATTAACTGAAAAGAGAAATATGCTCTGTAATCTATAAAATGTTAATAAAATATGCTAGCGTATAAATACGGCTTGAACGTTATACAAGACATCGCAGGCGAGACCAATCAAAAATCACAAAATATATTTGTTGTAAAAATTAAAATTTTTTGTCACTTAAAGACCACCACCAAATATATGGTTACCAAAGTTCTACGGCTGTTCGTAATTATGAATTATTGAGGGAAGGTTTGGTTTAACTTTGACGCTCCAGTGCGTATTAGGCTTTAGACAGCTGTCGTTGGGCGCGGGTTATTTCTGTCTCGAGATAAAGTATATTGGAATGGCAGCAAGAAAAGTTTCACATTTTTTTTATGACACAAATTCAAGTATTTTACTATGAAAATCGAAAATTTGTCTCTTACTAGGTAAAGTCTTTAAATTTTCAGCCGCTTTCTCAGACATTAAGTATTTCAATATTTATATGGCACGTTTGTATATTTTCTACTATAATAATGAACGAAGCCGCATTACAGCGGATTTCAGATAATGCCCGTATACAACAGTAACTCATTAAACGATAATGCAACCTATGCGTGTTTTTCTTGCTCAAAACTATGCCATCTTAAGTTTTAATTAAACATGCCCGTTCGACCGTAACATATTGAGTAAATATATTATATTGGTTAATTATTATTGCGATTGAATTGTCACTGCTGTAGCTGAGTCTTTGAAATAATCGTATGACTAAGCATTCGTTATAATTTGAATAAATTCAAGAAATATCACTGACAAAAAACATTCAATGTCGGACAATGTTCAGAACGAGATCTTGAAGTATATTTTCAGAGACAAACGTCTAAAATATCGAGAGTCCGGTTTACCTAGCACCGTCGTCGTGACGCAAGAACTTTGGCTGTAGACCAACCACCGATAACTATACAATAACAACCGAAGCTCCCGGGGCAAACGAGAAATATCCACATAATGGCAATAAATCCCATCAAGTGTTTAGATAATGGTATTGAAATATTATGGCTGCAGTGAAAAGCTGGTAGGTACCAAATAAATAAAATGTTAAATGCCATACATAGATAGCATGATAATCAAGATAGAGCTTATAGAGATTAGAGATTCAAGAATTAGACCATACGTCATTATCATTGTTTTAAACAAACATTTTGTTAAATTACTGATGAAATGTAATTTCAGAATTTTTATTTTATTTTCCAGTCCGAATTTCACACAAAACCCTACTTCACAGCGAATATTTCAAAGCTTCATTGAAATATAACCCACTAGATTTTTATGATAGAGCCGAGTGGTGAAACAATTTTCGGAGGGACAAATTTCGGACCTCAAATCAACTGAAATTCGAAGTGGCTCACAGAAAGAAGACTCTAATAGCAGATAGATGATATATTTTTGTAACAATTTTAGCCAAATTTAAAATGGAGAACATTTTAAAATTTTACAATTTGTAAAAGCTATTAAATTCGATTGATAAATCCATCAATAACCTTGGTCATAATAGGATATTTTCATTAAAAAAAACTATAATCGATTTCATTGTCATCCAAAAAACTACAATCGATTTGAATCGAAACGAAAGCATTGTAAAAGTTTATTGCTTGAAGTAATTTCAAAGAGCAATTTCGTGACTGGTGGACAATCGAGAGCAGTCTGTGTTGATCACGAATCGAGAATTGGCACTTTCTCTTTTTATTAGAATGTAACTTCGAACAAATGACTCGTGCTAGTAATATTCGCGGATTCTTCCGCCTTCTTTGATTCATTAAATGGCGCAGTAACATGTAGTTATCTTGTTATATCATATAAAGGGTGTTTGGCCCACGAATTCAATCATAGTAAGGCGGAAAAATGAGTTTATTGTAGCTCGGGTCGTCTCCGAAAATTGTACAAAATTAAATGTCACAATTTTAATTTTTAAATCGTATATAGGCTAATTAATACGTAACTATTTATCATGTCTCGCCCACTTTAATCTTGAAAACGCAACACATGAAAAAATAATATAAATAATAATAATAAATAAATAAAAGAAAATTAATTAGAAACGAGGAAAGGAAACGACGATGAAAAAAAGAAGTAAGAGATTTTAATATGATGACAAAACTAAATTCAGATATCATAAAAAGACGATTCAGCTTTGTGTTTATGTGAGAGCTCGAGCGGGCTCAGAAAGTAATGACGCTGCTAGAAGGGGAACAGAAAGGACAGACGAGGTCGCATGAAGTCTCGATCCGATCTGACTTTCTACCAAAGACTTACATTAAACGTTATGCCTGCTTACAAACGCAAAGCTCTATTCTTGCCTTGCCTACATCTGTATAAGCAGTCCACACGAACAATTCGTAACTTTCAGATGTAAGTAATTCTTTTATCCAATAGTATCTATCACAAGACAAGAGACGAGGACGAATTGTGGATAAACAAGGGTCTCTAACCGATGCTACTCGACTTAAAGTGGTTCATGGCGCCCGTATCCGACGTTGTCGGACACATTGCCTTGCCGCCATCGCACTCGCTATTGCTATTATACTATCTGTTGACAACAGTTTTGATTGACTAATAAAAAGAGTAATTGAACGTAGGTACAATATTGATTTATGTTTTCCTCGTTATTATCTAAATGACGTTTGTGGAGCAGCGGGTATGTATGCAATATTAATCTTTTTATTTATAATCTAGGATGTAAAATATCACTTAGAAACAAATTTAAGGAAATTAATATAATAATATTGCTGTCTCGAAATATATTCGAAAACAAAATGTGGGTACAAAATTATTGTATTATAAAAAAATAATGTGATCGGCATGATGTTAATACTGAAAACAAAGATAAACTTGCTATGTCAGCCGCCTCAATAAAATCACAAAATCTTTTATAAGCTTTTACAATAAGATCCCGGGTGACATTCCAGATCTACCCCTTAACAAGCTTAAAATTACAATAGAAAGAAAGCTTTATGCAAAACCTTATTATAAAGTATCAGACTACTCAGATGATACAAATCCATGGGTGTAAGCCGCTCGCTTATCAGTTTGTCTCAATAATATTAATCTTTAAGCAGTTATTGTTAAAAATTGTTTATAATTTAGTTAAAAAGAGCGCCCCTCAGTTTCATGCGTATTCTTCTGAGAGGAACCAGCATTTTCAAATGCGCCTTTGTGATGACGTTCGTTCTTCCACAAAGTAATAAATTCACTCTTGTGACGTATTTCAAGATTATGTTACATAACTACGAAATAAATATATTTGATTTGATTTGATTTGATTTAATTTAATTTAATTTAATAAATTATTGTAACGAATGGATACGATTTCATTAAATATTTTTTCATAGCTTTGTTTAAATAATGAATTAGAAGTTGTATTATACGTCGTTTTCCACGGAAAAGTAATTGTGACAGACAAAAATCCATTAAAAATGTGAATGAATTAACTTGAAACCAAGAAACCTATAATATATAAACCAATAAAAATAAAATAACTGAAGTTTAATGTTTTTGCGTATATTTATTTTATGTAAACTTACTTCCGCGCCAATTATACAATTTTGTAGTGTAATCTATGAACCGCTACACAACGACGTAGTGAAATTTAAAAAAAAAAATTTAAATATATCTATAGGTTTCAAACAATTTTTTTTATTTAAGTCAACAGTTGTTGAGATATGCACTCCTAAAGTCCTAATTTTTGTTTCGTGCCCCCCCCCCGCCCCGCCCCCGCCCCTCTATGTCTACCAGCTAAACCGTTGTTTTTGGATATGTGCAAAAAATTTATGACAGGAATTTATATAACACACACAACTAACTAGACTGCATTATTTAACGAGTAATAAATTAACGTATAAAATGTACTTTTATAAGTAAAAATTTTGTAAAAATTCCATAGAAAATGACAGATAGCGTTTAGCCAATAAGCGAAAACTAAATGCATTTTATTTTTGGTCTTTTGACTGTAAATAGTAGCTAACGACTCGTCGTCCTTCTATCTAATTTAAGCCGTAAAAATTGTGGGTTTAGCCGGCTCAAATATGCCATAATATTGTAGTTAATACAACCTTACTTTTGCATTTCGATACCTGGTTGACATCCCTAACTATTAAGGAATTTCGTTGTGCTGGCTTGAAACCAATGCGTATGTAGGTCTCCAGAACTTTTTTACTTTTGCAGGGGCTACCTGCCGATCCAGTCTCAAGGGGCTGAGTCTTCTGGTGCAGAGGGGCAGCCGCCACCTGAAGGATCTCCACAAGCACGACAATCTCCACAAGGACGACAATCTACACAAGCACGACAGTCTACACAATCGCCCCAACTACCACAAGCGCCCCAACTGCCACAAGCACCCCAACTGCCACAAACACCCCAACTGCCACAAGCACCCCAACTGCCACAAGCACCCCAACTGCCACAAGCACCACAACTTCCGCCGTCAATAAAACGCCCATAGCTAGTTAACAAGTCAAAATTTATTAATGAAAATAACATCATTAAACCCATGTTATACCTTCTTACTTCCAACAGATCGCAAGTCTTTATTACAGAAAAAGTATCGCTATGAAAACTCCGTCAATGTAAAATCAAAAGCCGAAAATCCAATATAATCAGTATAAAATTAAATAAGTACTTAAACCTCGTTTCTTATTAACAGGGCCTGAATATTAAACATATTCTATTGTTCAGACGTCGCAAAAACTTGGGTTTCTCCTAGATTCATCTGCGTCTTATCCTAGACTTAACCATCTTCTCGAACATAAATTGTATATTATGTAATGAATACGTATCATACCTACAAATAATTGATCTAAGATTTGATAATCTTCTCAATTATAAGGATCGACCCTGCCAGATTTTGCAGCAAAGTATAAAAAATCTTTTCGACAGGAAAATACAACACTTGTTTAAAGTGTTTGTATATTTTCAGTAATTTTTCATGCTGTAGTGTCTTAAGCGGCATGGTAGTAGATAGTTTAAATTTTGATAATTTGTTAATATTGTTTTATAAAAAAAATGGAAACTATATGCCATTAAAGCATGCATTAAAATTATTAAGGAAACATAACTAGTTTTATTTTGAAATACAATTTGCTATGCAATGAATATACCGCAATTTTCAGGACCGACAATTTATCATGATATACTTGGAAAGAAGAAAATGACGCACAACCCACATTACTGGGTCTAGAAACTGGAAATTCTACACAAAAAATTGATTTCAAACATAACGTAATTATTTGTTAAGGTAGATTTATTAAAATTTAACTTTTAGAGGAGCGACAATGGGTGATTAAATTTAAATGAAAAAAAATTAAATAACGCACATGTCAACTATGAGGTTTTGCATACCTAACCTTGACGTAACTCCAAATTCGCATTCTGATAGCAAAACTACACCATCACTTCTATTAGCACATCGCTCGTAGTTCCAACAGAGCCAATCATTGCTGGCGGAAGTAAGGTTCTCAAGTGGCAACCACGTACCGGAAGGTCGTCGTCGTGGTTATCCTCGGGGTGGTTTAACGACCTCGTACCAGGAAGCCCAAATCCTTGTTAAAGGGATCTAGGGAGTAGGTCTAGGTTCAGTAGTGAACGTCTGGCGTCTCAGGTGAAAACAATCATGAATAAACGGAATGAGGCCGGGAACAAAAGGGAGGCAAAAGCTTATTATAAAGTATCAGACTACTTAGATGATAAAAATCCATGGGTGTAAGCCGCTCGCCTATCAGTTTATTTCAATAATTATTATTCTTTAAGCACTTATTGTTAGAAAATTGTTTATAATTTTGTTAAAAAGAGCGCCCCTCATTTTCTTGCGTATTCTCAGAGGAACCAGCATTTTTGAATGCGCCTTTGTGGTGACGTTCTTCCACAAAGTAATAAAATTCACTCTTATGACGTATTTCAAGATTATGTTACATAACTACGAAATAAAGATATTTTGATTTGGTTTGATTTGAAAAGTTAGTAAGTGTACCTACAGGAGTGGAAAGGTTAAGCAGTTGGCGTACACGCGCGGGCGCGGCCGGCTCGCCCACAGGAAATTGCTCATAGTAGATGATTGTCCCTCCTCATGTATGACCCCTCCGCCGCGCAAGGCCCGCTGACGCCTTAATGATGTATCTTCATTGTACAGGAGGTATTCGCCCGTGGTAAAAAAGAACCACGGTATTAATCATGTTTTTCAAGTTTTTTTCATTTGGTCATGTTTTATTTATGTCTAAACGAGGTACGGTATAAATAAACGTTCCACAAAATTCTATGCTGATTATAACAACCGTACAAACCCTATTACATTAAGAGGAACGCCACTACTAAGTAATAATGCATCCAAAGAATTCATATTTTGAAATAATTTACTACAGGAAAATCGAGCAAAATAACATTAGAATGGTCAATAGCACAGAAACAAAATTAGTGCTGTCGCTTTGAGTTTTTATGTTATATTTAAAATTTCTATAGGTGCTATAAATTTTATGTCGGCAACAAAACATAGCTATGGGAATAAACGGTTTTTCTGTTCCGTATTCGTTGTTATATGTTGTGACTACCAGTTGTGACATAATACGTTTAAAGATATTCTAGAAATCACAGGGTTTTGATAACTGACTCATTAATTGCAAGACAATCAATTTGGTTGATAAACGAAGTAGGTAATAATATTTATGTTAACTCTAACCTCGAGTACTGCTGAATCCGTCGGATAAATATTTTAATAAAGTTAGTGCTAAACCAAGATCATTATGTCACTTTTGCCACATCTGTTAATTTCATTTCTACTGTTCACATTGATCCTGTATCCACTGGATTTCTCTCATTTTCTTCAGGCCGTCGATCTGTCGTAGCCTATAGAACAGCTATAATGAGTCAAACGTCTGATTTTTACTGTTAGTCGTCTCCATTCATAAACCCTTCCACTCTAATGTCGTGTAATATTGAAGGAATGGGCGACGAGATTGGGAACAAGTGCGAATATGGCAGTGGCAGAGTAGAGAGCATGGGATGTCGGTGGAGGTAGCAACCAGAAGCTATTAGTTTCGTGAGAAAAATTTAATGAAAAAAAGAAACAGGGTGACAAACTTTCACTTTTATAAAGTTGGAAACTATTTCATAATCAGGTTAGGCCATTATAGTCTCTAAAAATTAATCGATATACCTATACCTATAGTATTTCTTTTAGTCATCATTTCGCAACTAGAAACTTTCTTTTATCATTCATGGAGACATATTTCCTTTGAATCATCGTCGATAACAGTGCCTGTAGCAGATAAGAGATTCGAAGATACACAATAAGCTTCTACTCACGTCAGCGCTTGAGAAGTTTATCAGATATTGTATCAATGAAGTACTCAAACAATTTTAATTTACAGCTACAGATAGCGAATATTCTACGATACAAATATTTTTCGGACGGATCGAAAGTTCTTTGTATTTTATTTGCATCATATATTCCTTATCTTTACCTAGAAAATGATTAGATTTGGAGATGGAATAGGTACAGACAATAGATGTAGAATAAACTTGGCACTTGAAGAGAGTATCTTTAAAATGCTCTTCTACATGGCCCAGCCCAATCAAGGACATGTAGACAAGCTTGACAACTCATAAGGCTTTATGCACCACACAAATGACAAGCCAAGTCGACCCACTACACGTGTTGGCGCTTGCGTCGTGTCGATCCATGTGTGAAGCAGATCTTAGGAAGGATATGAATATCGACAACAAAAATTCACGAAATTATCTATGAGGTAATGAAGAAATGTAGTGTTGTTAGTGTTGTTGTTGTGTTACTACCATATCCTTTCAGTTTCCCCTACTTAATTTCCACGAGAACAAAATTACATAAACGAAAAATATGTGCCCACGATTCAAATGCATTACGTCTAAAATATTATCTAATAATGTGTGTTTTAAAAGCTATTTTCTCCTAGCGAAACTAGTTTTTGCGTAAGCCACTGCCATTGCCAAGGTCTCGATATTCGCATGTTTTGAACGTTTAGTTGGTTCACGGCGAAAATACGTCATAGGTACGCAGTTTTAAGATGAATTATTCGCTGTATATCAAAATAAATGAATACAATAACGGAACGGTAATAACGAAACATTTGCAAATCATCTCACAAAATTTTTGAGTCATTCGACCTACACTTTTTGCTTAGGCCATATTTTTGAACGAGTAGGTATAAAAGAGAACTGTAGTACCCAAATGTGATTAATTAAGATATTAACGATCGAGCGAAATTCACAATTTATATAAACTCACATAAAATATTTTATGTAAACATTTTTGTTAGGAAAACTCCATGACATGTGGATGGATACCGAATGCGAGTGATTCGCGAGTGGAAATTATGTTTTAAGTGGACGGGGGCGGAAATAGAGAAATCAAATAGTGCAAAACTTAAAGCTGTGAAGCCGTGATTTTGATAGTATACAATATTACTAAATTTTTTTATTAAAAATTAAATTTATTTAACGTAGCGGGGAAAAAAGCGTAGTTTTTAAGTTTTTTAACCAACTAAACAAAAAGTTTAAACATAAAATAAAATTTCATCATGTTTTTGTAGCAACCGTTAGTTTGCGCCATCTGCACACGTTCTATAGTTTTGGATTACATTCAGCCGAACACGGTGTAGGTATTAAATGATATGTATGACCGTGCTGCTACTTTAGGGAGCTAGGCAGTGAGAAAATAAAGTATACAACTTGGATGAAGTTAGTTTGAAACAGACAGTGAATGCTTGTTTAGAAATAATTTACACTCTCTATCACATAACCATGGTTTGTACATTTGTGTTTTCAAAATCTGAAACAATTCTGAGCAAAGCCCACTCGCCAAGTTACTAATTTCTAATCGTTTAGATCGAAACATATTAAACTCCCTAACCCAGGACGATTCGCCGATTTCCCGATAGATAAACTATATGACGTAGCATTCGAGCGGAAATAATGCCAACATAACCATTCCGCTGATTTATAGGGCTTCGTAGCGGTGTCTCTCGGCGGACCAAGGTCGAAGGGTAGAAGGTCGTACATAAATACAGAAACAGCTGGTACTTAGGGGCTTAAATTAGAGTTTCAAGGACGATTAAATTTACAGAGCTATGAAAATATAAATCTAGCATAGGGAATTTATCGAAGGGAAAACTAAATGACTAATAAGAAATTTTTTTTAGAATACTCTCTATATTCTTGAAACAGATTAAAACTGACCAATTGGCCGAGTGGTTAGAGACCCTGACTGCAAAGGCCAAGATCGCAAGGTCGGTTTGATTCCTGCTCGGGACAAATGTTGTATGAATGAACATGCCTGTTTGTTCCGTGACTGGGTGAGTAAAATATCTATGTGTTTTATAGAAACAAAAAACCAAATATGTTTACCAGTGTCTAGTACCCATAATATATGTTCTGCCTAGTTTAGAACTTGACGGCCGTATCTGAGGTGTCTCAGTTATTATTATAATTCTAATAATAATAAGAAAGGGGAAACGGAAGAGAGGACTTGCGAGGAAGCTGTTAGAGTAGTCGATTAGGTTAAAATAGAGTAAGTTAAAGTAGATATTAGATAGTATGGCAGTGTGGAGTTTGAAATAACGTTGGAAAATGCTATGAGGCTACGACACACACAGATGCACGAACATGAAAAAAACGTATGAAAAACCTTGTGACAAGGTTTAAACGCCGTGAGTTCTTTGTAAAATCTCATAAAGATTCGATTCAAGAACGGAATCGGAGATGGGTTTGGTCTCCAGTCTCGTTCTCAAAAACAAGCCTAAACGATGTACCAAATCAGGTGAGCTGCTACTCTAATAATGAATAAAAACAGCCAAATAATCAAATTATTGACACCTAATTGAATTTGGTTTAATGAAAATACAGCTCGATAATCGCGCGAAGAATATTTACGACCCAATGAAAATGTTATTTGGCTCTCAGTTCTAAAGAACAAGAATAATCGTGAGCTTGTGTTTAGAGCGGCACGGGCGACGGGGAAGTAGTGGGAGGGGTTTCACCTCGCTGATTATGCAACGAAAGTGAAAAAAAAAACAAACTTGACTTTGCCGACGGCTCTCGACGTACACTCTGACTGCCATGTTGGAATGAAGCCAGTGTAGGCAGTGTAGCTGGCAACGCGCTAATTATAAAAACCTTTGATCATAATGAGTAATGGATACACATCATAAAACAGTAACAACGCGTAGAAGGTGCTATGATATTTGAGAGTAATACTCTTTACGTCTTTATACACGTCCTGTTAAAAATGGTGTATTTGGGTAAATTTCCCGGGATCAAAAATTGCGTGGCATTGATGAAATCGGTACTAAAAAACATAGTTACAATGTTCTAACATGTTTTTATGGTTAGGGGAAATACTAATCTATGTGTCGCACTAAATATTCCATTAATAGGATTATTAGGTACACCAAAAAAAAAATTAATCCTCGAAATCTTTCATTGCCGTGTTTGTCCACACGTCACCTTGATGTGTATTATCTCACTGATAAGAATCTTTTGGTTATATTTATATTAAAACCTAGTTTTATTTGATACGTGAATAGTTAAAGTATTGTTACGGCATAAATTTATTCAAATATTTAAATACAACGAATGGTTAATGAAAATTCATTTTGTCCAGAACTACCTTTCATCGCCGTGTCCTAAAAAATTTTAAGAATGTTGTTTTATCTAATGACTCGTGCGTGTCCCTCCCCCTGTGCGCTAAGCGTTGCATATTATTACCACCTTAGTGGTCGACGTGGAAGAATGTACACAAGTGCTGCGTTTTCGCGCAATAAATAAGGTATTTGATTTTTTTGTTACTGTGGACATTTTTTCTTTCATCGCCGTGGATAGGTATAACTTCTATTTGAATAAATTTGTTCCCTTGATTAAGCATTCGATAGAACGCAATTTATCTTATGTTTATTTGTGAAGTGTTCATCACTTCGAATAACTTATAGATTATTTGTTATTTTAAGTTTTTGCCTTCATTTTCATAGACGTGCTTTCATTGCTGTGGTTTCCGTGGCCAAAATTTGCTATGAAAATGAATGAAAAAAAAAATGAATGAAAAAATTTAAAAAAAAACACGGCGAAGAAAAAAATTTCATTGAATTGCCTTGTAAAACAGTTTAGTTTCATTGCCGTGGTCAGGTATTTCATTTCCGTGACTTCTGTTTTCATCGCCATGGTATGATTAGGCAATGAAAACATCTTTACTTGTAATACAGGTAGTACTACCGAATACTGACAGTACATGACTCGTCAAGTTAACCCTCTGCAATACGATAAAAGACTTAAGAATAGACTTGATGAGTTTTTTACTGTACGGTTAACTGGAAGAAATTTATAGGATAGAGACACAGTCTGGGTATGCCTTTCCCTCTCGGAAACAGGCGTGAATCTATTGTATGTAAGTTTAATACTCAGGTAAGAATATAAAATGTTATGTTTTCGCATTTTTTCATTTTCGTGAATTGATTTTTTCATTACCATAGCACAGTTCATTCATCGCCATGGCACGAATTTTTGATCTTGATATAATAATAATAATAATACATGGGATTTTCTACACAGCGCCGTCTAGTCCCAAAGTAAGCAAATATTATGCTTGTGTTATGGGTTACTAGACAACTGATATACATACTTAAAGATTCTTTTATAATATATACATATATAAATATTTCTTTTGCTAAGATGCCACATACATATAACAACCAAGACCCGGTACCAGTATTAATATGATAAATTTTAATACTGACCCGAACTGGGATTCGAACCTGGGACCTCCAGTTTCGTAAACAGGGTCGCTACCCACTAGACTAAGCGGTCGTGATATATCTCCTTAGTTTTAAGTTATCGGCTAGATATTAAGCAAGAATACATACATTATCAAACAGTTTAATAGTTCACCCATTTACGAGGATGTGATACAGTAATATTGAATCCAAAGCGTAGCGTACTAACCATAGCCCGCGGGTTCTAATGTAGTTTCTAAGCGTAGTTCGATTTCTAACGCAGCACGTAACGTAAAGTAGTATTCTGAGAGTAGCTCGGGTTCTATCTAGTTACCTAAGTGTAGCTCAGGTCCTAACTTAGTAACCTAAGCGTAGCTTAGGTCCCAACGTAGTAATCTATGCGTAGCTCGGTTTCTAAAGTAGTATTCTAAGCGTACTTCGGGTCCTAATGTAGTAACTTAAGCATAGCTCGATTTATAACATAGTATCGTAAGCGTACCTTGGGTGCCAAGGTAGTAACTTAAGCGTAGCTCGATTTCTAACGTAGTTTCCTAAGAGTGAGAGCTAACGTAGTAACTTAAGCGTAGCTCGATTTCTAACGTGGTATCCTAATCGAAGCTCGGGTGCTAACGTAGTAAGTTTCTCGTAGTACGGGTTCTATCTACTTGTACCTAGTATCATTAGTGTAGCTCGCGTTCTAACGTAATATCCTGGGCTTAATGAGGAAATCAACGTGCAACCCAAAAAAATATTTAATAGGCTTCAAATTAGATATATGAACACATTAATTGTATAGAAAATAAAGTCGCCGGTTTCACACTAATACAAAATGTCTGTCTGATATTCACTAAGGCTTACAAATATTTGCAAACTGTCTTACGATTTTGCAGGTAAATATTGCTCTATGACATATTTTTTCGTTATGAAATTGATTGTAGAGATACCTACATCAGTTAGGCCAGCCATGTGGTCGACAGGGCGGCGACACCGAGTTATGTATGTTATAACCCGCCTACGTGTTTTGCTGTGCACGATTTTACCCCTTTTTGCCTAGGGAATGCATCCCCCACGGTGACCTTCGTAACAGGAACTCTCGCGTAGGTACTTAGTATTTGCATATTAAACGTTAATATATATATATATATATATTTTTTAGTCTAAAACGTCATATTACTGTTACATTCGGAACTGACTACTTACCAGTAAGGACAATGCAGCAGAATCATTCAAACAATTAGTAACTCAACTTTTGATATTTTTTTTAAATAACAGAGAATTAATAATAAACCCTTTGAAAGGAAATTATTTTGAACAAGATCTGTTTAAATTTTTTCAAATATCCGTAATTTAGAGTTACTAACAAACTTAATTTTGTATGGTAATAAGTGATTGGGAAAAGTATGACCGGGCACAGCGAAACAACAAATTGAAGCCACACACTTGAAAGTGTGTGAAAAATGAGTTACTTGTGAAAAATAGGGAATAGACTTTTTTTGTTAGGTATAATTTAACTTTTTACACCATTTCACGGTTCACGGTGGTATGTTAAACTATTTATTCCTGTCAGTGGTCACGTGAGCACAACGCGACTGGCAAGATTTTAGTATAGGTACCTACCTACATGTTTGCGTGTTTCATGTCTCCACATGAATCGAATCTTTGTGTGTCGGCAAGGTATTAATTAGGTACCTAATGTTTTATTATTGTATTGTAGGTATCTATAATTTTCTTCCCGTTTAAGAGTTTAAGAAGAGTCTCGTCTGTAATGTTTTGGTCGGTGGTTTTGGTAATTGTTTCTGTGGGCAGCTAAGGAGATTGTTTAACCAGTTATGGGCTACCTATACATAGTAGCTTTCCGCCTGCGGCTTCGCTCGCGTGGACTACAGAGTTGTACCGGGAGCCCTTTTTCCGGGATGAAAAGTAGCCTATGTCGCTCTTCAGGTTATAAACCTACCTATATCTATGCAAAAGATTCTAGCGGTCCCGGTACAACTGTGTGGGTAAGTTCACGCGAGCGTAATAGCCGCGGCCGGAAAGCTAGGTAATTTGTAAATAAAATACCTAGGTATATAACCCATGCCTACTCGCTAATAATGTAGCTTTTTATAGGTGAAAAGATTTTGAAAATCAGTTAAGTGGTTCTGGAGTTTATCCGTCAAACAAACAAAAAATCAAATTTTTCTTCTTCAATTATTACCAAAAGGTAGGTAGATTATCACTTACGAAATAATGGTAATTACCTACGAAGAAGTGTCCTATTTGAGAGAAAAAATAATTGTACGAAATGAAGGTAGGTAGGTCTATTATTATAGATGATCTTGCAATCGAATGAATAATTAGGTTGACCAAATAGATCTCATTATACCTAGTAGTTTGATCTAAGCTGTTTGGCTCCCGGTCAGCGGATCCGAGCGGCTGCAGACGGCAAGGCCAAGGTTGTCGGAAGAATCAAGAAGGGCCGGCCAAGGGGTGGTGCGGTAGGAGGGACCCTGCCCCTGCCTGCTTAACGCTCCGCGCGCGCCCGCACCGCAGTATTCTGCACCTAGCAGTCGACTCTGACGGTTGTACGAGCGCAAGGTAAGCGCCTCCACTTTATATTCCGTATCTCATATCCGTGCTTCGTATCATCAGTTTTCGTTTCAAGTGACAAGTTAAACCGCTTTCGTGATATAGATAACTTCGAGTGCAATTTCGATATAAGATGTCACCGCAATTCGTCGCATTGCCGCGACATTCGGCAGAAGTGCGTGAACAAACTTTCCGTAAAGTTTTGAAGCGGGTAACTCTGAGCGGGAATCAGGAAAGTGGGCCGCGCCGGGACTGCAAATGTCGCGCATCGATCGCACCCTTACCCTCTCCCTCGCCCTAGACCCTCCCTTCGGATACGTTCATTTGGCGAAATATCATTCCATCATCGCATTTCGTAGATCCCGCGTTTTTGTTTATTTGCCTGTAGTTTCGTGAG
This sequence comes from Luffia ferchaultella, assembly GCA_949709985.1. Classification (NCBI taxonomy): domain Eukaryota; kingdom Metazoa; phylum Arthropoda; class Insecta; order Lepidoptera; family Psychidae; genus Luffia; species Luffia ferchaultella. The sequence continues at coordinate 2,151,468 of OX453240.1, read as the reverse complement.
TTAGTGCATGTTGTAGTCGCTATTTTGTTAACTCTGTTACGTGAAAATGGGTGGTTGTGCTACCAAAGAAAACAAGGAAAACAAGCCGGCGGAAGAAAGTGACGGGTGCGTATAGTCGCCGGCCGGTCGCCGGCATTCGGCCGCTCGAGACGATCTAACTAAACTCTTCCCAAGTTACGACTTCAATTAACTAATTTTTACAAGTTTTCTCACTTTATCATTTCTAAGACTTTATCGTGACAATATCGCTCTTTAAGTATCTAACTTATTTCATCAAAAATATGAACCATTTCATTAATACACACCTCTTATAATATGCGAAATATAATAAGAAGCTACAATCAATGAAAACTGTATTCCAATTTATTAGTAATAATTATTGTACTAGGTATTTTTTTTTACAATTTTCACATTCGCAGCGTAAAAAACAACGTTAGACGTGCGTTTCATGTCACGTGCCACGTTCGCGGAAAAAAGGACAGTTTTTATTATGTGAGCAATAGTCTGAATAGAGCGAACGGTAGGTAGACTCGTCGCTGGTAATATGTGACTAATGGTGTGCTTGTTGATAATTAGTCGGAGTTCTGATTACAAAGGTAGGTAACGAGAAACCGAAGCGATGAATTGCCGGTAGCCGGCGGCGGCCGGGCCTCGCCGCCTGCGAGGGAGCGGGAAAGCAAAGCAAGGACCGAACGAAGTGCATTCCGCCCGCACATCCCCCCCGCGATACGAGTCGTCGCGCGCCTGCCCGAGCCTGACACATCCGTCGACTTGCGCGATCGGTCAAGGCGACCTTCCACTTACGTAATTCGACCAGAAAAGCCCAGTGTACTTTCGGGCGTGAACGTAAAACAAAAAACCAACATACTGAGGGCCTTTTCTTATTTAAACTTTCATATTAGTTCTACATCGTCATGAATTACAAGCTCAAAGTAACGATACCTGTTCTCGTGTGCGGTAGCGCGGTGCTGGCCTATTACCTCATCAGACGGTGTGTATAGCCAGATTTACTGTTGAACTAACAATTTTTGTGGTATGTATCCACCCGAGCAACGCCGTCGTCATTTTGCATGAGTGATTAAAAAAAAAAATCGATTTACTATTTTTGTCGCCATTCGATTATTGAACGATCATTTCACGCCATTTGCAAGTCGCAATTTATCTTTTTTATTTAATTCCATTTTGAAAATAATGACAATCATTGAACAGTTCTAATCATAGACAATATTTCTTAACATTAATCATTAATGACATACTTATTCTTTTGGTGCAGCCTTTTCTTCAAATAAATTTTATTTTACACGTTATCAGAAGAATGTGCACTAGGACCACATGCGCGGCTTTGAAAGCGTTAGATATGCCTTATCAGTTCCATTTTATTTCATATGAAATTATTCTTTAACGAGGTCTATTGTTCTTGCAGAAAAGCCGCAGCAATGGTGGACGCAGCAACGTTAGAAAAGTTGGAAGCCGGCTTCAGCAAGCTTCAAGGCTCCGACTCTAAGTCGCTGCTGAAGAAATACCTCACCAGGGAGGTGTTCGACGCCCTTAAGAACAAGAAAACTTCTTTTGGCTCAACCCTCCTAGATTGCATCCAGTCAGGTTTGTAGAATTATTAGAATATAAGAAAATATAAGATGAAAATAAATTAGGATATTTAAATTGGATTCTGTTAAAAATTTCATGAGCACTAATCAATGTCAATTTCTTTTTACACACAGAATGATAGCTCACATACATAATACAATTAGAATAGCAACATGTATAAACGGATATACGTTGCATTAAAATAACTACCTTTTTAGAGTTCCGTAGTCAACAAGGAACCCTATAGTTTCGCCTTGTCTGACCGTCTCTGCAGCTTAGCTTAGAGACTTTTAGTACTAGAAAGCTGTAATTTGGTATGGGTATGCATATTAATAACACCAACAAAGATGAAGTTTTTTTCTCTTTTAGGTACCTACCTCATGGAGCGTGGTGTCCCTTAAGTTAAGCGTTAAAGTCCCTCGCCACCAATTATAAAATTTCGTAAAAATTCTATTCAGTTTTAAAAGAAAGAAATAGTTGCTGATACTGATTTTACATAAAGCCCTATTCTAAGGACGCATATTGTGACGAGTAACTACGGAACCTTACACTGCACCTGGCCGACACGCACTTGGCCGATTTTGTATATTACGTATACGTCCGTTCGAAACTTTATGGTGTAGAAAATACTTAGAAGAAACTGCTGCGAAATAGATAATTTTTATTTTACCAAAAAATGTTTTGGGGTAGGTACCCAACTACAAGAATTTACCAAAAGACTTGAATACTGTAGATTCCATTTTATAAAACATGAAACACCCTTACGTCTATTGATTTCTATGAGAACGTAAATTCGTATAAAATCATTCAGAACTATACACACCAGAAACGATCTTTATAAGAAATAACAGAAACTTGAATAAACTCTGATACCTTTTTCTAAATTAAAATTAATTTTGTCTTACCCCATTCCATGGGATTCCAAATATGTAACCATTTACCCACAGATTACAGCCTTAATCGATGTAACTTCAAATGACCATATTATTTTGAGTGGTACTTGAACACTTCGTTTTTAGGGTTTCGTACCCAAAAGGTAACCAACGGAAACCCTATTACAAAGCCTCTGCTGTCTGTACGACCGTCAATCCGTCTGTCACAGGGCTGTATCGTCGAAACCGTAATAGGTAGACAATAAAAAATTTGACAGAGCATATATAACTATGGCCGCTATAACAAATAATAAAAATAAAATAAAGTTAAAAAATAATGGGCGTGCCCATAAAAAAAAGTGTTTTTTTTATATTATACGGTGGTACGGAACCCTTCGTGTACGAGTCCGACTCGCACTTTGACGGTTTTTAAAAGTAAGTACCTACGGTGTGAGCAACGCAACAGTCTGCGTCTTTGAATTGCGATGTACATGCCTGATTGCACAGAGCCGCTATACTTTCTGCCGCCATGCTTTAGTGAAATTTTGTTATAGCGACGTTTTTGTGATTAACTTCAGAACCGCACAGATAGTTTGCACTTGATGTGCTAGTTTTTGCTTGCGTATGCGCTCACGTGGATATACTTAACGGTCTATAACAATCTTTTTTTATTTATTTCCGTTTACTCTCTTACTTTTTCGTCTGCTCGGGCCTCGCCTCCATTTCCGATCCTTCTTGCTCCTACCCCTATTTACAAGCATTGCTCCAGCGTCTATTCCTATTCCAAGTATCCCACACTCTACGGCTTCGCTCAGGTATATTCAATTACATTGGTATTCATCTCACACAGAATAAATTTTGATCTGAATAAACTGTTACCAAGCATTATGAGTTGGGTTAAGGCTTCCGTTGAGATTCCGTTTAAGCGTGAAAGGAAGACAGACAACGTTTGGCGTACACTATCTTTGATTAGAATTTCATTACATTGAAATTTGAGATATTCAACATTGATAATAATACGCGTAAAAGATAAAACGTGATAAAATGTTTAGGTGTCTATACACACATTTACATACACACAATACATACATTATATACACATTTGCTTATCGTGCAACTTGTTTGTTTCAGGTGTTGAGAATTTAGACTCAGGTGTTGGAATCTACGCTCCTGATGCAGAGGCGTATACCGTTTTCGCTGATCTCTTCGACCCTGTTATCGAGGATTACCACAATGGTTTCAAGAAGACCGATAAGCACCCGCCCAAGAACTGGGGTGATGTAGAAACTCTCGGCAATCTCGACCCCGCTGGTGAATTCGTTGTATCGACCCGCGTGCGTTGCGGTCGTTCCATGGAAGGCTACCCTTTCAACCCTTGCCTCACCGAGGCACAGTACAAGGAAATGGAGGAAAAGGTCTCGTCCACGCTGTCGGGACTCGAGGGTGAACTCAAGGGCACGTTCTACCCGCTCACGGGCATGTCGAAGGAAACGCAGCAGCAACTTATCGACGATCATTTCCTGTTTAAGGAGGGAGATCGCTTCCTTCAGGCCGCTAACGCTTGCCGTTTCTGGCCCACTGGTCGTGGTATCTACCACAACGAGAACAAGACCTTCCTGGTCTGGTGCAATGAGGAAGACCACCTGCGTCTCATCTCGATGCAGATGGGTGGCGACTTAAAGCAAGTGTACAAGAGGCTTGTTACCGCCGTGAACGACATCGAAAAGCGCATTCCGTTCTCACACAACGACAGGCTCGGTTTCCTCACGTTCTGTCCCACGAACTTGGGCACCACTGTGCGCGCGTCGGTGCACATCAAGCTGCCTAAGCTGGCGGCAGACAAAGCCAAGCTGGAAGAAGTGGCATCCAAGTACCACTTGCAAGTCCGCGGCACGCGCGGCGAGCATACCGAGGCCGAAGGTGGCGTCTACGATATCTCCAACAAGCGGCGAATGGGCCTCACCGAATACGACGCCGTCAAGGAGATGTACGACGGCATTGCCGAACTCATCAAGATCGAGAAGTCCTTGTAAATGTCCGGATCTCTATCAGTATTTTTTGTATTATTTATCGTTCATTTTCATATAAGCGTCGGATTTTTGGTCGGGGAGCGAAGTCTAGTCAGCGCTGCGCCGCGGCCGCGCTCCTGTACGTGATTGGCCGACAGTACTGTTCTCAAAAAGTATTTTCTCTATGGAAAAGGAAAATAAAGACAGCTAGAGCTTAAGACCAGTTTCTTTTTTTATTTACTTTCCATAATTTTTAATTAATATTTTTCATTGTCCCTTCGAAATACATTTAAAATACGACAGTGGACTGAATAACAATGTAAAAATATTAGATTAAATGTTTAAAAGAGAACAAACTTTTCCTTTTTGTCCTTCGTCAATGGAGAAGTTTAAAAGAATATTTGCAGAGTTTATTAAACTGTTTATTTGAATTTATTTCTACAAATACAAAAGTTTTTATTGCAAGTCAATACGAAACGTATTTACGGAGATATCGTTTTTCATAAAAATACCATTCTGCGGATACCTGATTATAGTGCGCGGGGGTCCGCTTACGTCACTGTGGTAGGGACTCGGGTATGGGAGCACGGGATGCTAATTTTGGTGTTTTTTTTTAATTTACTGTAAGGGCATTGAAAGCTCCATCAGCCCAAATATTACACAAAAGCGTCATGGAGACCTGTTGGATTATGAAGATTAGGTTCAAAAACGAATAAAAGTTTATGGTGTCCCTCCCCACAGCGTATTCACCAACGAATTAACTAATATTGAGCATGCCAAAAAATAGTGCTGAAATAGTACCAAATAGTAAGTACCCAAGGGAAAAAAATTGTACCTTTATAGTTTAGGATATATAGCACTAGGTTGATGAGTACGCTGTCCTGAAGTTCACTACAGCAGCCTCACCTCCGTGTGCGCAAACGGTGAGGGATACAGACATAGATCATACTCAAAAAAATAGTACCAAAATACTACTCCCACCTTGCTTAGCCCTGAAAATAGTGCTTCAATAATTTCCGAAATAAAGAGGTACCTTGGTGAGTACGCTGTGGTGAACGTTCACCATAGCGTACTCACTTGAAACCTTTATAAAGTCTACATACTTTTCGTTTAGACTTTGTGCCAAAGAATAGTACTTCCAAAACTATTTTGTGTGACTCGATTGCGAGGCATAAATTAACCATTACCTAATGTTAATTTATTAACAAAAACAATTAAAACAAAACAACAATTCACTGTAAGATCACAGTGTAAGATGGTCCTTTAGTGTGCTTGAACTCGTAGGCTTATACTCGATTTAAATGTTTTTTTTTTTTAAATCATCATTTAGTTTACTAGCGGCTTTACATGCGCGGTCATTTAAAGGGCGGGTTGTCAGGCCTTGATTTCGTATACGTCTATGCATAATGTCACCCAAAACCTGAAACTTGTCGTTATTTATTTATGATGAGAAGTTACAATTGCAATTTTCATGTTCCTTAAAAAAAACGATACATTCAAAAAAATTATCATCTTCTGTTTCCCACCCTTAAAATGTGGAAATCCAAAAATCTTAAAACACGACATTATTTATTTATGATGAGTAGCTACATTTCCAACGAGATTTTCGGTTTTTAAGGATTAATACTGTATTCGTATATATTGCTTTCCAATCACCTCATCATATGACACCATTTTTTTTAAACATAAATATAGATATAGTAAGCTATCCACAAAAGATAGACATATGCCATCGAGGACTTTTCTTTAGGCTTATAAAAGAGAAAAAAATCCTCCATACATTATTTTGTTATATCTCAAAAGGCTTAGGCACCGTTTTCGATTGAAGCTCCCAGTTGACTAGATTTTTTCTGACGTCTTCAACAATATTTGTCTTATATTATCAACTAATTTGCACAAAACATTGATAAATTATACAAATAAACCTTCCTCTTGAATCACTCTGTCCATTGGTGTCAACAATTTGCCAATCCGTTTGGTAGTTTTTGAGTTTATCGCGTTAAGACAGACAGACGCGGTGGGGGAGTTTATTTTATAATATGTAGTGATAATATTCACTTTATTTGTCATAGACCTGGAGCCACATATCTTACTACATCTTACTACTGTTAAGCCGAGTATCCATTGCGTGAGGCTGCCGCGTATGCACGTGCGTGCGAAACTACTACGCATTGTTTTAAGTGGCGCGATTTTGTTTCAGGTAGGATAATACTTTGGCTCCGATTATATAGGCTATGTTCCATACGTATTCAGAGACAGCCACGAATGCCACCACCCCGAAAGCTACAAAAGTTTGTTTCTTACACTCAAATTTATAAGAACGATTAATTCACTAACAAAGCCATTAACACATAAATTGTTTCTGGAACGGTATTAAATGTCAAATTCCAAAACCGTGTGAAATGTCAAAACTCTAAATGAACATGAAGAACCCCTACCGAGGTGGGTCTAATGTAGCAGTTACAAACGCCACAAATGCCCAAAACGAAACGTCTAAAACGCATGACACTGACAGCTAAATCGCCACACTTGGACGATTTTGGCGGTATTTTTTTGTCTGAGACGCAAGAAACCGGCAAAAGTGTCATTTGTGGATGTTTTGTCATTGAAAATGACTATCATATCCATTTCACGGGAGACGCATTTTTGGCCATAACTCCGAGGGTATGGGGTCTAGCCAAGATTTTAAGGTTTTAAAAGATTAAGAATTTAGTTGTGCATTGTATGACATCAAAATTTTGAAAATCGGTTAAGTAGTTTTTGAAAAAAATTGGAAAATGTGAAAAAATCGGGATTTTTTCGGTTTTTTTTTACTAAATCCACAATATTTCAAGAACGGGAACCGATATCGAAAATCAAAAAAAATAGTATCTCGGCCATTAACGTAGCTACGATTTGAGACCATGTTTTTGGAAATCGGTTGGTAGTTGTAAGAGAAATTATTTCCGAAAGATGAGATTTTTTGGTCGATCGCTTGTGTTTGTGGATATAAGTTACTATATTTCAGAGGGTATTCGTCGGATCGCTTCAAAGTGTTATACCAAAGGTTAGAAGGCGTCGGTAGCTACAGTTTAAGACCATAATTTTGGAAATCGGTTGGAAATCGAACAAGAAATTTGACATCATATGTTAGATTTTGTGGACGTTCGGGAACTTGTTAACATTACGGTCATCGCCTTTCGGCCTGTATTCGTTCGAATGCTTCATTATCGAGTTCAGAACGTTTAAGGATATCAGAGGCTGCAGTTTAAAACCTAAATGTTTCAAATATGTTGAACTAGCGACCCGCCCCGGCTTCGCACGGGTAGCAGAGAATTTTTTCGTTGATTTATTTCTGAGTTTAAAGAGTTGAAAAGAATAGTGCCACGTTTTCGTGGCAATCTATACTAATATTATAAAGCTGAAGAGTTTGTTTGTTTGTTTGTTTGTTTGTTTGTTTGTTTGTTTGTTTGTTTGTTTGTTTGTTTGTTTGTTTGTTTGTTTGTTTGTTTGTTTGTTTGTTTGTTTGTTTGTTTGTTTGTTTGTTTGTTTGTTTGTTTGTTTGTTTGTTTGTTTGTTTGTTTGTTTGTTTGTTTGTTTGTTTGTTTGTTTGTTTGTTTGTTTGTTTGTTTGTTTGTTTGTTTGTTTGCTTGTTTGTCTGTTTGTCTGTTTGTCTGTTTGTCTGTTTGTCTGTTTGTCTGTTTGTCTGTTTGTTTGTTTGTTTGTTTGAACGCGCAAATCTCAGTAACTACTGGGTCGAATTGAAAAATTCTTTTTGTGTTAGATAGTCTATTTATTGAGGAAGGCTATAGGCTATATGTATAAAATAATACTATCTGTCTGTCTGTCTGTCTGTCTGTCTGTCTGTCTGTCTGAGGAAATCTCCAAAACAGCTAAACCGATTTTGATGAAACTTCACAGATGTGAATAGAAAGTGGTCAAAAATGACATACACTACTTTTTGTATGTCTGTGTGTACGTCCATTTGTCTATTCCAGCTAATCTCTAAAACGGCTAAATCGATTTTAATGAAATTTCACGGGTATGAAAAGGAGGTAGTCAAAAGTGACATACGCTACTTTTTGTTCGTCTGTCTGTCTGTACGTCTATGTGTCTATTCGAGCTAATCTCCAAAACGGCTGAATAGATTTTAATGAAACTTTGCAGACGTGAAAGAAGGTTGTCAAGAGTGACATCAGTTACTTTTTGTGGCTGTCTGTCGTTTGTCCTCACTGATCTATCAGCGTAGATAAAGCCGAAACTACTAAATCTAGGAAGCCGAAATTTGGAACAGTGGTTTATTTTATAACGTGAGTATAAATTTTAAAAAAAAGAAATATTTTGAAATTTCAAATTGAAGGAGGGAGGGATGGAGGGGCTTCGTATGAGAGTCTTTGTTCTTTAAAGTTAGAAACATAAAAATTTTAACATAAATAAATAATGACGTCTTTCAGGGTTTTTGGATATCAAGGGTGGAAAACGGGATGTGAAAAGTATGGCCGTATCGATTTTCTTAAAGGAGTGAGGAGAATAAAGATTGAAAGTTTGAATGGGTGTCCCCAATATTAGTTTTAGCAAAAAGTACCTACGTATTAACAATTTCGAATGTTAATACTACCTAAAACAGGAATGTGTAATCTACGCAAGCGAAGCTGCGGGCGGTCGCTAGTAAAATAATATAATCTGTGAAAATCGGGTTTGGGTAGGTTCATTTTCAATGAAACCGATGGTTGCGGGGACTGCAAGATCTGTGGATTTTTTGATGCTATCGGAACGCAACCATAGGTGGCGTTATTTAGTTTTGAGAGTCGCCATAACCAGGTTTGACAGATGTCAACTTTCTTATGAAGTAGCATGATACATGACACTAGCAATGGGCTTGAATCAAATTTCTAAATACGTACTTTTAATGTTTTTTTCGAAAATATAGACCAATTTATACTTTCCTCTCAAAATAAAAAAAAATGCAGGCTTTACTTTTCTAAAAAAATCCACAGATCTTGCAGTCCCCGCAACCATCGGTTTAATTGAAAATGAACCTACTCAAATCCGATTTTCACAGATTAATTTCATTTTATTGCCACTGCAGCCTCTGAATTGCCACTGAACTCGATAATGAAGCATTCGAACGAATACAGGCCGAAAGGCGATGACCGTAATGTTAACAAGTTCCCGATCGTCCATAAATTCTAACATGTGATGTCAAATTTCTTGTTCGATTTCCAACCGATTTCCAAAATTTTGGTCTCAAACTGTAGCTACCGACGCCTTCTAACCTTTTGTATGACACATCGAAGCAATCCGACGAATACCCTCTGAAATATAGTAACATATATCCGCAAACACCAGCGATCGACCAAAAAATCTCATCTTTCGGAAATAATTTCTCTTACAATTACCAACCGATTTCCAAAAACTTGGTCTCAAACCGTAGATACGTTAATGGCTGAGATATTATTTTTTTTTATTTTCGATATCAGTCGCCGTTCTAGAAATATTTTGGATTTAGTAAAAAAAAAATCCGAAAAAATCCCGATTTTTTTACATTTTCCAATTTTTTTCAAAAACTACAAAACCGATTAGTGTCATACGATGCGCAACTAAATTATTGATCTTTTAAGACCTTAAAGTTTTAGCTAGACCCCATACCCTCGGAGTTATGGCTAAAAATGCGTCTCCCATGAAATGGATCTGATAGTCATTTTCAATGACAACATTTTCAATGACAAAAATATTCTTGTGACGTCAACTAACCAGATGATCACTAATTTATTTATTTATTCAGGAAACAAATTGTGATAAATAGAGCATTAAATAAAACATATATATAAAACATACAGAAAATAGTTTACACAATTAAATTATACGTAACTACAATAGCATTGTTTTAGATTAAAGTCACAATATTTTATTGATTCATGAGGATTTCACCTTACCTCAATACTTTTTCTTTAGTTGTAACTTCGGTGTTTTACTGTGGAAAGTAGTGCAATAAGATCAACCGCCTAGATGACGCCATAGGGACAATTTCGTCGTCAGATGAATTTTCATAAATAAGTATCTGGGAAATTCGTACATAGAAAAAAAATTACGTTTACATCTACGTTTGAACATTTTTAGTTGAAACTGTTGAGATTTTATTAACAAATTACTTCTTTTTGTTATATTTTCATAAGATATGAATTGTTCAATATTGTTCAACTTAATATGTGATTACGATCGCAATAATTATTTTAGTTTAGAAGTAAAGCTTTTTTTCAATTGTTTATTCCCTTGGAAAGCTATGTACGACGTCTCTTGATGCACAAAATGAGACGACACAATAAGAAAGCATGGCACGGCATGGCAATATTAACAAGTCTTAAAAAGTTTTCAATTCCTTCCTAGAATTTAGGATACATTAAATAAAATATCATTTGCTCATATGCAGAAATTGGACATTATGATCTCCACGTACGGTGGCGCGTTTCTGACGGGAATATTTAGATAGAACTATGTTTAAAATAGCCCCATTCGAAACACGAAATCTGGTATATCGTGTATCCGGGCTCTTCTGTTTCTATGGTTTAAATAGATTTTTTTATTGAACGATTGAATTTCAAAACAGTGTGGCTTTTCTGTTTTTACTAGTTTAAAGAGCCTCCATTTAAAAAATAATAATTATGTCATGGTATTATATATTATTATCATAAAGAATTATTAGGCATGGCTGGGTGTGCAAAATACGGTTTCTAAAGAAGAAAATCTAATTTTACTTCTTACTGTATTTTGTACATACAGAATAGAAACGCATAATCCGGGCAGTGTCATCCTACCAAATCAAATTTCCCGCCAAGCGCCGCCAAGTAGCACAGTAGCGCCGTTATGTCGGTGTTGGTGTCCGCAAGAACCTTGTCTACGTACCACATAATATACCATTATACCCGAGTGACGCATCTACTGTGGTGTTCGACCTTGTCCGACACCAGTCCGACACTATGATTTGACCACAGGGTTCAACCATAGGTTCAATAGTGTTCGTTTTCAATGCGGTTATCAACTAATGTACTCTGTGATATCAACTATTATTAACGTCCTTGCCTGTGGTCCTTGACAGTCACTTCTGAGTTCTGCAGTGTTGCCAGAACGTTACTTTTGTAACATTTTCCGTTACTTTTTAACACCTTCACGTTACATTTACGTTACACGGTTTAAAACGTTACTTTTGCGTTATATTTCGGAATTAAAAATAAATTTGTAGTCTCATCGAAAAACTACGTAAAACGGAACGCAAACCAAACGAGTACTTTGCGTTTTAATGTTAACTGTGGTCTTGCACAAATTAGACTATTCTGTGGTTTCGTCTTTGGATATACAGAAGACAAGACCTGCACCAAACAAATTATTCGAGATATTGCTGCCTACATTTGGTCTTTTATCTCTTTTACACATTTGACACTTGAATAACATCCATCACTTTCTTTTACAAAACGTAGGCAGCTGTATTTCACTAAAAAATATGTATAGAGTGTGACATGCCTGTGATTTTCTCTATCGCACTGTATCCTGTGAGTCCTGTGACTGTATCGCTGAGGGCCAAGTGTGAGTTTTTTACTATTAACTGTGTCGTTTGCGTTTTTTATAATTTGTATGGAAACTCGTACAGCACATGTAGCGGTCGTTTTAGGTACTTAAATCCGCAAACACCAGCGATCGACCAAAAAATCTCATCTATCGGAAATAATTTCTTGTACAATTACTAACCGATTTCCAAAAACTTGGTCTCAAACCGTAGCTACGTTAATAGCCCAGATACTGTTTTTTTTTTATTTTCGATATCGGTCTTTGTTCTCGAAATATTTTTGAATTAAGTAAAAAAAAAATCCGAAAAAATCCCGATTTCGTTACATTTTCCAATTTTTTTTGAAAACTACCAATCCGATTTTCAAAAATTTGGTGTTATATGATGCGCAACTAAATTATTGATCTTTCAAGACTTTAAAACCTTAGCTAGATTTCATACCCTCGGAGTTATGGCTAAAAATGCGTCTCCCGTGAAATGGATTTGATAGTCATTTTCAATGACAAAAACTCGCACTTGACCCTCTGATCGCACTGCTTGCTAGAATGAGGAAATAGAAAGAGCGAGTGAATTTGTGAGCTTTAGTTGGTTTTAGTCCGAGTAAAAGTGTTTTGTGGAGCCATTTTCTGTTTGCTGTGTCAAAAAATACAAAACAAAGGCAAAGACCTTTTTTACGTTGATAATAGAATAGAACTAAGGTAAGTAGGTAGGTAGGCACCTACCAACCAAAGTACTAAGCACGCACAGTAAGGACATTCAATCACAGGTCTGCAAAAAAAAACTGCATATGACATTTTAACATTTTCTTATAAATTTTAACCTCCCAAAAACAGGAAAAATATTCAAAACCTGTGTTCAAACCATTTCTATCACATACTAACATAGGTTTCTATAAATATTAGTAACAAGTCATGCGTTACTTTGTTATACAGTACATCTCGTCCGAATGGCGCCTGTTCATTGATTCATCCAAAAGTAGTATTATTGCTCAATGAAAATAAATTAGCTTCGCTTCCAATGTGGTACCTATTCTGTGCATATGGAAGATAACTAAAATTGTGTAAAATTGCGATCACGTAAATAACAGTAATTGACTGTTTTTATTATAGCATTTATTTTCTTTTACAGGATTACACTCGTCGATTTGATTAATTCTTATGTAACAATTATTCAAAAAAACACTGAAATAATGGTCAGTGTCTTAAATTACATTAAAATTGTGTATAATAATACTTTATGTATTAAAAAGTAAAAATAAAAAAATGTTACTTTTCTTGTGAAAATGTTACTTTTTGACCAGTCTTAGGTAACTTTTGTGGACAAGGCACTGGCAACACTGGAGTTCTGACTTCTCTAGTTTTTCGGTTTTTTTTTAAATGTAGGTACGATGTTAGAAATATTGAATTGTTTTGAATCATTTTGAATCTGTGGCTCTGTGCAGAAAACGCCATAGTTCTGTGGCTGTGCCATAATTGAAGAAGAAGAATTTGGTTTGATTCCTCGTAGCGGAGGTCTGCAGTTCATGTCAACCATAGAAAGACCATCAAAGACTATGTATAAGTTCACAAAGAAATCAGTTTGAATCTTGATCTTGCTTGGTTCGAATTTTAAACTCTCTAAAAACTATATGTTCTGGTGTTTCAAATCGTTCAAATGGCGGGGCAAAATGCAAAATATGATTTTTATGCACCAAAACCTAAAGATTTACATTTGCCGATATCTCGTGTTAAAACGATAATGAAAAGCTCACCGGACGTAGATGCAGTGGGTCCAGAACCCCTTTATTTGGTTACTAAAGTCACAGTAAGTACGAACTAGGCACCAACCTGTAGGTATTGTTTTGTATCATCAGATTGTGTGAGTGGTGGCGAGCCTTGGTAGAGGCCTATACCTATCCTGCAATGGAGAGACCTATTGTTTACTGCAATACAACTGCAATGCAACTGCAATGCTTTAATTAGTATAATTTCATTTCACTGAATTTGTCAACTGCGGCAATCTCGTTAATGTATACTTTATTTATTGTTACTGTTTTTATAAAGCTTTTCTAATAGGCCTATGTATAATCGTAGTATTTACATATAATTGTTAGTAGACATAAAAGACCAGTCCAGCTGTCATTTAAACACCGTATGTGTTTTCCCCCACAATAATTTAAACTTGAGTCTAAATAGAGTTTTCTAACTATCAAAACAAATATACTAAAACATACATACAAACTGTTTACAGGAAATGTTTGTGACTGATTTGGCAAAGCAAGCTTTCAAGAGCAGTAAAAACAGCACTCTGGAATACAAACACATAGCAGATGTAGTGCAAGAAGATGATACACTAGATTTTCTTCGTGAAATTATACCGAGAAAAATAACAGTGAGACAGTTTAAAGAGTTAATGGCCAAGAAAGCCTCAAAAAGTAATCAAACAGATGACTCAACAGACCAGTCTGAAGAAAGTGAAGATGATTCTAGTGGTTCTAATGAGAATGATAGTTAAAATGCACTTGATAAGGATACATCCACACTTAAGTGTGATACAAACACCTATCTCCTATAACAGTTTGCTACACTTCTATTATAATATACTAATATGAAGCAAAAAATTCATTTAATTCTATATACCTAAAAATGAATCCCTTTTTACCTTGGTCACAGCATCACGTGTGAATGGCAGGACTAATTTCGCTAATTCTTTTTTGTTGTGTTTGTTATTGTCAGGAGAAGGTACTTATGAAAGAAAAAATTAGAAAAGTTGAGCGGAACCATAGAAAATTTAAGAAAACTCGACAATATTAATTTTACATAAACTGTCAGTTGTTTGCTTATTGAACTAAACAAAAAGTTTCAAGTGAGCAGATGGTGCAAACTAACAGTTACTGAGAAAATATATTTAAAATTTCTTTTTTAAGTTTTTTTTAATTGTTTTAAACTTTTTCTTGAGTTTGGTCTTGGGACGCATGCAAGTTTGGACTACGTTCAACCGAACACCATATTGTTATGGGTATGTAGGTATTAAACAACTTAATATGCAGGTTGAGTAAATGAACAGGGGCTTCTATGACGGCTACCCTAACCGTTGGAGATGAGAAGTTTTGTTCTTAGAAATCTATCTTAAGTTTTTGGACTGTATTAAAATGGCATTAAAGGATTTTATGAAAAACTCATTTTTTCGAAGATATTCCACTATTTTCTCAAAAAATTTTTTTTGCAAAAATGAATCTACCTATGAATAGCTAACAAAAAGTTGTATGACACATTTTTTTTATGTTACTGGAAACAGACGAAATGCGACGATATATGTTTGTATTGAAACACAGGTTATTTGCTCTGTATGTATATAAGTAAAAAAAGTCATTGACACGATCATTAGTGATCAATATACTCAGGAAGCCAAGAGTGCACCGCAACTAATCGGGGTTCATAAATGTTTGGACACGAATGCAAGAAGAATATTGCGAAAAATTATATTGTGTAAAAGTAAAGTACCTCAATAAATACGAAAGTAAAAAACTAAGAAATATTTGCAATGAGATGACAATAAATGTTAACCAAACATGAGGACACCGAAATATTCACAACGTGAGGGACCTCAAAAGTGCTGCTGGATATGTGCTGGATGTATATATATATAGGCAATCACTACATATTATAAAATAAAGTCCCCCCCCCCCCCCCCCCGCGTCTGTCTGTCTATCTGAATGTGATAAACTCAGTTACCGTTGCATACGGTTGACACCAACGTACGGAGTGATTCAAGAAGAAGGTTTATGTGTATAATTCATTAATGTTTTGTGCAAATTAGTTGGAATATATGACGATTATTTTTAAAGACGTCGGAAGAAATCAAGTCAACAAGGAGCTTTCATCGAAAACGCTGCCTAATCTTTTTGAGAAAGAACAAAATAATGTGTGGAGGAATTGTTTCTCATTTATAGGACTATTGAATTGGCATATATCTAATAATTATGTCTATTAATTTATGCTGTAACCATATAAATTGCTTTCCAATTACCTCATCATATGGTATAATTTTTTTAAACATAAAAATAGGTAGGTATAGTAAGCTATCAAAACATGTAAAGCTGGGCGGGTCGCTAGTTATAAATAGAACTGTAGGTAAATTTTACAAGTTTGAAGAATTTTACAATGGCTTCACTGTTGGGGGCTGTTTATTAACCTACTCGCTACTCATTAACCAAATTCGGTCAGATTGAAAGTCACGAGCCATTTAATTGACACAGACAATTGATTGATAATGATTGATGACAAGTCAAAAGGTTGATTACGTAAGAATTTTTTACCACTTATTGACCCTCTTCTCCCCAATTTTAGAAATAATAAGATTTGTGTAACACCCCCTCCCCCCATTTAGTTAATATTTTACTTCCACAGACAATTTACTTCTAATCACTATGTGAATCAGTCCGGGACCCAGGGACTCAACAACTGATCGGCAGTGGATCAGCGATTGGAACATATTTACTCTGTGTCGGATCTTCCGTATCATTTATACCACTGCATCTGGCGACATTAATGTGCTTCATGTGGCACATAACGTCATTACTCCGCTACTCCTCCCCATCTTTATTATGTGGCTAAAGCCTGCTCTTTTTTATTGTAGTAGCAATACTATGAACTCTTTTGTTCAACAGCTGGTAACAGCAATGCCTTTTTAGACTAAAGTATTTGGAGCACACCGAACAAATTATTTCTGTCGAGCGTAATTGGACTAATTTTGTATATGGGCTCTTGGTCTAACTTATCGTTTATTGGTCTATATATTTATTGTATACTTAGTTAGGTACAGTTTAGGTACTCAATCCTTGTGTATCAACATTTGTACTCTTTTATGTATTTCTTGTTAAGTTTATCATAGGCGTCAGGATGGCGGTACAAATTTTGTATTGACGAATACTAGGTACTAGATGGTTGGACTTGTATATGTGGCTTTTATATATGTTTAGGTACAAATTAGGTACTAAATATCTGATAACTCTAAAAATAATTTTAAATAATAGAAGTAGATACCTAATTTAGAAAATGTACAACCATCCTGACGTCAGAATGGCGGTACACTTTAAATCTCAAATATTTTTGAAAGTAGGCAGGTACAAATTTTTTGATGAAAGGTACTAAATAGTACAAATTAGGTACTAAATCTACAGCATAATCATAATCCTAAACGGTAACCTTGTACTACTTTGTACCGCCATCCTGACGCACACGGCTAAGCAGCCTTCCCCTCGGGATGAGGGGGCTTGTAGCTTAATCCATCATGTTGCTCCAGTGAGGGTTGGTAGATTTTAACTTCTTTCATTTCTTCTTCCTTAACTTCCAATGGATGGCAACAGGGACTGGCAGCTTAACAGTGCAGTATCTCAGTGCAGATCTCACTGATTTGTCCTACTGGTCTCTGAGGCACGGTCAGTAATAGTTATGTATATAAGTTAGAAAAAATTCATTGGTACATACATGCCTTAGGATTCGAACAGCCTTGTAAACAAGAAGCAACTCGCTACCACTTCACTATAACAACATTCAAATTTCTATATGAAACTGTTATTGGTTATTCTTTTCAAATTCATCCTATCATACATGAACATAAAAGTCGAAGACGACAATTTTTGCTCCAAAGAGAAATGAAGAAATTGTTTTCATAAATGATTTTCGTTTTAAACTATGGGAAGGTTAGGACTAGGATACTTAAAAAAGAACGAGATATTAATATTTCATCATTTAATCACATTCACGAATAATTTCACTGTTCCTGGCAATACTGAAAATTACAATAAAAAATTGAGCAAACGCACCTGCTAGTACAATAAGATTATTCAATGAAAAATACAAGATAAAACAAAAATATATTTTCATTTGTGTCAGTTACATGATCGGTAGAGAATAAAAAAATATGTCTTAAATGTTTTCTTTTCAAAGTCAATTTCACTATAAATGTGGCACCCAGTTATTGGGCGGTGGGTCTAATATTCGTAATTTGTTTCATCCATTAACCAAAATAAAAGCAATGGTTTTAAACTTTCAGAAGTAAATACTATAATTTGGATTGCAAAGTTATCACATGTTGAAAAAACATGTTTACCAATTTATGGGGAAAATAAACTTTGAATGTACAAAAATATACAAAATACGAGAGAAATTGATATATTTGTTTGCAACCGAATAGACTTGACATTTTATTTCAAAATATTATCTAATGTTGGACAAATAATTACTAACATAATGTTACCATATCTACGCCTGGTCTATGAATTTTGTGTCCTATTCGGTAAGATCACTTTTTCCAACATACCATTTTTAAGTTTTCTATTGAAAATATGGTTCAAAATAAATAATTTTGTTTATTTAATTTTATAAAATGTTTTTTGTTCTTAATTTTTCAAAATGGTGATTAACGAGATGGGGTATGACGACATATTAACAAGTCCATAGAGTAAGAGTTCAAAAGGATTCTATGCCACTGATTGGTTTGGAAATTTTTCAAATTGGCATTCCTGGAGCGATTTAGTTTTTGAATCATTTTTCGAAAAACTCTATATAATTAAATTATATAGAATTATACAAGTGTAAATGACATATATAATACTAGGTAAGAGTGACTTCACATTATGCTTTGAGCATTGAATGCAATATTGGAACGTTAATATGAAATTTTTCCCAAAATTATGCAAAACTACATCATTCCACATGCGCCATTTCGAAAAAACTTCTAGCCAAGCAGCTATCAATCAGTGGCATAGAATAATTTTAACGCTTTACTCTCTATGGAATTATTAATTACCCTTTTGACTTGTCATCAATCATTATCAATCAATTGTTTTTTTTTAATTAAATGGCTCGACCTCCAATCTGAATAAATATAGTTAATGAGTAGTGAATAGGTTAATATGTCGCCATGTCCGGTTTTGTCAAACACCATTTTCAAAAATTAATTACTAATAATCCATATTATTTTAACTTAAAAGAATTAAATTAGTTTTTTGTCTTGAACCATATTTTTGATAGAAACCACAAAAACTGTGAGAAAAAATGATCTTACCGAATGGGGTGCATCACTGGCTTTTTCTCTCGCCACGTGGCGCATGAGCGACGGTATTAAATCGACTGTCAGTTTCAATAAAAAATGGAATTTTCATAAACATATACATACATATAAATATATTCACAAAATATAAATGTCACAATATTAAAAGGTTAAATTAAAAAGTTTTGCGTGACACACCCCATTGATACAAGATTCAACTGAAGCCGATTAAACACTCTGATATATGTAAGGTTGAATGTAAGTGCTACAAGTATGTCTTTCTGTGTTACTATTTCGTATCGTGTCGGTTTGGAATTGGATGCAGCTTTTTTTGCCGATTGAATTGGATTGGATACGGCGATAATAAACGCATTAGACTCTTACACTAGTAGTTATTTATCTGACATATCAATTGACATTCATCTATAGTCGAAAAACATAAATCATGGACTTTATGATGCTCACAGTGCAGATTTCATTGTAATACTAATTGCTACTGACTACTCATTTAGTTTGAGCCTGATTGAATCACGAATAACTGACTCAATCAGACTCAGTTGAGTTAATGAGTATCAACTGTAGTTGAGTGTGATGATCGTTACAATAAAAGCACAACAAACAAATTCTGTACTTTACTCGGACATCTGCCACTCTTTCAATTTTTATTTAACATCAACTAGAATTCAATCACTCAAATATTCGTGACATAAAAATAATTTTTACGTTAAGGGTTTTCACCCTCATTATTCCTTCACTATAAGGGTTAGGGATATCAGATTGATTGTTTAGCTATTTTAGATAAAGAACAATAAAAACAAGGTAAGAACTTTTCATCAGACGTGAGTGCAGTTTTCATATGCCTAACCAGCTAGACCCTTTTCGTGGAGTGTGCACTATTATAGCCGACATAACAGCAAATAACAAAAATGAAATAAAGTTAAAAAAATTGAAGGGGATCCCCATGAAAGAAACGTGTTTTTTTTTTATATTGTACAATGGATGGATGGAATGTACGATTGTATATCGCACTTGGCCGGTTTTATTTTGTATCATAGGAAAGTTGGCAGTTTTTTTTTTGTTATTTGCTCTCATTATATAGATTTAGTATATTACATAGTTTGAGGTCAATGCAGTATTTTTATTTGTATGGCACATCTTATATTATAAATAGCTGTGCCTGTTGATTGGGCAGGTTAGAGACTTGAAATGATGATGACCTACATAAGCTAACTCGTTTATATTAGGTATTCTTCCCCGCTATACACATCCCGCAACACGGAGCCAACACCTAACGCGCGTGACGTGGCGCTGCGCGGCGGCGTGGTAATGTTAAGAATTGAATATCTTTTGATTCTGTGGGTCCATTTTGATGAAATAAACACTAAATGTTACTCATAAGAAAACTTCATATTTTACAATTATTAAATTTTGAATACAATGATTGGCTTTTACATGATGCGCGTACAAATGAACAAACAAACTGACAAACAGAAATTTCGAAAATTGTTTTTTACGTTCTATTACTTATTTCTCTCGTTTTGCAGTTTTTCTTTTGCAAAAGTCGTTAATATACAGACTCGGAAAGTCTACGAATTTATTTGTATAAATAAGAAAACTTGTTTCTAATTTCTTGATGATGGAACTAAATGACATTTATTTAGAGATAATTGAAAGAATGCAGTAATATAGAGTACAATTTAATTGGCCCAAAGGTTCCTATGAGATACAAACGTATTTAGGATTCAAAATGAATGACTAGAAAATCTTCGAGTAGTGACACGTCTATGCATAAAAGTACGTCGAAGTGTTATAGAAAGTACTTGAATGATCACGCGGCTTCACAAACACATCGCCAGAATACAAAAAAAAAACTAGATATTCCACATAAAAATAAATCGGAGATTAAATTCAACTATAGAAGCGGACTTTCTCAAAGTGATTTGGACCTCGAAAAATAGAATTTTAAGACGGGACTGTGCACTGTCAAAAGTAGCACCGGTGCTAAGAAATATTTCAACGATAAATTGTAATTCGAATTTCAAAATAGAATATTCGACGCTGGAAAACTTCGAGATGCTGTGGAGTGGAAATTTCAGCGGCTATATAACGCCGGCGCTGCGCCGTGCACCAGTCAAGTTTTCTTGAAAAGTCAAGTGCAAACTATAACTGCGATAAAAGTGGAATTTGTGATTTGCGTGAATTGTGATTGCAGCATTTGATATTTTTGTTTCTTAATAAAGTATAAGTACAACTAAATATGTGTTTTCGTGCATCCTATATCTCTGGACCTATAGTTCGTAACAATATGCAATATTTGGTTTAAAACTCAAGAAGTTCAAGAACAGATACAGCTGTAGAAGCAAACGGAGCCGCGGACAAACACTAGTTAGTATCATAAATCCAGTCGATGATTTTATTTACGTCTGTCAATGAGTTTCAATGCTAAATGAATGTACTTATATAATGGGAATATGTTACACTTTCATTCTGAATCTATGTCATATTGTTTGCCTGTGTATACATTATCGTATCCATATGAACGCACACCAACGTCCATCTCAACTCCAATTTACAAACATATAAATATAAAAAAATATACCACCGTACAAAAGCAAAACATAAATGTCGTAATTAAATGCATTGTTATGACGAAAACCTTTAACTGTCAGCGGGGTCACGCATTGTGCTATCGCCTAGTCGAAACGATCGTTCGAATTATAAACACTGTCAAACGATATACGCATGCTAACTTAGTAAGGGATCAGAATACTAGGCGGGGGTAACCGACACAATGGGGTTCCAAACGCCAAGCTTAGTAAAGACGGTGCCAGTGGCGACCCAACTACTGCCATGTCAAGCAACTATATTATTTAGAATGATTTCGTTAGTGTTTTTTGTTAAATTTTTTTTTAGTCCTCACTGTCAAATCCTGCTAATTCACAGATTATACAATGTATTTAAAGGGTTTGAAAGCTGAATTAAATAGAAGGGGTGCAATTCAGTCTGGATCTTGTTGCAAGGTTGGAGACAAATTTACATGATTTTATTTAAAAACAGTATTAAGCAGGCAGTTTAATATATACACCTGTGTTGTTTACTAAATAATAAACGTAAATAATGTATAATCCAACATAAGCTAGAAATTGTATGCATGTACACCAATGGTCATGTATACTATTCAAGTATACCTCTGTAAGGAAAAATTGGCAGTTGGGATCCCCATTTGGTTGTTAATATTTTCAATCGCCTAGCGTAAGGTTAACCGACTAAATTGTGTAGACGCCTATTAAGTTAATATGGCTACGCAATCATTAGTGTTTTAATTCGAACAATTGTCTCGACTAGGCGATGACACAATGCGTAACCCAACAGACTGATTCATAACAATTCATAGACTTTATTTTAGATTTTAATTAGAATTACTTTAGTTCTGTAAAGTAAGAAAAGATTCAGAAAACTAAATGAAAATTTACAGCCACTTGTATGAAAAAATTGAATATAAAGCGATTTTCAAAATTGCTCTAGCTAATATCTATACAGCTCATATGACGTTTTAACAGCAACAAAATTTAAAAAATTCTTATGCAGATATATGTTTATCCCTTGTCACTGCGATGGCAAAATCTTATAACTGATGTAAAAAAAAAATTCTACAGCCTTGTCTTCTCAGTAATTGATAGCTAATAATTCATTGCGTTTAAACATAGCTAGATACAATTTAAAACAACCTATATGAAGCAGGATACTTGACGGGAATAGATTTGGCCGTGATGTCCGCTAAATATTGCCACCCTAGTTCCTGGTATGCTTCGATCAGCCTATCCTCTATTTCTTTAGAAGGGCGCTCTTCTGACATCTTGTTCAACAGCCGTATACCGCGACCCCAGTGTTTCAGAGCGAAACTTTGCCACACGCCGAAATGAATCACCTGGCATCATACAAAAATACAGTTTAAAAAGCGTCTTAAAAAAATTTCACCACTACAAAGTCAAAAAAAATATTTTTGTTGCTGTTATAGTTTATGAAGTCAGTGCCAAATCATTCACTTTACAATGTGTTTGTATTTGTAGCAATAATTTGTTATAGTTGGAAATATTATCATTGTATTATATATCGTAGATTACCTGGTATTACGATTACATAAACTATATGTCACTTTTTCTTTTACTTTGTAGTGGTGATCTTTTTGAAAAATGGTTCGTTTTGTTAAAAATATTTTATTATTCGCTTCTTAGTAGTTCATGTGTGTTTGAGAAAAAAAGCATGTACAAAGTCATATAATAAATATGACCTTTAATGACTTCTTTCTAGAAACAAAAAAACCGTAATTTAATTTTTTTTAAATATATGTGAGACCGCCACAGGATCTACCTTAATAGAAAACAATTTAAACTATCCAAACCGGTTGAGCCGTTTTCAAGAAATCTGTATATATAAAAAAAACCAACAAGTTTGTCGAACATATAAACATCCTCCTTTTTTGGAAATCAATTAAGTGAATGGTGAGTGTCCGTATAACAGGTACATAATAAAACATGATTAATAAAATATACTAAATTGTCTATCAAAATTATTTATAGTTATAAATGGCCGATCCGCAGATATTGAAATGCGCCACGTGTAGAAACCAGAGTCAACGACCACAACCGATAAGACCCGTGTAGTATCTTTCGTAAATAAATATTCGAAGAACAAACAGTAAATGAACAGATCTCTTCATATTTTTCTTATCATCATTATTTACATATTTTTAAGAAAGGTATAAGATTCTGGCGCATTTCGAGCAAACTGTGCATCTAATAGCCTATACGTGCTATGACTTGATGATTGGTTGATCATTAGAATGATCAACACCAGCTATTAGCCCATTGATAAAGTTTATACTGAATATTCGACAGAAATTACAACTTTCTATGTCGATTCTACAAAAAGTGCTCTGAATAGATTAAATTACGTAATAGTTCAGCAAAACATCAATTACAGTTCCGATCAATCTTTATGGCGGATGTGAACATAGGCACAAGTCGCGTCGCAGTAACCAGTTTTAGGTGGAGCGGGACGCAGTGGAGCGAGGGGCATATGACTGAACCTGTGCAAGTACGCATATAGCGTTGTATTCCGATCCGCCATAAAGTTTGAATGGAACTATACAGTTGGTTTGAGGGTGGAACTCCCGCCTGCTCGCGCCACTGCGTCCCGCTTGACGCCTAAAACGGGATATTGCGACGCGACTAGTACCTACTTTCGGATTGGCCATAAAGTTTGACGCGATCTGTACCAGTAAAAATCATCCAACAGGGGAAAAAGTGTGAACACACGTATTTATACATACCTTCTGGTCAGTGAGATCAATGAATTTCAATAAGTCGGCAGTGTTTTCGTGCAACGAGCTGAGCAGGCGGTCGTAGCCAGCGCCACGTTCAGTCAGCATCAGCAGTCGGCAAAGTGCCGTGCCCCGCCGACAGAGGGCGTCTATAAGCCAACCCCGCTGTTTCTCGTGTTCCCTGCACCAAATGGCAATTCATGTCGTATTACTTTTCATTAAGAACATTCTATTCAATGCCGCTGCTTTTATGACAATTATTAATGACAATTTATTAATTAATTAGCTTTCCGCTGCGGCTTTGCCTGCGCGGACTACAAATATGTACCGGAATCGCTACAAGGACTTTCCACTATAATATTGTGGAACTTCCTAGATAATCATGAATCTTTCTAAAATAACTGGAATGTTTTCATTACCTACTACCACCCACGCATAGCCACCACTATTGAACCCACTTAGAATAAACAGGAGAGAAAGAGATGTCTAGTACCACAACCTCAAGTGGAAGAAAGTGAGGTGAACTCCAAAATTACAATAATATCCATAATTTATCGGCTTTCGTGGCAAAAATAAGTCTATGTCTGTCTTCACGATGTAAACTATTTATAGTCGCTTCAAACTTTATGAGGGATCGGAATACAACGCTATAAGCGTGCTTGCCTAGGTACAGTCATATACTCCTCGCTCCAAGCACAGCGTCCCAATACACCTAAAACTGGTTACTGCGACGCGACTTGTGCCTATGTTCGGATCCGCCATAAAGTTTGATTGTAACTGTACCTGTCTTTACTAGACAAATGACCCAGTAAAACATTGCCTATGTTTTTTCTCAGGGTTCGAGATCCCTATACAAAATTTCATCAAAACCAGTTCAGTGAATTAACCGTGAAAGTGAAACCATAAACAGACAGTTGAATAATACAATAGCACTTCTACAATCATAATAAATATTGTTTCCCTTAACCTATTCACTACATATTAAAACCATATTTGGTCAGGTTAAAGGTCACCACCCATTTAATTAACAACAGAGACAATTGATTGATGACTAGTTAAAAGGTTAATTAAAATCTCACTTAGTAACTCATCAAAACCAATGACTATAAAGATCACCTTCACCACTAATGGTAGAAAATAAACAAAACCTGTTTTTCAGTAATATATTATTAATGCGCCGTTAGATCTTTAAGAAGCCAACGGATGGCTCTATTTGTTTCTTCACATATTATTTCTCAAAGGTGTTTATTTTTTATTGCTTTTTAAAATTTCATAACAAAAAATAAACTGGACAACAGATTAAAGAATGAATAGTGTCGGACTAGTGTGGTTTGAAAAATAAGTGATTCAAATGAATGTATGACATCGGACATCACACATACATACATTATATGCCGCGAATGACAGATCTGTAACAAAATTGTTTTTTCTACCCTGTCAAAAAAAGATTCACTAAAAAAAATGCTGGGATACAATCTGTCGGTCTGAGTTTAGCAAGAATTTTATGTTTAAATCTAAATATTACAACCGTATGACAATAACAATTGTCACAAATAAAATTGACATAAATAATAATATATAATAAGACCTGCGACATCCCACACAGCGCAATCTAGTCTCAAAGTAATCAAGTATTATGCTTGTATTATGGATTACGAGACAACTGGTATACATACTTAAATATTCTATTATTATATATGCATAATATATAGATACTTTTTACACCCAGACACAGAACAAATACATGTTCATGCACCAAAATATTTGTCTCGGGCGGGAATCGAACCCGCGATCTTTGGCTCTGCAGTTAGGGTCTCTAACCACTCGGCAAATCGGTCAGTCACATATTATTGACAACACAGTAATAATCAGAATAATGACAATTCTACATAGATAAATATACTTACTGCTTAATTTTGGTTGCATCTGTGCGTGTATCGTTTTTGATCCCTATATACGCTAATAACTTTTCTTGATCTATCTGTTTGATTACCTGAAAATAAAGCCATTGCGTTGAATAATATTTTTTCTAGTACTACTATATTTTTTATATCTACTATATAGTTTTTATCTTCTGAATTTATTATAACTTCCGCTAATTGTATAAACTAGAATTATGCAGCATCCGCCCGCGAACTGTTGTTTTTTTTTTTTTTGGAAAACATATTTAAAAACATCACATACTAATTAAACATATATTTCAATTCTACCTACATATGATATGGTTGTTTAAATAAAGAATTGTGAGTGCAATCAATTAAACATTTTATATAAAAAAATTGTTTGGAGAATATTATACAGCGCCATGTCACAAAATTTTGAGGTAAAAGTTTACTATCATACATCTGCAACAATACAATACCACAAAAAATTATGAGATGGCGCTATATTAAATAGGCATAAATTTAAAAAAGTTTATAAACTCGCTTTTCAAAAAATACAATTAGATAGGTAAATCTAAAAAGCAAAACCTTATTTAAATACAGAATTTCATCCAATACGTAAGAGCCATTTCCAAGACCGAAATATAGGAGTAGTTTCTGTCTGGGCTAGGTCTTTGTACACCTTATCAAAAAATAGCGCAAAATAAAAGGATTGTTTAGTATCTTCGTTGTAAAAAATATATTTCTATCAATAATTTACAATTTAAAAAGACAACACTGATATGTCATATATTGATAGACAAATGTCAAATTCAATCAAGATTGACAACCGTCAGATCGCGTAAAAATAGAAGACTTACTTTGAACAAATATATCGAAATAGTGCTGCCTACGTCAAGCGCCTCTCACATGAAACAGCGCTCTTTCACACATGAAACATCTCCTTTATATAGGTACTAGCGACCCGCCCCGGCTTTGCACGGGTAGCAGAGGATATAAGCCGTAATGTTTTTTTTTCTGTCGTAGTGTCATATCAGCTTGTTGCGTCGAACATATGGATTGGATTTAATTACATTTAAATGTGCCATAAGTTCATCCTACTTGGAGTATTTTTAAAGTATTTTAGTTCCAATTCTATAAATATTTGAAAAAGTAAAGAATACATATAACCTAACTACGCATGTCGCGTCGTCCCGTATGGCCGGCCGGCGGTGCGGCGCAGCGCCGCACCGCACCACACCCAATATTTATTTATATAAATGCGATATTTATATTTCGCGATAGCTACTAAGATATTAATTTAAATTGTATAGTGTAGAGGGCAATCATAATGTGCATGAAATGCTGAAGGTAAATAACGTATTTAATTTGATAAGGATTAATACTGTATCCATATAAATTGCTTTCTAATTACCTCATCATATGACACCATTTTTTTAAACATATAAATAGGTATGGTAAGCTATCCATAAAAGATAGACATATGCCTTCGCGGACTTTGCTTTAGTCCTATACAAGAGACACAATTTCTCCATACATTACTTTGTTATATCTCAAGAGGATTAGGCAGCGTTTTCGATGAAAGCTCCCAGCCGGCTTGTTTTTTTTTACGATTTCTTCAACCATAATCGTAAAATTTCAACAAATTTCCACAAAACATTAATAAATTATACACGTAAACCTTCCTCTTGAATCACTCTGTCTATTGGTGTCAACAATATGCCAATTCGTTCAGTAGTTTTTGAGTTTATCGCGTTCAGACAGACAGACAGAAGCGGCGGAGGACTTTATTTTATAATATGTTGTGATATACAAGAATTGCTTATTTAATAGTGTAAGATTATAGTTTTAGTGTATGATTTTATATACAAGAATATCATTAAATTATACGTCGCTTTTATTGGTAATGACGACACGTTGAATAAATAAGATCGCTTTAGACCCGTTAAATTTAATCTCTTTTCACCACATTGGTGGTTCCATTTTCAAAAATCCTTCTTTAGTAGACGCCTACATTATATAAGACGTCTACAGCTATCGGGGTGGTCTGTGCGTTGATTTTCAAACTTTAACAGACCTTTCCACCCCACTAGAAACACAAATACAATATGGTGAAACAAGTGTATTACCTATTTCTACAATTGGGTATTCGTACAAAGTCTCAAGTTAATATGCGCTTTATTTATATTTTTTTCCATACAAACTGTAATACCTTTTTTCGTCCCGCACATGTTTAATTGCTTTGTTCACATATTTTTTCATGCAAATTTTGCAATCCTTTTCATTCTCTTAATGGCTGAAAGTTGGATGGCTGAATGGCTGAATCTTTGAACAATATTTCAAGTTTTTGGACCTACCTGTTTGAGCTGCATCTTTATATTGTGATGTCTATGTATAGAAACACGTCGATGTGCTATAGAAAGTACTCAAAAGATCACGCGGCTATTGAAACACATCGACCGAATACAGAAATATCGAGAAATTCCGAAATAAAGATAAATCACAAATTTAATTCACTTTTGGAGGCGGTGTTTGTCAAAGCGATGGAAGGCTCAAAAATCCGATTTTAAGGCGCATTTTTGCGATCACACAAAGACTAGCGCCTAGAAAATTTCATGGTAAATTGTGAATAGAATTTTAAAAGATTCTCGCTACCGAACGTCAAACAGGCACCTACCAATATTGTTATTAAAAGCGAGAAATTGGACCTTGTGGATTCTACTGTATTCTTAGGAATCACATTGGACGCGAAATTGCAATGGGATCCTCATATCACTAACTTGGCGAGAAGGCTCGGTTCTGCAGCTTACGCTGTAAAAAGAATTCGTTTCCTTTCGGACATAGAAACCGCGGGGTTGGTGTATTTCAGTAGTTTCCATAGTTTAATGACTTATGGCATTCTGCTGTGGGGACACGCTGCTAATGTTAATCGCGATTCACACAAATCACAAATTACACTTTTATCTCATTTGACTTATAAAAAAAACCTTACTGACTTCGCGCTTTGCTCCGTACATACACCTCTTGAAATTCCTATCACGCAGCATCTCGTAGTTTCCCATCGTCGTACATCCAATTTTTTTCAAATCAAATCAAATCAAATCAAAATATCTTTATTTCGTAGTTATGTAACATAATGCTGAAATACGTTACAAGAGTGAATTTATTACTTTGTGGAAGAACGTCATCACAAAGGCGCATTCAAAAATGCTGGTTCCTCTCAGAAGAATACGCAAGAAACTGAGGGACGCTCTTTTTTAACACAATTATAAACAATTTTTTAACAATAAGTACTTAAAGATTAATATTATTGAGACATACTGATAAGCGAGCGGCTTACACCCATGGATTTGTATCATCTGAGTAGTCTGATACTTTATAATGAGCTTTTGCATAAAGCTTTCGTTCTATTGTAGTTTTAAACTTGTTAAGGGGTAGATCTTGAATGCCAGTTGGAATCTTATTGTAAAACGTATACATTGCCCTTTAAAAGATTTTCTGATTTTATTGAGGCGGCTGACATGATTAGCAAGTTTATCTTTGTTTCTTGTATTAACATTATGCCGATCACAATTTTTTTCAAATCATATTTTTTTACATACATTATGTTTTCAAATGTATATTGAGCCCGCAATGTCATTATATTAATTTCCTTAAACTTTTCTCTAAGTGATACTTTAGGTCCTAGTTTATAAATTGCTTGAACAGCTCGCTTCTGCAACACAAAGTATTAACATTGGCAGCGTGTCCCCACAGCAGAATGTCATAAGTCATTAAACTGTGGAATCCACTGAAATACACCAACCTCGCAGTTTCTATGTCTTAAAGGCAACGAATCCTTTTTACAGCGTAAGCTGCAAAACCGAGCCTTCTCGCCAAGTCAGTGATATGAGGATCCCATTGCAATTTCGCGTCCAAAGTGATTCCTAAGAATACAGTAGAATCCACAAGGTCCAATTTCTCGCTTTTAATAACAATATTGGTAGGTGCCTGTTTGATGTTCGGTAGCGAGAATCTTATACATTTGGTTTCTTTTCATTTAGTAATAAATTATTAGCCATGAACCATTCTACTATTTCGAAGATAGCATTGTTTACATCGTCGTAGGTAAATTTCTTTCTATTAACTTTGAATACTAAAGAAGTATCATCAGCAAACATAACTATCTCGTGATTATTTTTTACATGGTAAGGCATGTCGTTAACAACATAGAAACCCTGTTCTATCTGATATCTACCTACAGTATCTGTGAATTCGCCTGTACTGCTCACTGAATTGCACTAGGCGTGTTAGATTCTTTCATTCAAGGCCGTGTGTGCCGCCGACTCGGGCGAGGTGATTTGTTGGTTGTACATTATTTTAACCTCACACGGTGAATTAACTATTAGTATTTTATATGAGTAATATAATTAATAAAACTTTATTTATATTTTTATATGGTTTTTAAATCAATATTCGGTTGTGTGCTGCAAGTAATCTATGAATTAAAAATAAAGTTGTCTATAGATAATAAAATTGTACAAAAAATAAGTAACCTTTTCAGCGACGGTAATCAGTTGTTCACACCACGCCGTCGTAACGCCAGGCGGCTGGTTCACATGAGGTAATCTGTCAACGTCAATATATTATCACTTTTTTTTCGTAGAATTGATATGACTTTCATTGATCGACTAATCGATTAGTCGAGCGATTATCCGCTCGGGACAAATATCTGTGCGCATGAACATTTCTATTTGTACTGGTAACATATTGGAAGTTACATCTTTTTATATCTAATGGTAGAATAAAAAATACGGTACATACCTACTATAATTAAACCACAAAAAAAAATTTACTATATTTTATATATTATAGTAACTATAATGGTATTCCTTAATGATAAAGATAATGTTGATGTAAAAAAATTAATATAGCCATTTATTACCGATAAAACCAAGGATTACAAACAAATATGATCAAATTTCACGGCGATCTTTTGTTTTTCAACTATCTATATGATTAGTGAAATATATCGTCATTATCGGTGACATACGAAATATGTAATTATTAATTCCTAGATGAATCACAATGATTTATGTACGCCGGACAAAGATGAGACACTCGCTCGGGCCGCGCGCATGCATAAAAGCGTGTCTCGGAATCGTCTATGGCGCCAATTCACCGGACATCCTGATTGGCTTAGTACTTGTATGCGTGTTGTGAAGATACGATAGGAAGTGTTAAATGTGATAGCAAGCGTATATACCTTTTATTTATAGATACCAGCGATCTATAAATAAGAGGCATGCTTGCTATTCGAAAATAATATATCTGATCCGATGATCTGACTGATTGAGTAATTTCCATGGGTACAGGAATTATTCGGCTTCAGTTATTTTTATTTATATCGCGCCTACGACTCTGCTATATATGTTTATACACTCTCATACTCTTTCTGCAATTTCCTCTTGACATCCAATCCGATTCCCGTTTATGTTCCCATTCGAGTGTTCACACATTCTTGTAATCATTTTTGTGTTATACAGTTAAGTGCGCATTTTTTACATCAAACTGGGGAAGTAATGAAATACTCCAAAGAAAAAAGAAACAACTTCAGCTCAAAAAAGTTCGTTGAAAAGCGACGACTAGTTTTATTGGATGACTTTTCTGAAAAGCGCGACGAAGTACCTTCTTCTTAAAAACTTCGGATCTTAGTATGTCTTCGAATTTAAAAAGCAGTGCACTTGACAATGTGTCAAAGTGATGGATGTCGGTGAGATTTGAAGTGACAACAACTATTGCCAAGTGTAAAGAATAAATAAGTTGTTGGAGTTTTTTTTCAAAATGGCGTATATGTTATTGGCGATATTTTGAAGAAAAAAAAGGAAACTCCATAGTTACCCAATACCCGTACAATGTTGCCTTTTTTCATTTTAGGATATAAATTGTTTTAAACGTTAAACGTTAAAACGGAAACGTGTTAAGCTTTACCATCAAAGTAACAATTAAAATCGACTCCAGCAAAATTGCGTTATTTATGCAGAAAACGCCACAATCAAGAAGAATTGTTAGAATGTCAAAGTGATTCAAGTGGGTTTATTTAGCTGTGAATTGTTATAAAGCTAAATATACATGTGAAAAAATTGCCATGTGCTTTACCAACCACACGCAAAACCAGTGACTTAAAAGAAGTGTGTATTGGCATATTTCCATACAAACGACATTAACAGATCCACCCCATTAAGCCTTAACCAATTGGCGGAACAGAATTAAATGGTATTCAGATCAGCAAAAATTTGGTTTATCCGTTCGTAAATTTGCCACTACACACTCCTCTTCAATAAGATACAAATAAGTAACTTAATAAAATAATAATTTTCTATTTAATTACGTGTAAACTAATTGTATGTATTAACGTGAAAAAAAAATCGAGATTGCAGCAAAAAAATAATATTGCGCTGCTTACTTTTTGTAATCGGTGGGGGGGTCCAGCGCATGCATGTACGCAACGTGTGCGCCAAGATGTCCAGGAAACGCTTCCACAACTTCTTCATAAACTTGCTCCAGCTTTTCACCCTCTGAAAATACATTTACCATATATATGTTGAATAGCGGTCGTAAAGACAACATACAAGATTTATACAAGAGCCGGTCGACCTGTATTACTGACGACGGAATATAAACTTAGATCATTTTTGATCGAACCTTCGACTCGATCGTCGCTTGTGACGCTTTGTACGTTTGCTAATATTATTTAATTTACATACTTGTAATAGGTATTGTAACTTAGTTTTTATTAAAAATTAAGAATTCACAGTAGTTTACTACGCTACATTAATACATACATAATATACAATACACATCTAAATGGTCGTGAACGCGATCCCCACCCGGTATGGTATCCCCACCACAAAATGTGTATTTATTCCATCTCTAGGTGTAAAACATTTATACCTATAGATGTATGTACTATAAAAACTGGCCAAGTACGAGTAGGACTCACATACAAAAGGTTCCATACCACTGTACAACATAAAAAACAAGTTTCTTGTACGGGGCCTCCTTTAATATTTAACTTTAGTATATTTTTATTATTTGCTGTTATAGTGACTATAGTGGTACATGCTTCGTGAAAATTTCAAGTGTAAGCAAAAATCTTACAACCACCAATCACCAAAAACGTCGAAAAAACCATGTTCCTTGTATGGGGACCCCCTTTAATTTTTTACTTTCTTTTGTTTTTTATTATTTGTTGTTATAGTGGTCATGATAATACACACTCTCTGAAATTTTAAAGGGTCTACTTATTACGGTTCAGACGATTGCTACAGCCCTGTGATAATCGTACAGCAAAGCCTTAGTAATAGGGCTCTCGTTGGTACCCTTAGGGTACGGACCGTTAAGAGAATTATAGAAATGTGAATATCAATTGTCTAGCACCCACAACACACGCTCTATCTAGTTTGGAGTAGATGGGCGTGTGTAAGAATCCCAGGTATTATCGTTATAATATTTAATCAATATAAACTTACATTTTTATGAAATTATCTATCGACATCTGAATAAATCAAAGATACACAAAAAATCATACCAAGTTTAGCCAACCAGTTAGTTTTGAACTCCTTGAGCGCTTCCAAATAGTCTTCATGAGCTTTCCCTTTCTCTTTGTCCTTGGTTGATGAGGTGGAATTAGAACTGGCACTCCTTTTCGGCGGTTCAGGCAGTACATATTGAACATCATAATAATTCACTTTTCGTCCTAGTTCGTCCTTGGCGAATGTCACCGTTCCCGTTAGTGACTGTCCTAGGGTAAGATTCGATCGGCTTATCCTGGAAATATTGACAACAAAAAACATGTGAAACTTATTAAGCCCATAGAAATATTATAAGTAAGGGAAGTTATAGGCTGAACTGTAGGAGACATCATACAATTACAAAAATATATATACTGTTTTTTAGGATCTCTGCTGCAACCAAATCTTATTTTTATCACATTTTATTCTCAATTTCTATCTCGTGCACTAACACATTTTTTATCTAATCTTACTATATCTATGACTAGCATTGAGCTCACGTGGTCTAGACATTTATATGATGATGTATTTCTGCTTTAACCTAGCAGTGATCTCCCGTTGCTGCACCCATATAACTACTATTCCGGCTTTGACACAAATTATTTAGCACACTTTTATATCCAAAACCAGTCTTTCATCGTGATCAAAGTTAATTATGTCTGTATTCTCATCTTCCTTTACCCTGTATCTCTCTTGATTTTTTATTCTGCCAACACCCTAACTTTTTCAGTAGTAAGTATAGAATGCACGTTAAATCACTAAAATTTTAAGTATACTATTTGGATTAATAATTTTGTGTACACCTATGGCTCGGTCCCTTTCCATTGGTATCATAAAATTACTTTTCATTACACATACTCGGAAAGTATGCTTGAAGTTACCTAATCAGAGGGATGAAAGTAGTACTTTTTGTCCCTGGGAAACGATTTTCCCTGCTGTTAGCCATGTCTCAACTTTTTATACAACATCGAAATCGTGGCGTAAAATTGTAATTAAAAATATTATCAACAATTTCGTAGTATGATTTTATACTTATAATTTACTATTAACTACATTAACATTTAATTTATATAGATAATCCTTTCGCCATTGAGGTTCCCTTGGTTTCTTTTAGACGTAAATATTTACCATCATCAATGATAAAAAATACTGGCTGGGCAGAATGCCACAGAAAAAAAAACATAAAAAAGTCTAGAAAGCGGCAATTCAATCTTTAGTTGTTTTGTCAAGTGCTGATTAGCTACATAGAGAGATATTTCTATAAAATGAGTTTATCAGAATCAGATATGGATTTAACGCTTTTTTACTTTCCGCATATTCATAATGAAAAGCCAAGTGTTTAGCTCAGGTGAAGTCACTTTCATCCCTTGTGTAACAATCTACTATTTCATTACTCATACTCGGAAAGTATGCTTGAAGTTACCTGATCAGAGGGATGAAAACAGTACGTTTCGTCCCTGGGTAATGATTTTACCTGCTGTCGAAAAATTTAAAAACTATGCAAGCCATATCCCAACTTTTAATACAGCTATTTTGTTAAATCGCGGCGTAAAATTTTAATTGACAAATATTATTAATAATTTTAATGTAACATGACTTTATACTTATGATTTACTTTTAACTAAATAACTATTTAAGTTACATAGATATGAGCTACATATTTACCATCATTAATGATAAAAAATACCGGCTGGTAGAATGCCACAGAAAAAGGACCAAAAGGCTAAAAAGCGGCAATTGTATATTCAGTTGGTTCATCAAGTACTAATTATTCACATATACAGATATGTGTATAAAATGAGTTCATCAGATTCAGATATAAATTTAACGTTTTCATTTAGTTTTCTCACATTTGAAATGAAAAGCGGGGTGTTTACCTCAAATGAAAAATGTATTCAGGCACTTGAAATACGTCACAAGTTTTTGAATTTATTATTTTGAGGACAGGAGTTTTCAAAAACTACGAAATGAACTTGAATTAAATTCAAAAACTACGAAAACATCTTCACAAAGGCGCATTCAATAAAGTGCTTGTTCCGCTCAGGCTGGCTCGTCTACGAAAAATAGCCAAAAAACTGAGGAACACCCCTTTTCAAAATAAACAAATAATTGTTTTAACAAATAGTGCCTAATCTAAATTAATATTATAAAGAGGAAAGATTTGCCTTGTATGTTTGTTTGTTACAGATGAAGTCAAAAACTATTTAACTCATTTTAAAAATTCTTTCACCTATGGAAAGCTATATTAATAACAAGTAACATGGGCTGTATTTCATTTTCAAACTGTCTTTCCGCCTGCCGCTCCTCTCGCGTGGACTACACAGTTGTACCAAGACCGCCATAATTTTTTACTTAGATATATAGTTTATAAGCTGAAGAGTGACTAATAAATAGGCTAATTTTTATCCCGGAAAAAGGGGTACGAGTACAACTGTGCAGTCCACGCGAGCAGAGCCGCGGGTGGAAAGCTCAATATTATTGAAAACGAACCTATAGACAGTCTACATTCATGGGTTTCTATACTATAAGTAGTGAAATACTTAGTAGTAAATAAAATATCTCACTTATCATAAGGCACTGCTGTGAAGTAAAGAGGTAACATGGCACCGCTAGCTACTGCTAAAGTGTTGAATTTCTTGCCACTTGTCAAAGCCTGTCAAAAAATATAAAAACCGGTTAAATACGAGTCGGAATAGCGCACCGAGGGTTCCACCATATATTAATAAAAAAAAATTGTGTTTTATTCACTTGTTTCGAGATCCTTAGCGCGAGCCTAAGTTCCAGTTGACCAGTTTTTATTTATTACTATATTTTATTTTACAATTTGCACTATAATCACACCAAGTTTGACACTTGTTAAGATATCCACTATAACAACCATAGAGATAGCGAAGCTCCCCGTCCGCCTCCCCGCTAGAGACACGGGAAGACATTTACTGTGTTCCATTTAGCGGGTCTGTGAGACGCATTCACACAATTTCATACTTACACATGACAAAACACGTCACTCAACGTTTTTTTTTTTTTTTTTTGGACGTGTTTCTACAACAATTCACTGCATAATTCGGCGTTTCCGGGATAAACTACTTGTTAACGGGCATTTGCCGACTAACGACCGGTGATCACATACACTACTAGCACGGTGTATGAACGGTCGCCCTGTCGATAGCGCGCTGTCGTTCTAGTGGAGAGCGGGGCGGACACGTTTCGCTACTTCTATGATAACAACATATAATCGGGCCTTAACCTTAATAATAGGGTCCCGTTGACACCCATCGAGTGTCGTCGAACCCTAAAAATATATATTATAATAAAATCACTCACGTTAGCATTGTAGTATGAATTTGAAATACTTAAAATATAATCTATTCCACTAGACACATCCAGGTCTCAAAGTATTCATTCATTCAACCTCCATCAATCAGAGCTTATTATGCAGCTAAAATTTTGGTGGCATCTTATCATCCAATTGACTAATGGCCAATGGTGGAAACATTTGATAACTGTCATCTGTACATTGTCTCCAATTAAATCGTGAAACTTTTATAAACCACAATAAAACACCAAAAAAACATCCAAAATTCTACATTGCAAATGTGTATGTAGGAATTTTAGTTGGCAGGTATTCTAATATTGGTTACTGAAACATCAAGATATTGCTTCCTTTTTAAAATTGTAGTGTGATGTAAGCTTTTTGATAAATAACACAACCAAAGATATCAATTGTTGCATTAACTTCAGCAAGTGTGATTTTGTGAACTAGTTTACTGTATTTTTGCGATAAAGTGAGTTGAATTGTGCTATTGTGCTAAAGCAATACATGTTTTAGGAAATTTACATTCCGCTTCAAATTAAGGTACAGATCGCGCGGCGAGAGTTTGGCTTTGACCTTCGCGGTGGAGGGGATTACTGCGCATGGGTACTGTCACGCACACAATACTTTTCCTTTTTTATGTACCAGGTTGGATATTTGAGTGGGTCAAAATTCATGTACTGTGGTAATAATGCTAGAAAATAATACGAAATAGATAAACTTCTTCATTTATTAAAACTATTGATAGTTATTTAACTTATATAAAATGTTTATTTCCTTTTAAAGTTTACAGAGACAGCGATGAAAATTCTAAATAATTGTTTTTTAATAAAATCATCATCATCTTCATAACCATCATCAGAATCATCGTCTTTGGAACTATCATCGACGCGAATTATAAATTGCTCGGTAAGTAAATCAACTACATGGTCACTCTTGGCGTACTCTTCTTCTATATCTTTTACCTTTTTACATATTTTTTCCCATTCCTGGGCACCCATTAAGGATACTTTTTCTTTGATAAGTTTGGTACATTCTTGTAAATTCCATTTAACATTTTTGCTAGCTACATATTGTTTAATAGTAGCCCATGCCTACTATAACTCAACAAATAATAACAATCGACAACAATAAACAATTAACGAAAATAGCAATTCACTTGTGAATGTGATTGTACAACAGGAGTGCGCGGGGCATGCGAGAGACAGGGAACGACTGGAGCGCCAATCAGAGCACCGCGTGCGCCTACACACCCGCCCCGCACCCCGCTAATTTTGCCCGTTGATACCCAATTTTCAAATTTCTGCGCAATAACGGTCAAAGCCAAACTCTCGCCGCGCGATCTGTATTCATTCTACGGATATCTTGAACATATCTTTTCAATAAATGGCTATCCTCAAATTAAAACCAACGCATGTGAATATGTAATATACGTACGTATGATGTTGGTTTACCGTAAATAAATAAAATTAAAATATATATATATACAACCTGTGACTGCGAGCCATAGGCTTCAAGAGATAGCGGTTGGGGTAGCTTCTGTTGCAACAGTATGGGAAGCTCTTGCAACTTTTCAAGCGCCGATCGCTGCTCATGGCGTACATTCAATCGAAGTACGTAGTCGCCTTTTTCAAGTTTCACTGAATACTGTGAAAAGAGGTTTAATTTTAGTTATTTCTCCAGAAAGCATTGTATACATATAAAATACCTGGGAGGTCCCACACAGTGCTATTTAGTCCCAAAGTAAGCAAGTATTACATTTGTATTATGGGTACTAGACAACTTGATATAATTTTATAAAGTTACAGTCTCTTTTTACTAGTTAAAGTTACTCAAAGTTACTATCGGTTCGGAATATAACTTCTACTGAGAAGAACCGACAAGAAACTCAGCAGGTATTATTTTTAAAATATAAGTATTAGTAATAAGCACATACCAATAGCAAATTAACACCTCAACAAATTAAGAAGATAAACATAAACAAAATAAAATCCAAACATGCCAATGCATGTGAGGGTGACGTCGACATCTCAGTCACTAAAAAATCATCTTTATGTAATAGCCAATATTTCTAAATTTTTCTAATCATAAATTTTAAATTATGGAGGAAATCCGCACAAACGCCCCACGGACGATAATGCGAAGTAAATGCTATTTAAAACAAATATTTTTTTTATATCTCACCTTGGACGGATAAGCGTCCCCCACAGACAGGAGTTGCTTGCAGCTGTTATACAACATCCACATCTGGGATTCAAACTCGGACTCGTACAACATGTCACACAGCAGCGCCGCCATCGGCGACACCTTACCAAAAAAACAAATATTAATAATACCTGGGACATCCCACACAGCGCCATTTAGTTCCAAACTAAGCTAAGCTTGTATTATGGGTACCAGACAACTAATACAGATACTAAATTATTCTTCTTAATATATACACATGTAGATATTTTACGCACACACACGGATTTTATTCTGTTAAAAGGTTCTGGCCACAAGTGTGCACAAACTTACTAAACCCCAAGTAACTGAATTGACTAAATTGTTCTTATTCATCCCATCGCTTTATTTAGAATAGTGAAATAGTGATATAGTACTTTCAAGAAATTCGCTCTTCTTTCTTTTGAATCAAATTTCATACTTGATTGTGGGTCTTCCCTTAGTTTAAGTAAAATTTTATGAAAAGAACATAAATCATTTTGTTACAATTATTAATAAGTAACTAATAGATGTATCACAAAAATTTAGAATATACAGATCTATATTGATATTGTTTCATCTAAGTTAAATTTTTCTTTATAATTCATTTCATGTAATTTTTTTTTGCTGTTGTACCGCACCTAAGCACTCAAATCAGACTCGCACTTTACCACTTTTATATTTGCTTTTTGTCCTATAGTCTCAAAATGTCCACTCTATCAAAATGGCCACTTAACAAAATGCCCACTGTATCAAAATGTCCACTGCATTAAAATGTCCACTTTAACAAAATGTCCATTTCATGACACTTCATGACTTTTCATTGACCTTCTATGACCTTCCATGTCCATTTATAACATTTCATTACTTTTACAACATTTTATGACTTCTTATGACATTTGAAGGCCCTTTATGACTTCTTATGACATTTGAAGACCCTTTATGATTTCTTATGACATTCAATGACTTTCATGACATTTCATAAAAGCCCTAAAATATTTAACCAATAATGTTATTATCATTTAGTAACAATGACTGATACTCACCTCAGTACCTTTTGCCAAGTGGAAGTTGTAAGTGTTAACTAATTGATATATCTGTCTACTGGGAGGCACGACATCTCTTGTACTCAATGGACTAAGCTTAGAATCTGATGGCCTGAAAGAAAAGATTTTTTGATTCCCTTGCCTTTAAAATAGAGTAAAAAGACACCATTCGTTTTGCTGCAAAAATGAAAGTGAAGCCCAAAAAAAAATTCAAAATATTTATTAATGAACAACCTTCCGTGTAGGCTATATATTTGTTCATAACAGCTTCGGAAATATTACACACAATATTATACACATTATACAAGGTGACGTGAAAGAGTAGGTCATATCCCAAAATTGGAGATAGGTAGGAATATACTGAACCTTTCTTCAGCATTTATATATTTATTTAAAACATTTTTTTTTCAATATTTGTAAAGCAAGTATCAAGACTTAGAAGACCTAGCAGTTGCGTATATGGTCGCATTCGGCGACGCAACCGACGCCCAACAACGTCGCCGTACCCGCCCGACCGCCCGCTACACGATTGGGTCAAGGTCAAGCGGCGCTCAGCTGGTATCAGCCGCGCCGTGCGTATTAAAATATCCAAATATTAACGGTAAGAAAATTGATTAGATCTAGATATCAAAATTGATAGATTTATTGATTTGGTGAATCTGTGTTTTCATACATATTTCACAAAGAGTTTAAACAATAAAATTTCTGCCACGACATTATAGACATCTTTTGGTAAGACATGAAAGCTTTAATGAACATTTGGCCTATTCATCATTTATGGAGTTTAGGTTTTTTCTTATGAAACAAAAACCAGACAGTTAAATCTCTCATACATATATACTCATATATATATTTGATATCTGCAGATGTATCCAATAGATCGATAGACATATCTAAAATTGTAAACAGCTTTGCTGCTTATTTTTATTTATTCCGTAAAAACGTACGTTTTTGGCCTGCCGTGAGCTACTTTTACAGAAAGTAGCAAGTTACAAAACGTTAATTTGAAAAAAAATACTACAAAAACAAAAATAGTCAAATTCTGAAGGTTTTTTAAAGATATCTCAATAAGTAATGAACCGATCGATATCAGGAAAAAATGGATTGATAGATCTTTTTATTACCAACAACTTTCTTCTTTCTGTACGAGAGCTGTAGTTTTTTTATTTCCAAAAATAGTTTTATTTTCGACTTTACGAAACATTTAAGTTATGTTCGCCGTCAAAACGTCAAGAACAAAAAATTCAGTTTTTCATATGATATCACTATATTTTTTTTTTGTTTCCTGATTGGATTTTTGGGGACTTCTTATACCTATTGAATGGACTATTAATTCCACTCACATTCAACAAAAATGTGACAATTTTTCAACTTAGAGATCTACTTTATCAATATAATCACTAAAAACTGATAGTAATTCACCTTAGTACAGGTTCAGTGTATTTCAGTTGAACCGAAGGTAGAACTTCCTCCATCCTGAAAGGTGTGACGTTGACGCTGTGTATACCTTCAGCGCCATGGAAAGTCATACGATTCCCAAAATCGGGTTTGATACCATGAAATTCTATGCTGTAATCTACTATCAAATCTCCAATGTTTGCCCAGTATTTAGCAATCACTACTTCTAATGTCACACCACCCTGAAATTAAAAAAATTACTTGATGATCTTCATCAGGCTGTCATGTCTCCACTGCTGGAGAACAGCTCTTTCTATACCTTGAAGAGTTAAGGAATTTGAACCACAAGGCCACCACACTAATCTGATGCAAGTCACTGGCTGTTAACCACGACCGTCACGGAAGTAATGATGCTGACGGAATTTGTATTTGACTTAAGTTTCTATAATTTAAAACCAATGACCAATGAGTTAATACTCTTGGCAGGAATCGAACCTTTGTAAGAAGGGCAGGGTGCTAGCCACTCGGCCGCCATAGCTCTTGTTACATTTATCTAAACTAATTATATTTCTTTCAATAATTTTATATTCACTAACCTTATTAAGATCAAAATCAAATTAAGCTTAGTTTATATCAATAAATCTGTATAAATAAGAAAAAAAAAACAGTATCAATGTGAGCGTCAGGACGTCTTGACCAAAACAGATTTTAGGTCTAACTTAAGTACATAACTATCATTGACTGTACCTTAGAGAGCATGTTAAGCTGTCGGTCCCGTTGCCATCAATAGATGGCAGTCGTTAAAATATAACAACCCGCACTGAAGTAGCATGGTGGATTAAGCTGCAAGCCCTCTAATCCACAGAGGAGGCCTAAGCACCTACAGTGGGGCGTTAATGGGCTGATGGTAAGGTATACAGAGACAGGTTACATTTATGAGAATTCATATTTTCTTCCATTTGTTTCAAACTTCAAAATTGAATATAGAGCGAAACTAAGGGGCTGGCCTGCAAGCTCAACCGTTATTCTGATTTTTTGTAACTTTATTTTTGGGAAATATTTTTTATAATTCAAACAAATCTGAAAAAAAAAAATTTTTATGGGTAGCAATTAGGTACTAAATCTCTATAATAAGACAGACAGATAAAACGCTTCCAACCAGGCGGGTAAATATGGTTCAGAAATTCTGATATCAGAATGATTGCCCAATTTTTTAATTATTTGATATGAGTTATTAAATAGAAGAAAATAGGTACTAAAACTTGGACTGTTCAAACTCCTAAAGTCTATTTAGGTCCACACATATTGACGGTTTCTTTTAAAATACAAGTCAGATATGCAGTAAAATTGTTAAATAATTGTAAAAATAATTGTAGATTGCGCCCACAGCCAATTTCATCACGCCACAGACAGTTTGACTGATTGTTACATAATTGACTGGGCTGAATGAAAAGGTGATAACAGAGCTGATATGGCCACAGAGATACTAGAAAAATTAAGTTCATCCATTTTATGGTGGCAGTTCGGAATTTTACATATCGATTTTAGTTAAATTATGCTTAGTTAATGTTATATGCATACGTACGGTGAAATCAAAAGTTTCCAGAATCGTTATAAACAAATTATCACAAAGGCTGTGGCTGTCACTTCACTAATCTAATAATAATAATAATAACAAGACTTTATTTTCTGCTGCTTGGAAAACATAAAAATACTAAAAAACAACAAAAAAAATTATACAATTTATCGTTACATTATGTGCTAGATATCGTTTACACTGCCATCTAATCCAAACAAATACCAGATAGAAAATCATTGTAGCATATGATTTTTCCAACACACTTTGCAAAGTTATAATATTATTAAAAGTGACTTAAATTTATGTCACAATATAATGAGCGATTATATTTTTTTTTAATAAAACTATAATTTAACTGATCT
Organism: Luffia ferchaultella; assembly: GCA_949709985.1. Taxonomy (NCBI): domain Eukaryota; kingdom Metazoa; phylum Arthropoda; class Insecta; order Lepidoptera; family Psychidae; genus Luffia; species Luffia ferchaultella. The sequence continues at coordinate 2,107,766 of OX453240.1, read as the reverse complement.
AACAAAGTGTACAGTAACTGATATTCCAAAATAACAATTAAAAAATTGCTAATATTATCAAATAAAACTATTTGTAGTAAATATTGACTATTAAATATGGTTGAAACTACTCACCATGACCCTGAACGGCAATACCATCGGTGCTTCAGAATTGACAGTGACCAATTTCTGACTCTCATGAGATCTACAGCTCCGTCTTGGTAGAATTTGCATTGTATGAACTAGGAACCGCCCGGTTTTTTCCTTATCCTCCGTCATTATTTTTAAAACACCCCATGTCGCTTCTTGGGGCGCTACAAAAAAATGCCTCTTGATTGTGGCTGGTTTGAATAAAACCTTTTCTCCTGTAATCGTTGGGCAGCCTGGTGTAGATAGGTTGAGTGGTTCTGGTTGGAATACTGTAATCGGTATCCTTAGTACAGGTCCTTTGTCTACGCATGCAACGTCATAGGCGCATATACTGAAAACATTTTAATTAGTATTATAGAATTTTTTTTTTTTAATTTTGTAAGCTATTTGTATCTTATTAAAGCGAAACTTTTTCTAGTGATGTGCAAAATTTCCTGAACAATAAGGGGTTTCCATCAGGCTTTATAAAGGACCGTTAAGTGGAGTGATGGAAATGACAGCGGCTTTTAAAAATAAATGCATAATCGTGAACACAGGATTGTCTGCACGTAACATCGCGAACTAACAACCGATGCAACCCTAGTAAGTCAGCTGGCTATGTACGCACGCGTTAACTTGTACACACTCGTACCATTGTAAATCTACCAATACCCAATACGCTGTGAAGTTCCACTCACAGATGTTTACGCGGCCGCCACTGCCGTGCTTCACTGGTTGTTCAGTGACAAGGAGCTTATAGTTTTATTATGTCTGCGTGTACACTTAAGAATGGACTGTACGCGTGAACGCTCATTCAAACGCTCTTCAACGATTACGACCTTAATACGCATTTTAATCTTGGTTTGTTTTGAATTATAGTCTCATTTGAGTTAGAACTAGGTTTGTATAGAGCCAATACTTTGGAATTTCTATAAACATCCTAGATAAAGATAAGATTTAAATCTCAATGTTTCCCTGACTTTCCAGGTGATCCCTCAATTTCACTGACTTTCCTTGACTACCTTGAGCTTCCGTGACATTTCCTTGACTTTTCCTGACTTTCCAGAATGTGGACACCCTGTTTATAGTTATAAGAGAATGAGTATTGAAGTAGATAAAACGAATAGATAAATTAAAAACTAATAACAACACTATATAATCGAACGAACGGCAAAATCAAACTAATTTGTTCCCGTCGCCGTCACCCGCGTAACGCTCGATCGCCTCGCCCCGCTCTTGCGTTTCGTGCCCGTCCCTTGTAAAATGTATGCTTTCAATGACGTCACCGGCGCCTCACTGCGCTGCCCCACCTCACTCTCGCTCGTTTCGTGCTCATTACTTGTAAAATGTATGCTATCGATTACGTCACCGTCGCACCGTGCTGCCCCGCCCCGCTCTCGCCAGTTTCGTGCCCGTTACTTGTGAAATGCAGACTTTCGATTACGTCACTGCCTCACCGCGCTGCCCCGCCCTCCGCTTGCCCGTTTCGTGCCCGCTTCTTGTAAAATGCATGCTTTCGATTACGTCACCCCCCACCCCGCGCTGCCACGACTGGGGCAGGGGTGGGGGGGACTCGGCCGCCGCCCGTTATGTGCCCGCACACTTTGTGTCTATGTAAAGCTACAAAATCGGATTCTATTATATCAGAATACAAATCATTTACTCCACATGAGCGATGCTGCGGCAAAAAAGTAGTACAATTCCTAACTTCAGTAATATTACCTTGTGTAGTGCGGCCCAGGTGGGAGAGCAGTGGTGTCTACTTGCACAGTTATTGGCCTATTGGCATTCATCATGTCCAAGTAAGTAGGTATGGAGACCCACGCAGCGTTGCAAGTTAAAGTTAATCTCAGACCAAACTCTATCTGCTTCGGAATGATCGAAGTATCTGGAAACAATTCAGAGATATGCTGACCTTATTATTTCATGGATTTAATATTATATTGATCTCGCTTCAGCTCGAGCTATCTCTTTTTTAAGGTTAAACAACACCGCTTATTTCTATACAAAATTTATTTGATCAAAGTAAAAAATTACATTTTGTTGTGTTTATTTTGCCATCTTAATAAGTATCATAAACCTAAAACGCTTTTGTAGTCGTTATCCGCTTTCAGCACTGTTCTCATTCGTTCTCACACTTTTACTCGCATATAACTCCTGCTTCCGTCTCTCTATTAAAATATGTACTGATTTTTTCCCACTCTCTCATTTCTACTTGCATTACCATTACACACATATATCCTATAGCGTCCCGCCCCCGTTTCGCACGGGCCCTTTATTTTTATCATATAAATAAATATCAATTAATTATACAAAGGCAATAGACACTGTGAGATGGACAATTTAAAAAAATTCAAGTAGTTCCTTCATTTAAACATTTTTGATTGGAATAATTTTTTTAGGAGTCCGTACCCAAAGGGTACCGATGGGAACTCAATTACTAAGCCTCCGTTGTTCGGCCGTCCACCCGTCTGCCCGTCACAAGGCTATATCGTCTGAACCGTAATAATAATAATAACGTATACATTACAACAATGTCTAGGCCCTAAATTAAGCATTACCTACACAACCTACCAACCTACATTACCTAACACAAACATATAACAACCAAAACCCGGTACAAATATCAATATTCATCATATAAATCCTGACCCGACCTGGGATTCGAACCCGGGACCCCCAGCTTCGTAGGCAAGGGCCGCTATCGACTAGGCCAAGCGGTCGGTAATAGTTAAATACTTGACATTTTAACAGAGTGGTTACTACTATGACCACTATAACAATAATGAAAATAAAGTACAGTTAATAACCAAAGAGGGCCCCATGCAAGAAAAGTATTTATTTCGACGTTTTTTGTGATTGGTGGTTGTAAGATCGTTGCTTACACTTGAAATTTTCACAAAACATGTACTACTATAGTCACTATAACAAATTAAAATATATTTAATATTATAGTTAAATAAAGGAGGCCCCATATAAAAAACATGTTTTTTTTAAATATTGTATGGAACCCCTTCAGATGCGAGTTCAACTCGCACTTGGCCGGTTTTTAACAATTCTATTTTAAAGTACAATTTGAAACATTTATAAACTACTTTAAAAAGTGAAACGTGAACTCACTTTCCATGTCATGATGATTTTGAAGGAACTGTGGCTCCACAGTGATCCCTATATCTTTAGGAACATCGTTTAGTTTCGGTCTTAAAAGAATTCCTTTCGCATTTATCGTACCACACTGTATGTTGAATGTGACATCTCGGTCCGGCTGATTGTAGTACGTTGTCAATAAATCGAAAGCTTTCTCAATATTAAGCAAGCCGCAACCCTGAGCCCAAGGTTCAACGTGACTCAAATAATTAGCTGAATTTTCCAGCGCCCGTTTCAATGAATAAGGAGAGTACGGCAGGTTCTTAGCTTTCAGTCCAGAAATTAATGCACCTGAAAAGACAGAATGATATGTCTTCATACTAAATTATATACAATTGAAATCGTCAGACATAATATAGTTGAAGCGTTGGTATTATTTTTGGCTTCACTATAGATATGTAAAATGTATTGAAGATATTAAAAATGTATCACAGTTAATAATTAATTAAAATAAAATAATTAAGTTTTTTAATAGGGCCATATTGACACAATTGATAGATTGCTGAACAACAAATAAAAAATATATATTCATATTTTCCATTTCAATAATAGAAAGAAAGAAAAACATTTAATCATGACCACAGATACATAATCATAGCAGACAAAAGAAGTTCCTCGCAACCATAACAGGAGCTGACTTAGCACATGCTGCAGGCAGGTGTGTGTGATCACGCTCACAACACTGATTTTCTGTCAGCCCCTACGCGAGTCTGTCGCACACACCACAAGCGTAGCAACCCGTCCGTATTATCATACACGTATTACACAACAATATACACAATGAACATTTTGAACATAATGGATAAATATGCATTTTTAGTGTTCGCCGTGGAGACGATGATACTACTTAAAGGTTACGCGGTCATCGATCTATTTGACCTAAGTCAACAATGGCGCCACTGACCGATAAGGAGCGCGTTGAAGACATCTAACCAATTGACTGACTGGTTAGAGATCTTAGCTGCAAACCAAAGATCGCGATTCCCGCCAGCGAAAATTAATTCAAAGAATGTAAAATTCATTCACTTAACAGCACTCTGCAATACTTAATTAATTCAATTATACAAGTTAAATTCATTTTCTCCCAACTATCCTGCAATTCTATCATAACTGCACATATCCAGCACAAAGCGGCACTTTGTTGCTCTTAGAGCAGAAAAAATGACTGGGAATCCTTTACTGCACTGTTTTAGTTAAATTTTTTAAATTCGCGCATGCGTTTGGTTGCCCAACCTGACGGCCATATGGTGTTTGACAGTAAAAAATACTGGCCATAAAGAAATTATCATTTATTTCAAGAAGAATAAAGTCGGGAACGTTAACAGAGCTAATTTTCATTGAAAAATTTAAACCTGTTAACCTTGTTATTATATTTAATTGCAGCATAGTCGAAATAAAAGCAGATTATGCACCTCACATTACGTAATTTATATTTCCCTCGTGCTTACTTTCTGCTCAGTGCAACAATCTACTATTAGACACTGTTACCCAGTAAGTACTCATTTAATGTGTGTGACCAACTTCGTAAACTATATGTACCTACAAAATAATATTTTTAACTTTTTGCTATCCAAGGGAAGTTATTGATTTAGGTCCGATTTTCGAAAATCGAGTTTTCATCACATCTCCAAGTTTTGAGGTCCTGGGAAGACATTCTGACCATTTTCGGCTGGACGTCCGTATGTGTGTGTATTGACCGATTAAGACCCGCGATACGGCGTTTGAGAGGGTTCATCGAGACTTAGATCTGATTAGATTTTGAAGTCAATAGGTCGAGCTGTTTCAAGAATATTCAAAAAATCTATATAGAATAATTTTTTTTAACGTTTTTTTAAATAACTTTGAGATTTTGCAACCAATCTACTTGAAACCTTATATACGTTTTAAGTACATAAAAAACTGCGTCAAGTGCCGCCAAAAATATCAAAATCGAACGATACGTTCAAAAGATATCGCAGTCTACAAAATTTCAGAAAAATTGTTTTTAATATAACTTTGAGATCTTACGACCAATAAATTTTTGACTTTACACAAAAGTTTTGTGCTTACGAAATTGCATAGAATGCCGTAAACTGCATTAAAATCAAATGAAGCATTCAAAAGATATCGCAGTTCAAATATTTCTAAAATAACGTTTTCTTTGATGTGTTCCAGGTTTCTGAGCTTGAAGAACTCTAAAAGTATTGAAATTCTATTTTTGGGCTTGGAGAGCTCGGAAAATGAATATTATGAGCTTGAAGAGCTCAAAAACTACGACATTCGATATTTTCAGTTCGAAGCTTTATAATAGCTTTCTAATTTGCGAGTGCTTTGAACTAGAAAATAGCGGGAAATTTCAGAGATGGCCTGCAGGGTCAACCGATTTTTATACTAGTATTGATAATATATTTTTAAGATGGTTTAATTTTTACCCGACTGCGGAGGGTAATGTTAAAGTACTTGGTGCGCGCGGCCCCGAGTAAGTATGACATCTTCCCTAAAATTTAGCGCAAGACGCGTGTAGGGATGTCGACATCGCATAACTACGAACAAATATCTCTCTACTGCGGAGCATGTGAGCCGCATAACGTGCTAACCATAGCACTAATTTTGACTGCTCTGCCAGCCTTCGCCATAGTAAGCGGCAAGCGTTCTCTGCCCCACCGCACCGCTTCTTCCCACTCGTGTCGCCTATTTATCGCAAAGATGTTCTACTTATAGAGTTTTAATCTACTTCGGTATTGTTTTTATTAAAAACTTTTCATTATTAGTCACTTTTTTAGTAGTTTATGTTTGTATAACAACAGAAAATCCTTAAAAAGCATAAATAAATGGCAGTCTTTTAAACATGTTTTTCTAATTGTGTGAATAACAATGGGCTTCATATCGTAGAAAAATTAGGACCACCTGAAAATCTACCCCAATAGAATACAGTATGACTGTCCAAACTCAATCCAAACCGTTTCTGAAAATCAGTGAACATACATAATAAACACCGTCCAATTTAGAACGTCTTTCTCTTTTTGAAGTCAGTTCAAAAATAACTGATTTGTCTACGTCAGTCATCATTTCTGAAATGGGCCCATATTAAAATGCAGCGTTCATTAGTACACATAACCCATCTGTTAGAGATACAAATTATTCTCTCGTGCAGGCAACGCCATACTCAAACCCACACATTTTTTTCCCGCGCAATCTTAGCAATCAAAAGAAAAGACATGATAAGCTCATTGATAATACAGCAATTTTTTTACTTTTATTATAACAGATGCAAGGAAAATAGGTTTTATATCTATTGAAGTTGAAATTGACATGAACATTTTGAAATAATTTTTCCTTGTCAGTATTATTCCCTATCAAATAAAGTCTATGTTTATTGTGAATAACATTACCTAAAAGCAAATTCCTAAATTCTAAATGCCTCTGACCATTCTTCAAAAAGTTCAAATCGTCACTCGCCATGATGATGGCTACAGTGCCCCAAGGTGGCCCCAAGGATCGCAGAACGCTTGGGCGTAGAAAGACAGTGTACCGGTGGATACAGATATACAAAGAAGAGGGCATGGTAGATCGCCGTAAACCAGGGAGCCCGCGGCAAAGAACGACGAATGCAGTGCAGGATGCAAAAATTCTGGCTACACATAGCAACAAACTTTCTTGATGTTTTCAACCCACTCGACAGACCGCAACACAATACAATGTTTGCATACAGACAATTAGAAATTGTCTCTGTGGTATCAAACAGCACTGCTCTGCCAGGAAATGGGCAGATGAATGCAAAGGGTTATTTGCAGATTTTGAGAGATGTGTTTTTCCCAACTATAGTTCTAAACTGGGACACTACACAAGTGAGAAACTGTGAAAATTTAGAATAAGTGGTATACACAACATGGGAGAGGAGGATGAGAGGAAGAGATTTTTGTGGGCAAATGATCTCTGACATAAAATCACAGATTAGAGGCCGGTGTTGGGTGAAAATACACGGTGTCGGGTTTTATATCGTCCAAACTAAAACCATCGACAAAGGGGTCCAGGGGCTACTCTAAGGACCCCCATGTATTTTCAGCGAAAATTTATAGTTTTCGAGAAAATAGCATTTTTCTAAATTTTTCGTTAGAACCCGAAATGATTGCATATTTTTAAATTTTTCTCCAATACTATTACTACTAGAACCTTGATTTTTTTTTGTGAATGTGAACAATTAGTAGGTCTATCATTACACATACTACAGTTTTAACTCAACTTATTAATTTCTGAAAAAAAAAATTAACAGTGAACTTTTTTTATTTGCATACTTATTTCTTTAGGGGGTTTTAATTCCAAAAATCCCATAACAAAAAATTTCGAGACCCACTTCAAAAACTTGTCTATAATAATAATAATAATAATGTACACATGACAACAACATCTAGGCCCCAAACTAAGCATTAGCTTGTGTTTTGGGTACCAAGCGAAGACACCACATACATTTAACAACCAAGACCCGGTACCAGTATCGATATTCATCATATAAATACTGACCCAACCTGGGATTCGAACCCGGGACCTCCAGCTTCGTAGGCAGGGTCGCTACCCACTAGTCTAAGCGGTCGTCAATCATGTGGACCTATTACTTGTAAAATTTCAATCAGCTACGGCAAGGGCTTCATGTCAAAAAATAAATAAATACTCAGATGGGAGGATTTCAATATTACATAGAATTTCGTCAGACATGACTCAAATGATTTCTAATGGCATTAAAAAAGTTAGTTTTCTTTGAGATAATAAGTACAAGTGCGACCGCGATCGGTAAACGGCGCCTCATCAGGTAGCTGGGCCCGTTGCCAAAGACGGTGACTCGTACCTAGCTAAAATGACGTCATCATAGGTACCATTTTTGATCCCGTTGTTCAAGTTTACAAAATATTTATAGTCCAACTATGCTGCAATTCTATCATAACAACCTAAAACATTTATGGAAATCTGCACTGTTTCAATTGTTTTTTTTAAATCGCGCAAGCGTTCAGCTGGCAAACCTGATGGCCGTATGGAGTTTGACATTTAAAAATACTGGCCATCAAGAAAATTGTATAGAGTTCGACAGTTAAAATTACAGGCTATTAAAAAAATTATCATTTATTTTAGAAAACAAGGCGGAAACGTCAACAGAGCTAATTTTCAATAAAACAAAATTACCAAGTTCACTGGAGTAAACTTTGATCTCATTTCGTACTGTGTGTTTGTGTTTGCGCGTTCGTTTAACCCATAATGCCTTAAACGGCACGAGAGTATGCGGAAATGCGTTACTATTACGGATATGCAAGAGGAAACGCCCGGTTTGCTTCACGTCTGTATCAACAGCGGCTGTTACAACGAGGTGGACCACAACCTGAAACATACCCAGATCATCGTGTCTTCGTACGTGTACACGTGTATACGTGTTTACATGTTTATTTTTTTTCTCAGAAAATAATAAGCTGAGTTAAAACTGTAGTATGTGTAATGATAGACCTACTAATTGTTCACATTCATAAAAACAACCAAGATTGTAGTAGTAACACTTTTAGAGAAAATTTTTAAATATGCATCATTTCGGGTTCTAACGAAAAATTTGAACTGAACTGAAATTTAACTGAACATGCATGGGGGTCCTTAGAGTAGCCCCTGGACCATTCAGTTTTCGTTTGGACCATATGAAACCCGACACCGTGTATATGATAGGTATGCGTGTGTGGCCTTGCCTGCACAAGGGAAAACTTTGTATCTCTAACATCACGTTCTAATTTTTCATCCAGATAAGCATATTATTACTGTTTATTACTACATTTATTTGTAGCATATAGCATATAGAATATGGATTCTTACATATTTAAAAAATCTGTGAAATATTTCGCAATGATCTCCCTCACCTATGGCTCCGGCGACATGGGGCGCGGCCATGGAAGTGCCATTCATCAATTGCGAATTCCGCAATGTGAATCTGGCGACACTGGCAACCGCGCCGCCGGGTGCACATACGCAGACGCCCGCAGCACCATCTGCTGCCGGACCTCTGGAACTCCAACTGAAAGCTCCGCCAGGTAGGCGCGCGCGCATCGAATATGCGGCCGACATCATTTCAGGCGACACGTAAGCTCCCACACCTGCGTGATTTGCTTGATTTATCCACCAAATTACAAATACCATAATTCATAGCGGATGTATTATATTACGCTGCTCATTATTCCATGAATGACAATTTATAATACAAGTGAAACTATTGTATTATACAAAATAGTTTCATTTGTATTGTGATATATCATCCAGTTATTAATTTGTTTATACATCAGCATAATGAATCATAAAAACGTAAATCCGAATTTACAATTTTATGAAATTCATTTGTTTTATGAACACACATGTAAAAGAGTTACAATATAGAATTAATTGATTTGCATATTCTGCGCATTCTCGAGAAACTATGAAAATATAGTAACTCCATTTACAATTTGAAGGAATACTGTCCCATTGAACATTTAAAATTTTGTTTGAAAAGACGAATTTTTAAACAAAACTGTCAAGCAAAATATCATCAGAAACTTGCCTGAAGAGCCTGCCTCAGCGCTTTTTGTATTGAGTACTTATTAAATGCCAAACACCACATAGCTGAAAATCCAATTGTATAGAGCATATAGAGCTTACCAAACTAAACAAATAATTCAAGTGGGCAGATAGCGCAAAGTAACGGTTACCGAGAAAAACATGTTTAAAGTTACATTTTTTAATCGCTTTTTTATTGTTTTTTGAATTTTTTTGTTTAGTTTGGTAAGGTCTATATGCTCAATACGTTGGATATCAAGTCATTCATTTATCATTTCATATTTTCATCATTTTATAATTTTATTTTATGTTTATATTCATCATTTTGGATGACATACCAAATCTATACATAGTTTTATAGTCACACTATTATAGATGCTTAGCAAAACAATATAAGTATTACTCTATTGTTCTATGATAGTATAGATAAAGGTTTGTTACAAACCAATGAGTATGGGCTGGGCGATATCTGGTGGTGCACCTACAGTGCATAGTGCGGGCCCGTGGTTGCCAGCAGACACGACCCAAGACACACCATACCGATTGACCACCTCACAGATTATGTCACCCACACGACTGAAATTAGAGAATTTGAATTATTCACTTCATACTGTCAACATCTTGGTGTGTACATATGAACCTTCCTAGACCGACAACAGTTTTCAGCCTTAGATTAAGAGCTGGACATTTACCCACAAATTGGTGTGCTTTCATAAATAAAAAACTAGACACGCCATAATATATGATAAATGTCAAATGTTGTGTGCAACGTCCGACATTTACCATTTGCTCGTATAGTGTAAATACATAGAATCGGAAAGAAATAATTTTCTTCAACACATAAGATGTAATAAATTATTATGCCTTTTGGCAGATATATTGACAATTTTAAAACATCCTCACATTAACAAAAATTATTATTTTGGTTAAATTCTTTCAATCATTGGTGTTTAATAAAAATACATTCCATGAGTAAGTAAACAGATGAGAGTACTTGGTAATATTATTATTTGTTAAAAGCTATAGACCGACATGATCCATTTGGTCTAGTTCATAAGTAAAGATTTTAAAAAAATTAAAAATATCCATTGTGATATTAAACTTTATACGACTTCTTGAAGTATATCTAGACCCATATACCCAATTATTAACACTATCTTTTATATCCCCGCAATACGCACACAAGAGCTGAGCCAATCAAGATGCTTGGTTAATTGTCACTATAATAATAATAATAATATTCTTTACTGTACACCAAAAGTCCTTAGAAAAAGAATAAATATCTCTTATAACTTCAGCAGGTAGCATTGTTTGCAATACAACTACGTCAGCGCTTCACCCAATCCCCCCCACTTTTTCGTAAACTGATTGAAGTTTGCTCTATAGCTCTTTTAGCGAATTTTCTATTATGACTTGAATCAACTCAAAATATTTTATTTGAAGTGGGAATTTTAGCTTTACACTAACACGTAAAGGTCAGGCGGCGCCATATCCAGTGTGTACAGAGCTTGGTTATTTGCATTTGTTAAGTTTTTCCAATTGGTAAAAAAAACTGGCCAAGTATGAGGCAGACTGACTCATAAAAGGTTGCCTAATGCCTACCACTGCACAATATAAAAACAATTATTTTTTTTATAGACCCCCTTCAATTTTTAACTTTATTTTATTTTTATTATTGGTTGTTATCACGACTATAACAGTAAACGGGTATTCCTACGACCTACACAAAACAGGGTTGCACTAATCTTATTTGAAAAATATGCACTGGACATTATATTTCTTTATTACAAGATGTGTATATAACTGTTTTTTAAATAATTCTAAGATAATTGTTTTTAAAATACGAAATTTATAAATTATATATACCATTAAATGATACGTTTTCATGGTATCTGGTTGGTGAAACCACATTATTTTGTTTCGAAAGTCAGACAATATAAAAACATGTTTAAAAATCTCTATCAAATTAACATTTCTTCATACCTGATACTCTGTATTAATAATTAAGTAAAATCAAACAAACAAATTTTAAAAAATCGCACATTATATAGGGAGGTACATGTTTGAGGACAGAAATTTGTCTTTACCGTATTTTGAAAGAAAATAGTCTATGTATAATTGTCTCATTCACTCTAACGAGTCCCCCCGCCCGTCTTCCATTATATTCGGAGTAATGCCCGTGTTTTTTTGTCCTTTTCTTTTCTTTACCAGTTTTAATGTGTCTTTACCATTTATACTATTTAACCTTCTATATTTATTTCAAATCCTTAGGTTCATTTAAAAAAAAAGTTTTCTTTGATAGCCTTGGGAATTTTCTACTACCTAGTATTTAACTTAAAAATGTTTTATAGGTATATTCGTGTCTTTAGCCATGTCTGACATATCTTTACCAGTTAATCGTTGCTAAACATTTCTCTAATACATGAACATAATGAGTGCACCATGGCTTAATAGTTATGTAAAATATATCTATTATCCATGTATTAATGTACACAAATAGCCTGTTATCTGAAAGTTTTTAAGAAATTGCTAAGTATCCGTATTTCAGGGAAATACCCACACACTCCATGAAAATTTCAAGTGTAAGCCATGGTCTCACAACCACCAATCACCAAAAACATCAAATAAAATATGTTTCTTGTAAGGGGACCGCCCTTTAATTTTTAAATTTATTTTATTTTCATTTGGTGTTATAGCAACCATAGTAGTACATCATTTTATTGTTATAGCGGCCATAGTAATATACAGTGTGTGAAAATATCAAGTGTCTACTTATTACGGTTTAGACGATACAGCCCTGTGACAGATGAACAAACGAACAGTGGAGGTTTAGTAGTAAGGTTCTCGCTGGTATCCTTTGGGTATGGAACTCTAAACATATAATTAAATTTTTTTTGGTCTATAATATTATGCTATTTATCACCTGTTTTAATTTAACCCCATATGGAAGATACAGCGTGTATAGTCACCCAATATTTACATTATTATAATTAAAATAAACTAACCCTGCATTAGACCAATGGGCATGTTCACCATAGCTCATATTGATTACATCGATCTTCATGTTCTTAGACAGTTCCATGATTTTGATGCATGCCCTGACGAGAGCAGTTCCAGTTTCCATTGACCCAAGTCTACTATCTCCTATGGACAAGGAGACAATTTTGGCCCCAGGAGCCACACCATTCTTGTCAGGCTCATCAGGGAAATAACCAGCAGCAATAGCAGCCACATGAGTACCATGTGTGGCTATAAATAAATTAAGTCTACATTATATTCAATTTAGTAACATTTTCATTTCAATCAAAATGATTGACATAATTCATTTAAACATTTAAAGAGTTTTATGGTCATGAAGATAACATTTGGGGAAGTGAGCACAATAAGAAACTGATTTGTATCAAAATGTTATTGAATAAACCAAGCATCAATTTTTTGAGACAGTTTTAAAGGGTGCCAGGTGACTTTTAGTCAGAAAAGGGTTCTTTACATTTGATTGTGTGTCATTTTTGTGTAATAATAAGATCTGGATTATCTCAAACATGGTCATCTAGTCACAAACTAGGCAGAGGCCTGTGCTATGGGTACTAAACAACTGATATAGGTACAAAATTAGATTTTTACACACTTAGAATATTTTTTTTATAATACAAATACATAGCTAGATATTTCATACACAAACACGATACAAATAGACATGTTCATGTACAAAAATATTTGTCCTGAGTAGGAATACAACCCGCGACCTTTGGGTTGCGGGTTATATTCCTTCCACTTCCAACCACTCAACCAACCAGTCAGTTGGTAATAATTAGTGCTTATTAGTCTTGCAGCCTTGCAGACTATATTCAACTTAAAGACTTTTAAAAGGGTTAGAATAACATTGTGCTGGACTATCAATCAACCTTTTAAAATACCTAGAACCAAAAATTTCTAAAAAAAGACACAAATAACCCACTCTCAAGAAAACCCAGTAGCCTATGTTCAACTTTTAGCGCATTTCTTTAACTAAAATAGGACTTGGTGGATTTATTTAACATCTTTTTACAGATATATTTGACAACCAACAAGCATTTCCCCAATGTCCTCCAATCTTATAGCTAGGCTGTGGCAGCTTTGCGGGTGAAGCAAGTGAGACCCAGCCTCCCTTAAATCAACTGACTATGCACAACAACAATCTGATTATACCTTTTCTAAATATAAATGTATTCTAGAGTTTATATCTTATGTATCTTCCAAAGCTGCCACTGTAGTTAAGTGTAGTTGCAGAACTAACTTCTTGGCACAATTTGAAGCTATTTCTAAGTATTTGAGATTTTAAGAAATCATTCAGTGGAATTTGCTATTTGAAAGAAATAAAAGTAAGGATTGACCAATATACAGGCTGTTTCAAATATAAGTTACAAATGGAAATTTTAAAAGTGATAAAATCATGTGAGCGTGGAAGCATTCTAATAATATTGCACACCGATTCAAATCAATGCCCAGGGGCCATCAAGAAAGTTAATAATCTAAGCGATTGATATACTCTTTTTACTCACAACACATGCCAACCACTTCAAGCACTTCCCCTTTTCCGTGGACATTGATGCTGACCGTCATCTCATCCAGAGGAGTTAGGTGTGCATGTTCATGTGTTACACTATATTCACCGAGTAACGGCCCAGATTTGAGATCACCACATTCAGATGTGTCAATGCATGCTCTGTAAATATATTAACAAAATATTAAATTATACCATAACCAAATGATTGTAATATTTTGTAATTTGAAAATGTTATTTTGTGCTTTTTCATGGTGCAATTTTAGTTACACAAAAACTTATATCTAATGTATAGTAACAGATAGAAGAAATAAGAAAAATTTAGACTAACATTTTCCTCATGTTTTCAATGCCAATTATATACACGCCTGAAGTGAGGAATTGTCACAATGGGAGTAATCATTTATGAATGAAAATATGCACTCAAATTTCTATTTAGAGACAAGTACTTCTGAACTTGAACCTTATTTATTTACTTTAACTTATATTTTTTAGGGGTCCGTACTGTAATCAACGGGAACCCTATTACTAAGTCACCGCTGTTCGTCCGTCTGTCACAGGGCTGTATTACCTGAACCGTAATAAGTAGACTTAAATAAATGGACTTAATGGAATAATAAAAATGAAATAAAGTTAAAAATTTAAGGTGGTCCCTATGCAAGAAACACATTTTTTTCCACATTTTTGGTGATTGTAAGATCAATGCTTATACTTGAAATTTTTATGATGTACTAGGTACTGCGGCCGCTATAACAAGTTATAAAAATAAAATAACATTAAAAATTAAAGGGGGGTCCCTATACAACAAACATGTTCTTTTATATTGTACGGTAGTACGGAACCCTTCGTATGAGAGTCTGACTCGCACTTGCTGGTCTTTTTACTATAATCATTCAACAACTGTCACTACACACAGGTATTTAATTCTGGATAACATTTAGATTTGTCAGGTCTAATAATTAAAACTGTATTGTGACTAAAATAGAATAATATATTACCTCCATACAGTTCCATCATGAAAAAGTACACAGTCATAAGTGGGTCCACAATCTACATATTTTTTTTCAGCAGACTGTAGGTACTCCACCCTTGCTTCTAACTCTTCTTTTGTATACTTTTGTTCTGGTGTTAATGTACTGTTGGAAGCTGCAATAGAATATATTACATACAAGATTACAAAAAATTACAATTTCCAAGACAATCAAATCATAAAAATAAGTCGGACAATTTTTTCCTGCAGATTGATGCAAGAACAATGACCACTTTATATTTGAATTATACATCAGAACATAATTATACAAAAATAAACTTTTTTTATTCAAACAAAGGCAAAATTTATGAGGTTAAAAATATTCCTACATCACACAAAAGTATTAGATACATACAGCCCAGGAAATGGTCCATGTAGTGGGAGACAAATGGCTTGTCTTTAGGTTACTATGATCGGTAAATGAATGAGTTTGTGTAGTTGCCCTGCAGTGCGATTATAATAAAATTAAACAATGTCTTGCATGATGCAAAAATGTGATTAATGCATATAGAAATGTAATTATTGTGTCCTTTTTTTCACTAGTGAAGTATGATAGTCTATATATTGGTTATTATGTATCTTCTGTACTGATTAACTACATTATTCAAGTTATTTATTTAAGTATGATGACTGAATATCTTTTGTCTCAGAATTTTTTTATAGGTCTCATATGTTTTCAATTGAATATATTTTTGGAATTATATTTGAGCATTTTCAAGAATGTTGTATGGAATTTTTGTAGGTGGCCATTTTCAGCAGGTGGACCCTAGCATTCACCAGGTTAGACTCATCTCCAAGAGCTGTATATAAAAATTACAGCTCATTTTCATAAAATTGTGCGAACCATGTTCATTTTCAAAGTCCTGTAGCTCTTTGCTCGCTTTAGCAAATGCTGGTTTATGTCCAACATCCCACTGGTGTTCACGGC
The DNA here is from genome assembly GCA_949709985.1 of Luffia ferchaultella. Lineage (NCBI taxonomy): Eukaryota > Metazoa > Arthropoda > Insecta > Lepidoptera > Psychidae > Luffia > Luffia ferchaultella. The sequence goes on along the minus strand of OX453240.1, from coordinate 2,091,473 downwards.
GATGTTCTTGAACACGATCCTTTAATTTGGTGGGATACAAACCAAATGGATACAAAACTCCTGTTCTCCATTCCCCACTAGGATTATTCCATGACTCTGGTATCTGTGAAAAAACAAGGAAATTGTAAAAAATTGCTGATCTGATATGTAGAAAAAGATATAATAATGATAAGGACAAGACAGGTAAATAATTATCCATTTAAATTATTTGTTACAAGATGACTACCCAACGATAAGTGAATTGAGTCCCATAGCGATAGTGACTATATGTCATCGCAGATTTAATGTTCTGTACTATTATGCATTCTGTGACCAAATGGAGAACATAGTTTCTGTCAATAGCGGCTTTGCAAATGAGGCAAGTGAGGCGGAGCTTCACTTTTGGTTTAAAATTATTTTTTACTATACCTATTACTATTGTAGAACAAAAGCTTTTCATAAATTTTTAAAACCAACTATTGTAATCATTTGACTTAAATGAGGCTCAATCTAACATGCCTCACTTGCAATTGCCGCAAAGCCACAGCTGGTCTCTAACTACCTCTCTGAGAAACAGGCATGAGATATATATAATATTTTCCGTAAAACAAAGCTATAGGAACACATTTAAAGTAATTGAACAATTAAAACTTACCGTCAACTTGCGTCCAGTGATGCCTGTGACACAGCCGTCCACAAGCTTGGAAACCACCGTGCTTGTATCCACATCGCCGCTACCGCTGCAATCGAACCTCTCGATGACTTTTGTCTCACCTGTACTCGTCACCTATTTTAGAAATTACTTTATCAACATGTAAAATGCCGACTAAACAAATCATGACACGACAAAAAAAATTACCGTTAAACCCGCCGCAGCAGGATCCACTCCGGAATCGAATATAGCTATAATAGTTTCTCGGCCATCGTATTCTGTATTCTTGGCTAAAAATGAAACGACCCCAGTCTCTTTTTTCGGTAATAATCCCCACACTGGAAACTCACAGTCGATCGGCCCGTCTGCCATTTTTGAGAATTTGAAGTATAGTTGGTCTAGTGTTTCCATTTTGGGTAAAACAATTCTCCTACTCGAAAATCTGACAAATAGTTTATGACTGATTACTTTTATTTTAATGCCACCTAACATCACTAACCTCATGTTTATTGATTTAGATCTCTGATATTTGGACTAGCTAGTTCCAATACTTTGTCTAAGAAGGTGAAATCCTTAAACATTGTTTAGGGGCTGTTCATTAATTACATAAGATGATTTGGGGAGGGGGGGGTTCCGAGTAGATCTTATTTTTTCTTACATGGGGGTGGGGTCTATTATAGTTCTTACGTAAGACCAAAAAAAGTAATTTCAAATTATATTTTACGCCTACAACCAACTTTACAGCCTTATTTTTGCAGCTGTCACTAAAGATTAATTGTAATGCAAACCTACGAATTTTTATATTTTTTGCCTCCTAAGTATTTCCATGTAATTTTGGTAGATAACGATCTTATGTAAGATCGGATAGGGGGGGGAGGGGGTTTAAACAAATCTTATTTTTTCTTACATAGGGGGAGGGGTGGGTCAAAAAGTAGCGAAAATTGTCTTACGTAATTAATGAACAGCCCCTTATTGAAATCAAATGAAACCATATGTTATGATTATGACGTATGCGCAAAATACTGCAAAATACACATGAAATTACAAAAAAAAAATATGTAACAGTTCTGAAATGATAAGTAAAAATGTGGTATTTTTTGTGCATGCATTTAGAAAAAAAGAATAGATTCTTTGTGGTAGCCATTGGATGATCGAGGACATCCTTGTTCTTATGGATGACCTTCTATTTTCGATTCCAAATAATGACGCATCCAAAGGACCATAGAACACAAGGGATGTTGTTTATGAGAATTTTGGCTCTGACCTCAGAATTACTGATACTCTGACTCATTTGTAGTCAATACTATGGACAATATAATCATTAGAGTAGGAAAGCAAGTCTGAAATGCGGGCCACAAGAGAAAGAGACAGAGAATATGTGTACCTACCATGAGTACTGCCTCTGAGTATTTTGATTAACACTATTGGTACAGTTATTTTCCATTATTTTTTCTTCCATGGTCAAACGATGCCCAACCGTTACTTATAGGGCATTATAGAAATTGGCTACTCTAATCACTCTAATAGACTGACACCAGTAACAATTATTATGCACAGCTGCCCACACTACACGTTCAAACGTGAGTGCGTCGATTAAGCGCGTGTCCTAAACAGTTTGCCGGTCGCTTGCACAGGCGACCAAGGACCCGCCTGAGTACAAAATGACCCAACTATATACCTTTTTGTTGTGAGGTGTTCTGTATGTGGTGCACTGTGGTCACAAAATAACACTGGTCACCATTAGAGTAGGTAAGCTCCGTAAAGCTCTTTATGTAGTGGTTGGGCATCAGTTCACAGGGCCATCAGGACCACAGGAGAAAAAAGGATGGAAAATATCTGTACCTCAATCAAGGCTCTACGAGGTAGTCTCATTTTCTTTTTCTATTGAGACCCGAATTTCAGACCATTTTTGGACTGGCTTGCCTGCCCTATCTTGGATACGTTACAGAGCATATATAATAGTACTCTGAGTTTGGTCATTAACAAATTAACACTGAATATTGTCATTGTGGTGACTATAGTGTTCTGTTCTGTGCAGTTCTGTGTAAGCCGGAGTAAGATGGGTGTAAGGTGTAAACAAGTCACAAGTGTAAGTCCTAATCAGTCCACTGTGGTCACAGAACTACATAGGGGCTGAAGTTCACTGTCTGTGTCCACTCCCACAGTGCGTCTGGTGCGTCCATTTGCGTTCCTGTGCTTTCTACTGGTCGCCACCGTCGCCAGATTGTTCTGTGATCGCCACTGACTGCACAGACTGTCTGTGCCACTGTCCCACAGAGTACTTTGTAGCTATTAGGTATAATTCTTCTGTAAAAAGAGGAACTGCGAAAATAGCGCCTAAGTACGCGAGTTTTGTAACTAAATACAGCGCCATCTAATGGGGAACAGTAAAAATAATAAGTTAAATACTGCCACCTATGAGCAGAATTCAAAACAATGCCATGTAATGCTAATTCGAAAAAAACTTCCATTAGGCACATCTGAGATAGGACCACTTTTCCTAAAATACCATTTTTACATTCCTATCGAAATATGGTTGGAAATAAAAAACTAATTTCATTATTTTCATTTATATGCAGACTCAAATTTTTCCGGTGACGGGTTAATATTGCGACATCCATGACTTTTAATAGACCCAAAAAAAATTTCAATTGGGTCCTGATTTAGATGCCGCAACCAAAGCGACGAAATGTTATATTTACTAGACAATTTTTTAAATAAATACTCTATACCCTCTAAGGTCCACACCCAGTTTATTAATGTTGGAACATGTTCCACTTTATTAGATTTGGAATTAATGAATTTCATTTTTTTAGTGTGTTTTTTGATTCCGTCCACAACTGATGATGAGGTGAAGTAGGTGTCACAGGTCCCAAGAGCGGCTTGTCATGTTTTTTTCTTTTGCCGTAGCTCCCATTTACAGAGTAGAACAACTTATCAAAATTAATATGTCGGCGGTTTCCTTGCACTCGCCAGCCAATATACCTTCATCTGTAAAAGAATACTAATGTAAATCTAAATAATGTCATAAGGAGATAAATTTTATGGCATAATAAAATATGATTTTTAATAATATTATATTATTAGAACAGATCAATTAAGTTTTAATTTATCAAGCACTAAGAGAATGCTCGCAGTTGTCTATTATCATTATCTCAGAATTGTTGTAGCTTGATGTCCATTTTATTAGGAGATTATTCCACTGGCATAACTACTAGTTTTCACTCGGGACTGCGGTCTCAAATATTTCTGAAAGAAAACTTTTAAGAAAGTGATTACTTGATTTGTGTTTTAGACCTATGAGATCCCAGACTGTTATCTCTCTAATTTGACCGATTTCGATAAAATTTATACAGTGAAAGTAGATGTAGGTTTGGCGTGATATGTGAGCAAGCACATAAACCGATGGTACACAGCAAAATAAAATTATATAATAATGTTTTGAGTATTATTTTAAGACATTTATTAGTCCATTTTAAATAGTTTTTAACACATCGCAGTTACAATTTGTATTCGTAGACATGCGTGACGAATTCTATTATAGAGTTATATTATTTGAGCTGAAGCTCCTTACCTGCAAGATAGCCCATATTTGTTCCCACAGTTTGACTGACCACCTGTGTAGCGTATTTCACTTTTTGTTTTGGAATTTTTGCTGGTATGCAGTGGTAATCTGTTAATTTGGGCACTAATCTGATTCCTCTGTATCCAGGATTTTCACAGTGCAGATCAGTAATGTGACACCATTTTGCTGTATATTCTTTATTATTTTTCACATATTTTAAATTTTTAGTTAATAAATTATTACGAATACACTTCATGAGATGAAGTGGATCATACAAAGGTATGATCTCTTGGTCATTAACAAAAAATGAATTGTGTATAAATTCTTCTCCTTTTCTCAAAAGTTTTGCATGTGTTTCTTGCATGAGAAGTTTAATACACTGCATATTATTTGTGCCTTGATCACATACAGTCGCTATCACAATTAAACCTGCATTCTGCAATTGGTTTATTATTTCTTTCAACTGTTTCGCCAACTCAGGACCTTTTGTGTCAGCTTGTGAAAAAGTATATGCCACAGGCTGTTTATAATTTTTTATTAAACCTCTAATCATATAGACTTGGGCGTGGTCTGCAAATTCAGGGCGAGTTTCTGTTCCATCGGTGACAAAACCACTTACCTTGTCTCTTCTTTCATTATATGCCACATTCGGTTTGAGTGCCATCTCATCAAATAAGACTATACAAAATCGGTCTTCAACTTTCATTTTCTCTGTAGCCTTTTTTATTTGACTTAATATGTTTTTATTTATTCCTGACCTGATGTCAGCCATACTTAATAATTTCACCAGTGTCTGCGGTGATGGCAATATATATATATTTTCCTAAAAAATCTGTACGCCTTAGGGCTTTGTTTAAAAATAGACAAAGCCATAATTTTTTCCTGCAGCGTAGAACGCCGACCTTTTATTTCCTTTTGTGCTCTCTAAATTGTAGTAATGTTATTATTTTTGCAGTGTTAGACCAATTATCTAATGTTTTTAAAAATTGTGGGTGTGACACAATATTTTGCATAGCTTTAATTTTCAGTGCATGTTTTTTCACTTTGCTGCGGCATTTACTTCATTTAATGCTTACTTTAGTAAGTTTTCTGCGCAAACATTCTTCAGTATAAGATATGTGAGTCCCTAGTTTTCTTTTTTGGACTACTTTGGAAATTCCAGCACGACAGGCTGCATTAAAAATATGAACATTACAAATTGTCCACTACTAAGGCAAAGAACCATGCTAACAACGTCATATATCACCCAATGCAAAAAATTAATACATTATCTTATATTATTTAAAAAAATATTTTTAACAAATAAAATGTCAAAATTAATCAAAAATGTAATTTAAACTTTAAAAATTTTATTCATTTCATATTTAATTATATTTAGTAGAACTCACCACTATTATCCTCCATTACAACTTCTTCCTTAATATTTTGGAAAAGAGGTTGCGGAACAACAAATGCCAAACTTAAAGATTTTTAATCATGTTCTAAAAAGCACAATATTACATTCATGATTTCCTATATGAACTAAGTCTAAGAAATTTTTACTTAATTATAAAACATTAAAATAATAAAAATAAATATTTTTTCCGTATGGCTTAGAATAAAAAACGAGAAAAAGAGGAACTAATCAATAATATCATAATTACACTTACCTCCAATATCTTTATTTTTATCAGTCACGATCCTTTGTTCACAGACGTCTGGAGATACTGAATATAGAGTTACAGCATCTGTAATCATATTTTAAAATAATTCTGTGTTTAGTTATGTATATAGGATACTCTGACATACTAAAGCACAGCAAAGTCGCAAAATGAAACAACGTTGAGGAAGTGTGAATTGGACTAGTGCATTAACACTACACAACATAAAATTTCACCAAATACCTGCATCATATAGTGAAAAACTTATGATTTTTGACCATTTTGACAGTCCTTGTTTAGCTGCAAAATCTTGTTTCAAAACTATTACACTTAGAAATTCTATTTCATTTTTCTATTATGATCCATATGCATGTTAAGGATATAATAATTTACCTTTTGTTGTAGATGCCTCTGATACATTTTCAATTGATCTCAAAGCTCTTCGTTCAGTATATATATGACGACCGCTTAGCCTAGTGGGTAGCGACCCTGCCTGTCAAGCTGGAGGTCCCGGGTTCGAGTCCCAGGTCGGGTCAGTATTTATATGATGAATATCGATACTGGTACCGGGTCATGGTTGTTATATGTATGTGGTGTCTTCGCTTGGTACCCAAAACACAAGCTAATGCTTAGTTTGGGGTCTAGACGTTGTTGTCATGTATACGTCATTATTATTATTATTATATGACTTTTGGTAATGACAATCCTGGAAACACAAAAACATAAACCGATTATTTTATGACAGATTATACGTTGAAAATACATATATTATTGTTACGTGTTAGGGTTCGAAGAATTTGGAGAGAAAGACCTGCTGACTCTTTTGAAGACTTTATTCACTAACACTAGGTCCAACACAAAGCACTAAGTCCAAACACTAAACACTAACGATGTTCCTAGCCCGTAGCCAAGTCGTAGGTTTCACTGGTATCACTCTTGATCACTAGTTTTCACTTTGAAGTCGCCTCGAAAGTAGCCCAAAACTGAACTGGAACTCACTCGCCTTCCTGCGGCTATTTATATGGGCCGGAACAAGCGCCAGATCATTCTAGACCGTACCGGACTGGACGACTCTAGAACGCCCCGCGCACGTACCCGGCGTTCGAGACCATTCTTTCCTCTAACGCCATCTAGTATTGAGTAGGGGTTTCGTGTTTGTCTTTGTACTACAAAGCGGTTTTACTGGTTGACGGTAGATGGCGGTCGTTACTCTGTGTGTTCGTAACATTATTTTAAAAATATTAAAAAAGGGAACTGACCTGGCATGTGTTTTGTTGGCACGGCGATATTGCTGGGTCGATTATAGCGCACCAGTATTTTTTATCAAAATGCATAAGACATATGCGGCGATACATAAAAATGTGGTTGTTCTCAAGTTCCAGAATTTCACCACCAACAGCTTGAACCCAAGTATTGAAAAGAACTTTATTCTTAGCTGGATTCGGAAATTTGTGTAAAATTTCATTGGACCCTGAAAGAAGGCATGAATGCCTGTTGTTGTGTAAGTAGATGGTGTACAAACCAAAAGTAGCTATGTGTTGCAAAACGCAAACATTCTAGTTAATTATGTCTAAAAGCATTGTATGAATAAGATTCAATGGTGCAATTCGCACCAAACTTGAAGTTCGCTCTGAAGTTTGAAAAGGTGCGTTTCGTGCGTTGCGGTGCAGGGTCAGCTGTTGATTATCAGACACCCATTTTTCCTACTATGACGCTATTCTGTTCGAATTCAGAGCGAACTAGAAGTTTGGCGCGAGCTTTACCTGCGCTGTTGGAACAACCGGGGACACAACATTTCGTTTTAGACATTGTGAATACACAACACAATTCACAAGAGTCCTATCTCAGTTCTTAACAAATAATCGTCACTTGCATAAAACTATGCATAAAACTCAACGCATCCGAAGAAGAATAGGCCCACTCATAGACTTAAGCAGAAAAGACACAAACAAAATATTAAACTGTGCAAGCAAAATATCTTCTGAGCTTCTAAGCATGTTCCGACCACTTAGGACCATTTCACCACCAAATCTCACCACCAGTGGTCAGTTGAGACAAAAAATTTCCCATCTGACTAGTGGTGGTCAATTGGGAGCAAATTTTTCCCAATTCATCATCAGTGGTGAAGTGAGAAATTTTTCGTTTCAACTGACCACTGGTGGTGAGATTTATGGGTGAAATGGTCTACCAAATCTCTCAACTGGTGGCAATTTGGCAGTCCAATTTCTCAATTATTATAAAGATAAAGGCTTTAAGCTTTATTATTAATACAAAAACGTGCAATACACAATTAAACCGTTAGAGATAGTCTGCCTGGAGGCTGTAGATTACCCCAGCAAATAATGACAGTGACGCATGTTTAATTTTCCTCTTACTTATAATGATACGACAAATAAAGCGGTATATGTCTATTAAGAATCATAGGCATTGAATTAAGGCTCCCTACTGATTTGAAATGAAAAGCATTATTTTTTCAGGTCAATTCAATAACCATTAATACATTCTATATTTTTTTAATGCATAGTCATACATCACCTATTTATCTAGAAAATCTATGATATTGCATTTAGATAACAACATTATATATGCATAACAATATATATAACAACATAATATAAATAAGTAAAAAATAAATTCAAACATACGTTTTTGAGTAAGCACGAAACAAAAGATTTTTCAGAGTTTTTTTTTTTAGCTAAATGATAGCGAATACCAATTACAGAAAAATCAAACGTACGAGGCATATAGTATACTAGCGACCGCCCGCAGCTTCGCTTGCGTAGACTACAAATTCCTGTTATAGGTACTATTAACGTTCGAGATGGTTTATACGTACTTTTTGCTGGAACCAATTTTGGTCACACCCATTCAAACTTTCAATCTTCATTCCCCTTCCACCCTTTAAAAAACCGATACAATTTTTCATCTCCCGTTTCCCACTCTTGAAATGTGAAAATCTAAAAACCCTGAAACACGTTATTATTTAAGTCCCTCCATTCCCATCCTTAAGTTTGAAATTTCTAAAAAAGCCTTTCTTAACTTTATAATGCTCACGTTATAAAATAAACTTATGTTCCAAATTTAAGCTTCCTAGACTTAGTACTTTCGGCTGTACATTGCTAGATCAGTGAGGCCAAACGACAGACAGATAGACAAAGTTTCATTAAAATCCTTTCAGCCGTATTGGAAATCAGCTCGAATAGATAAAATTGAATTGAATAGACACATAGACGTACAGACAAACAGACGGACAAAAAGTAGCTAATGTCAAATCTCTTGACAACCTTCTTTCCCGTCTGCAAAGTTTCCTTAAAATCTGTTTAGCCGTTTTGGAGATTAGCTTAAATAGACAGATACGCGTACAGACAGACGGACGGACAAAAAGTAATATTTGTTAGTTTTAACGACCTTTATTTCATACTTGTGATGTTTCATTAAGATCGGTTTAGACAGATGGACGTACAGACAGACATACAAAAAGTTCTGTATGTCACATATGGAAAGGATGTAGTCAAAAGACTACATCCTTTTATATATGTAAAGTTTCATCAAAATCGGTTCAGCCGTTTTGGCCGAAGCCGATTTGCTCGAATAGACAGACAGTTCTTTTTCAAAGTCTATTGGTTTGGAAGTAAAAAGTTAACGAACAGAGGCAGACAGCGAATTTATTTTCTCCCGCTATAGTTTTCAAAGTTCGATAAAAACTGCTAAGATATTAATTTAAATTGTATGATGTAAAGGGCAATTATAATATGCATGAAATGCTTAAGACAACTAACGTATTTAATTTGATAAGGATTAATATCACGTATAAAAAACATCTTCGCAAATAGTACATTATGTTAGAACAAACTTGACTGTCATAAAAAAAGTTATAGTGAGCTATCCTTAAAAGATACACATATGTTGTTGCGGACTTTTGGTTAGAACTTTTAAAGGGGTACAATTCCGTAGTACATGATTTTTGTTTAACATCAACCGTTTACGCAGCGCGCGCGACGGAAGCTCTCAAAAAGAATAATTTTTCCCGTTTTTGCAACATTTTTCATTGATGCTCCACTCCTATTGGTCGTAGCGTAATGTAGTATAGCCTATAGCCTTCCTCGATAAATGGACTATCAAAAAAAAAAAAAAATTTTTCAATTCGAACCAGTAGTTCCTGAGATTTGCGCGTTCAAACAAACAAACAAACAAACAAACTCTTCAGCTTTATAATATTAGTATAGATTTGTAAATGTATATAAAATTGTTTTATAATTTAAAAAGTACTGTAAAATGTGTTCCATGCTGAATAAACGCAAAAAGTCGTGTAAAATCGTCGTCTACGCGTCACAATTTGATGAAAATAACATAAAAATCTATAAAAATTAAAATTTGAGGTGTTATTTTCGAAACACTATTTTTATATTTTATTTTTGTTTGCAAACCCCTTTGTAATAAAATTTAGAAAATTATCTTATTAACTTATGTATACGCTCGCAGCGTCCATTCGGTCTCGAAGGCCTACTCGACGACAGTCAACTTATAGGGACTCATAAATAAGATTAAAAATTGCTTCTAATCGACCCCCAGTAGTTCTATGCCCAATTCATCACCAGTGGTCAAATGGGACAATTCACACCACTGGTGGTGATATGGGAGTACTATTGTGTCATTTGATCACTGGTAGCCAGTTGAGAAATTGAAGTGCCAACTGACCACTAGTGGTGACTTTTGGTGGTCAGTTGGTCCGGAGCGGTTCCGACTGCCGACTGAGGCTGTGGACCACAGAGTACTTGTATGCTGTGGACTGAGCTGTGCCAGAGCGCTATAGTTTTTGCTGGCACTTCACAATCGCCGAGCGAGGTGAGCGTCAGAGACAGCGCTATGTGGATAAAATAGAAGGGGGAGATGTCTTTTCTTTTACCCGCCTTGCGCTGTCTCTGGTGCTCGTCTCCGCTCGGCGAGTGTGAAATGTCACGCCCGCACTTCACGCTCGCCGAGCGAAAGCGAACGCCGAGATAGTGCTATGCAGGTAAAAGAGAAGGGGAAGATGCCTCTACTTTTATTCATATAGTGCTGCTAGCCTAGCTAACACAAAAACACCAAAAACCATGTTTTAGAGAAATGCCTTTTGTGTTTGCCCGACAGAACACGATCTTGTCGGCAATTGAATACGTATTATATAGATATACATTATGGTCAGTCAAATCAAATATCAAACACAATAGTCACTCATTTCTGTTTAATAATTGTATAAGATTTGTAATATAACTGTATAAGAATTCAATATAATTGTATTAATCTAAGGATTTTTATTCTTTTTTTAGGGTTCCATAGCCAACAAGAACTCTAATTCGAAAAATGAGGATAGATTTTATTTTCCCATTTATCCCATGATGTGGGGTGGGTAGAGTGCAAAATTTTGCGGGTTTATGAAAATTATTTTGTGATGCATGAATCCATTTGCGAAATATTAAACATTGAAATGCTAATTATTGTTAAAATCAAGCGTTGCCCTCCTGCCAGCTAATCGCGTGTTTTTGGATAACTTGTGCTAAAAATTCACGGTAATAGTATATATAACTAAGTTCAAAGGAATATTATAACAACTTAATAGGTGTAACAAGTCAAAGAGTAATAGTCGATTGACTTATTAAATAAATAGTTACCTATATTCATATAATCAATCAGCCCCCTTCTAAATTCGCATATAGCGAGTGGCCCGACACGCAGTTATACATTAATGACACTTGAAAACACTAGAGAATTCTTTCAATAATTATTTAGCCATTATATTGTAAGTCAATGAATTTAAGCAATGTTTTATGAAAAACCCTGAATAAAAGAAATCTACTAAATCAGTAAAAATACTTAAAAGCTGGTCACCCTAAAATAATTATCTTTCGGGTGTAGTGTGGAGTAGTGTCATCTATACAAAGATAAGAAAACTATGATGTCTAGTGCTGCTATCTGTATTGGGGACTTTGAAACAAAATTATAATGCTATTAAATTGAAAAGAAACTTGATTATAAGCAAATTAAATGATCTCGATGTCTTCTTAAGTTTGCACACTTATTGGAAACTAATTACCATAGTGATATTTCTAAGATTGTCATGTCTGGCACAGAATAATATGAGTGGTCTCCTACTCCCAGTGTGTTCCAGAGAACGCTAGTTATTAAAAGAAAAGCGTAGAAAAATAAAAGCCTAAAACATGTGGTACGAAATACTGCCTAGTTTTATGATAATAGTGGCTGGCGTAGGCTTACCAGGTTGGGGTCTGTACCATGTCCATAACCTTGTACTTGGAAACGTAAGTACTTTTTTCCTATGTTTTATTCACCGCGATTCACTGAAGTGTTAGATAACTCGTTGTGTATGTTTGTACCTATTTGATCAATACTAATTTTATTATTAATATTTGCAATGTAATCTCTAGTTTAAGAAAAACACTTATTTTCAGATTATCTAATGATTATTTAACTTTTCAGCATTTTAGGCGTTCGATGTTAGATAGATGGGACCGTCACGGATATCAACGTGATCTAAGGCTTACTGGTGACCCTTATAAAGTTAATGTAAGTAGATATTGGTCATGGATGTTCAGAGATACCGCATTGTGACAACAAAAATGTGAGCAAAACTCATAGCACATACGATAAATATACACTTTGGATTTTTTGGTGGAGGGTGGGGGGGGATGGGGAACAAAACCAACCAACAACAAAAAAATGTAAAAAAAAAACATAAATCGTAAATACATACCCGTTACCACCTAAACGAATTCGCTCCCTGCATTGACATAATCAAAAGGTCAACATTACAGTACATTGACAACAGTAAAATACCTACGCTAAGAAATTTCTAACCTAACTTTAGTAACTAGTGAAAATTCAATTTTCGTGGTGCTTGGTTGAACCAATCAAGATGAAAAGTACCAATTAGTTACTAAATCTACAGCATAATCAGAATCCTAAACAGTAACCTTGTACCGCCATTCTGATGCACTTTATTTGTTCTCTGACTGGCTATAAAATATCTATAATGTATTATAGAAAAATCTAAGCTTATCAGTTATCTAGTACTTAAATACAAGCTCTGCCTAGTTTGGGATTAAATGACCGTGTTTGAATGTCCTAGGTCAATGTGTTGATAATTAATATCTTTAGATCAATGTCTAATGTCTTGAATTGAAATTATTTCATTTTCTTTTTTGCAGGGTTTGGAAAGTATTCCTGATGAATGTGGATGCATAAATAACTAAAGTTCAATATGATGATTAGGAAAATAGAAAACAATAATTTGTTAACTAATGGTTTACGTTCATAATAAATAAAATACCTGGATGTACTAGTTTTCGTTGTGATCACAAAGTCTTAGATTGAACACATCTGATTTCTATCTCATTATAATTAGTCTTTATTAACACAAAACAATATTTCATATTGCCTAATTTTTCAAGCTCTAAATATTTGACTGAATTGAAGACATTTTGGTATGTATCTGTACCAATGTCTACTTCCGCAAGTTCTGCACACTTTTTCACATCCACTCCTAATTCCGCATTTTAATATCATTACCTTAACGGAACTACCTAGATGTGGTGAAATTGTTGATAAATGCGCTCATTGGCCAAACACCCTATCTAAAATACTTTTGATTTTAAATTTGATGATGTCCAGAAAAAAAAATTGAAATGCAACTCAAGAACGCGATTTCTCGTACCTTCCAGCCCTAACAGGTACTAAATTCTAATAGAGAATCAAAATCGGCCTTCAACAAGTTGCACTCGGTTTACAAACATCAGTAGGATTACAAATGTTTGAATCCATGTTGAATATTAATGAAGACCAGCAAGACCTAACTGGCTTCCGAGTCAAACCTACTGGATTACCAAAAAAATAAAGGACTACTTCCAGCCAAAAATCTGCTAATGTGGTGGAAATCAAATGCATACAAGTTCCAATTTTGTCTCTTGGCACCAGTGCAGCAATATTTGTCAGCTCCTTGCAGTAGTGTAGCCAATGAACAACAGTTATTCAGTGAAGCAGGTCTTATATATGAAGATCATCATAACAGATTGCATGGAGAAAAAGCGGCTATGTTGTTCGTTAAATTTAATTTACCATTATTAATTTTGAATATTAATGATTAAAAAATAAATATTAGGCATTGACAAAGAATTGTTCCTTTTTAATGTATTTATACTTCCGCTTTTCCAAAAATTTACAATTGACATCTGTTCCCGTTTCTGTTATCTCACTTCCGTTGCATCACTAGTTTTTAGTCTTGGTTACTATGCTTTTAAATTAATTTTTTTGTGCCAATTACTTTGTTCAAATTATATGTACACCTATTAAGGAGTTCTTTAGAAGCAATAAAAACTCAAAACTAGACATTTTATTGCAAAAATATGTAGGGTTGAAAGTGAAAAGCGATAGAAATTAGAAGCATAGTGTATAGTTTGACCGAAACTGCTGTACTGCGCTTTAGGTATGGGCGCGGCGCGGAGGGAGGCAGATCTGCTGTCAGTCCATGGTCAGTTGCCTTCCCTCCTCGCCGCGCACATACCTAAGGCGCGGTACAGCGGTTTCGGTCAAACTATAATGTCATAACTAAAACTCTAACACCATTCCTTAGCTTAAATAAAAGAAAGGTAGGTACATACTGAAATCTGGCCTCATCCCAAGTGTTACTCTGTATTACTTTAGAAAATCTATTTATTCCTACTTAATAATACTGTTAAACCTACCATTAAAATAAAAGAAATCAGATGACAAATTTTCAATTTTAAATAATAAGTACCGTAACTGGGGGTGACTGCACCGAATTTTATTATGTGACAAGTAAATGTCAAATAAAATAGCTAAGTATATTTTTATTACCTTAAAGATCTTTTAGTAATTAATTGAAAGATTATTTATTAAAGACTATTTTTAATTAATAATTGACAATGGTAAATAATCAGGTACATTTTTTTAAAATTAAATTTGGAGCAAAGTATTCCCTTTCATGGGGATATTTTGTGCCACTTTACAAAAGCAGCCATAACTCATACATAATAATTTTGGTGCAATGACACCCTACAGGTTCACTCTATGCCATCAAGCTAAACCTCGCCTAGAGATAAGTTTTGGAGGATCAATGCTCCCGAGGATGTCTCTCCACTCATAGGTTATGTCTTTCTTCTGTGGCTATTTCCATGGCTTTAAGGATTTAACTATTGCATGTACAGTTGCTCCCTTTTCATTGAAGTCGATGATAAGACCAGGATACAAAATTCCATCAGATTTCACAACCACAAATGTATGTTTCTCCTTCCTCAAATCTATAAATCTCTGGCTCTGTGATCGTCTTGCGTTTTGATTCCAGGTGATCTATGAAAGATGCAGATACTACCATGTTACCCACATCGCCTGCGTCTGTTATTCTTGCAAGCAATTCATCTACGTTACAGGCGCAAGTATCCCCATTTTTGCATCATTTCGACCCAACGATCAAAATGGCAACTGAAAATTATAGCGATTGGGTTTAAGCGTAAAATACTTTCTAATTAGACAAATGGAATGAATTGAATAACACATAGAAGATGACTAGGTTCATTTGCCTAAGTATAGTGATTGTACAGATACTCACAGATTTAAGATAGGTTTTCTTTTGACAAAACTTCCATCTCCTTAAGAAAAATCCTTGCACCGGAAATAGCAGCAATTAATCTGCGGCAGCAATTTATGCTATGGCTTGGCTATGGCAGCAATGGCAATTGATGGCAATAACGATCTGTTTCAAACCATGGAATAATATAGTACTTGTTTCAAACATAGCCAACCACTCACTTCAAAACTTCATTTTTTTTGCCGCGGGATTTCTTTGTGCTACACACACAGCGACTCGTCAATGGACGCGACGTCTTTTTGATCACGGTCACAGATCACGGTGATCGACGATTTTGAAATAGTCGCTTGTGGATCGTCTGTCAGTGTACCCAATTGATATTATTTTGTATTTTGGAAAACTGAGAAAAATGCCATGTGCTTTTGTGCCAGTGTTGCCAACTCTCAAAAATATTTATCCCTAAATTTGGGTCAAAAACCCCTAAAATCGCCTTAATTATTGAGTTGTGGCCCTAAAAAATAAATAAATATAAATTCGTAATGATTTAGAATTGAATTGTTTGTCTTGATCATTTATAAATTACAAAAATGTAATGAAATCTATTTACCTTTTAGATGTGGATCTGTTTCCCAAATCTTCGTGTTCTTCTGACTGTACGTTTTTTTATATTTATTTTCCTTAGGCATCATTAACACATTTCTTGTCGACACACAATACAAACCAAAATCGAAATAACAATCGTCGTAAGAATATTCTTATCATAACCTATTTTTTACCACCATACCGGGGATAGTTGGATGCGAAAGGCGGAGGACCGTGTGTGGTGGCGAGCCTTGGGAGAGGCCTATATCCTGCAGTGGAGAGACAAGGGCTGATGATGATGATGATGATGATGATGAACCTATTTTTTTGGCGGTATCCTATATGACATATGACATAAGCTAATGTCAAACATACGTTCAAGTTTCAAGTTCAAGTCACAGTCACAACAATAACCAGCATATGCACAGACAATAAATAAAATGGCCGCCAGTGGCGCCAGTATTGCCACCAGTCACCACAGAGTGGTTGTAGAATTACGTACTAGATGTCGTTATAAGTCGCTAAGTCAAGAAATAAATATTAACATAATATTATCAATTTAAAAATATTAAAGAGTCAAAAAATCCCTGAAAATACCCCTAAAAATTTTAGAGCCCTAAAAAAATCCCATCTCACTTATTTACGCCCTAAATCTGGGGGAAAACCCCTAAGTTGGCAACACTGTTTTGTGCACAATATCCAGAACTTCATAGGTAATAGTTTATTAATTACACTCGGATTAACGAAATTGCAAACTTGACATGACATGACTAACCAAATTTAATTTACAAATTAAAAATAAATGCTTATACCAAATTAAACACTAATTAAAAACTAAAAAATACCTACAAATAAAAAATATCATTTAAATCAGTGCTGTGCGGCAAAGTGCCCAAAAGTCTGGCAGCATTACCTCGCTGTATGGCAATACTTATTCGTTCGTTGGCCTCATTTATTTGTAAACATATCGACACACCTACGTCAAAATAAAAATGTGAAGTGACAAGTAAGTGACACATGTCAGATAACTTGCCGAACAGTGTTTCCAGTTTTCTTGTCTGTGGCAAAAATAAACAAAATTCCACTAAAATCTAAAATCCACTTTTCTGTACTGTTTAGCCCGTTTATCCATTATCCACATGATTTACGTTTTACATGTTAAAAAAGCTACATAAAATAACGCCCTTTATGAAGAAGTGAGAAGAATAAAAAATAGGACCGCCAAAAATTTGTGATCAATTCAGTTATATCAGTAGGTACATATTACTTAGACATAAAGAAGACAGTATTGTGACTTTAATTTGTTAAGAAATGGATCAATGTTTTATAGACATCACAGTAGAATTTTTAGCAGTTGCTTTCCACAGTATTCTTTATTGTACGTCCATTTATCCTAAGAGTGTGTTTGAAACTAGAAAGAAGTATGGCTTGGTTGTACATCGTTCAATACATCCAGATATAAACAACTACATTGAGTTGTGTCTCAAAGCTATTACACAATGTTTGAAATCAGGGCAGCTCAGTCGTATAGAGTTTGTCGTGACTGATAATGAATACAAACCTATAATAAAATTTATCTTTGACTTTAGCAAACTAGAAAATTTCTGCCACACCACTGATCCTTACTTAATCCAATGTGAACAAAATATCAGAGCATTTTGTTTAAATCTGTCTGGCATGTCCCATCAGTTTGGGAAAGTTCATGAAAACGGAAGCTTCTCTATTTTTTTACACACAACTGAATCAACAGCAGTTTCATTAGCAGTGAATCCAGAAATAGAAGATTTTCCACTTGTTGAAACAATAAGTGAGACTAATACATCTCAAATCATTCCACTGAAAAGTTTCTCAATAACAGATTATCAACTTGAAACTTATGTTGAATTGTGATTGTATTGTAAGATGTTGAAAATGGGTGTTACTATCAGTGGTTGCTACATAGTAAACTGAAAGTGTGAATTCACTATAATATACCTAATTATGTTTTTAAATGTGTCTGCTTTCTGCACAAATGTTATTAAATTAAAAAATTATACAAGTATAAAAAGAAATTACAGTATGACCACTGAAGACAAGGCTGAAGAGGTAAACTATATGAGATTTAGTAGTTAAAAATCTCCAAATATTTATATAGCAGTCTCACAAAAGTAACGGGTCAACTTTTTAAACGGCCACCTTTACAATGTCTATCTAGCCTAGTATATTGATAAGGTTTGGTAATTAAAAGAAAGTATTTCAAAAACTTACTGATGTAATAAAATAGTGGCAATATGGATTGATGATCCACCATTTTAAAATTGATCGGTTTGATTGTCAATGTAAGGGCAAAGTGGAGCGACTAGTCGCCCAAAAATGAACATTGTATAAATAGGTTAATGTTAGTTTAAAGTGCAAGGAATTACAGAAATGCCTTTGTAGTAGGTATGAATTTATTAGTTTTGGTTTTTTTGCATTGCCACAAAAAAATCTGATAATTCCACCCTTCACCCTGCCCTATATCATATTATTAATAAATTTAGGATCATGTTCAATAATAAACACATGAACACCCAAAACTTCTTACTCCAAATGCAAATAATGTTTGTCCCGTCGTGAGTAAAAAACTATGTGCACTCTAAAGCAAATAATTTATTTTTATTGTTAAAGATGTTTTAAATA
Organism: Luffia ferchaultella; assembly: GCA_949709985.1. Taxonomy (NCBI): domain Eukaryota; kingdom Metazoa; phylum Arthropoda; class Insecta; order Lepidoptera; family Psychidae; genus Luffia; species Luffia ferchaultella. Next base: position 2,072,799 of record OX453240.1, on the reverse strand, counting down.
TGAAATTATGCATGAATATTCTATACCTACTACATTTTGCCGGATATTTGAAAATATTGACATTTTCGAAGTAGGTATACTTACTGACAAAATTAACCATCAACTTTAATTTTTCTTAAAATTTTAATAATTCTTAAACAATTTAAGATTAATTTTGTTTTTAACCATTACTTTGTTCAATTGGTTGTGTAGGTACCTATTGTATTATTATATAATTTACTAGCGACCGCCCGCAGCGTCGCTTGCGTAGACTACACATTCCTGTTTTAGGTAGTATTAACATTCGAAATGGTTTATACATAGGTACTTTTTGCTGAAACTAATATTGGGTACACCCATTCAAACTTTCAATCTTCATTCTCCCCACTCCTTTAAGAAAACCGGTACTCCCATACTTTTCACCTCCCATTTACCACCCTTAAAATGTGAAAATCCAAAAATCCTGAAACACGTCATTATTTATGTATTTTAAAATTTTTATGTTTCTAACATTAAAGAACACAGACTCATACAAAGCCCTTCCATCCCTCCCCCTTTAAATTTGAAATTTCCAAATATTCCTTTCTTAAAAAATTAATACTCACGCTATAAAATAAACCACTGTTCCAAATTGCGGCTTCCTAGACTTAGTAGTTTCGGCTTTATCTGCGCTGATAGATCAGTGAGGACAAACGACAGACAGCCACAAAAAGTAACTGATGTCACTCTTGACAACCTTCTCTCACGTTTGCAAAGTTTCATTAAAATCTGTTCAGCCGTTTTGGAGATTAGCTCGAATAGATACATAGACATACAGACAGACAGACGGACAAAAAGTAGTGTATGTCACTTTTGACCGCCTCCTTTTCATACTTGTGAAATTTCATTAAAATCGGTTTAGCCGCTTTAGAGATTAGCTCGAATAGACAGATGGACGTACATACAGACATACAAAAAAGTAGCGTATGTCATTTTTGACCCCTTCCTTTCCACATCTGTGAAGTTTTCTCAAAATCGGTCTAGCCATTTTGGCGATTTGCTTGAATAGACAGACAGACAGATAGATAGTATTATTTTATACATATAGCCTATAGCCTTCCTCAATAAATAAACTATCCAACACAAAAAGAATTTTTTAATTCGAACCAGTAGTTCCTGAGATTTGCGCGTTCAAACAAACAAACAAACTCTTCAGCTTTATAATATTAGTATAGATGAATGAAAAATTTATTATCATTATCCAAAACATAAAAAAAAACACTAATAAGCGAGTGTTCCATGAGCCTTAATTAACAGTCTAATTTATCATTTCTTAAATCATCATCAATTCTACACAAGAGAGTTATGAATCTGTTCTGTTTACACATCTTGTATTTTGTGACTTCCCCGATGCCAGACCATGGAGTACATGGTCCAAGTACTTAAATGGTAATGCATTAGTTTCTCTTTAGATATATTTTTGGAATTTTTAGAATTCTGTACCCAAAGAATACTAAAAGGAACCCTATTATTAAGCCTCCGCTGTCCACCTGTCTGTCATAGGGCTCTATTGTCTGAACCGTAATAAGTAGACACTTGAAATTTTCACAGAATGTGCACTACTATGGCCTCTATAACAACTAATTACAAATATAAAATTAAAGTTGGTTCCCATACAAGAAACGTTTTTTTCGACGTTTTTGATTAGTGGTTGTCAGATAATTTCTTACACTTGAAATTTTCATGAAGTACATACTATTATGGTGGCTATTTTTGATGATTGGTGGCTGTGAGATCATTGCTTACACTTGACATTTTCATGGAGTATGTACTACTTTGGCCGCTATAACGACAAATAATAAAAATGAAATAAAGTTAAAAATTAATGCGGGTTCTTATGCACTAAAAAGCTTTTTTTAAAATACACGGGGGTACAGAACCATTGGTGTGCGAGTCCGACTTCGCAGTTTTATTTTTTAATTAAATCATCAATTACTAATTTCTCTTGCTAACCAAGTTTAATTTTAAGACAACGAAATCTTGAATAAATTTCATCCCAATCCAAATAAGCACCAATGATCTTTCTCACATTCTTATCAGTGTCAATATAACTACTGCGACCATGCAGCAGCCTGGTGTTGTCAAAAACCAATATTTCACCAGCTTGTGTTTTGAACTTAGCAGCAAATTTGTGAGACAGCTGATAGAAACGGTGTTGTGCTATATACCACTGCTTCACTAATTCAATGTCACATGGAAAATGATTCCCTCTCTGTGGAATGGAGTAGTAGACACGAGTTATGTCTCCATTTTTGTTTGTGCACAGAACAGGAGATCTATACAGTTTGTAAAATTGATTGCCATGCTCTGTGCCTATGTCGCTCCATTCAACTTCAATGTTTACCAAGAGTGTGTATTCTTCAAAATGATGTTGTTTCATATAATTGGCTACATATAGTGAATCTGAGAGTAGATTCTCCCCACCCACATTCTTTGTCTGAACTAGACAGTGCAGTACATTCACTCCTGGAACGTATTCATAGTATGGAAGATCTGTATGCATTTGCAGATCACTCGAAAGGTACGCCACATTTGAGGTGTCGGCAACATGTTGAACTATAAATTTCTCACCATAGTGCGTTTTCCTTGGAAATCCGACCTTTTTTAATATATCATCAATTGCAGCTTCCGAATCTGGGGTGTTGGTTATTAAAGCAACTCCATATACTGCTAAGTCATAAATCCAATCATAAAGTGCTTTGTCAGATTGCAATATCATATTGTAGTCATGCCTTTTGAATATGCCTGGGAATGCATCGACATCCCATGTAATTTTAACTGGTTTATAAAACTCTTCGCTGTACTTTCTTTGGTAGTTTGGTGTAAAATTTCTAATTTTCAACCATGCATATTCATAATGAGATGTGTGCCCATCGCTCCACAATATTTTCACTGTTTTTTCGTTTTGTTGTATTTCTGTCGGTGTCACATTTATATCAAACTTGCTCCAATCTATAGTTCTACTTTGGGCTGTTTTGTGGTAACATTGTTCGCATTGACAATTGTCCCTTAGCCATATTGAAGGGTAATTCAGTTTCTCGCCCTCAATTTTTAACTTCACGAAACCAGAAGTCTCGTTCTTTTGTGAATAAGTGCGCGATTGAAAGAAAACTGTTTTCTTAAGAAGGGAACTTGATTTTATAAATTTCTTTTTTGAACTAATTATTTTGAATGCACTGATTTTATTTAAATTTTTCATAGTTGATGCGAACATTTTGAAGCACTGTTCACTTAAGAAATTGGGGCACATATAAGATAACAGACTCATGTTTGACCTTTAACAACACTAAACAATTTAAATTAAGTATATTGACACAAGATAAGTGTATAAAAGCAAATAATTGTAAAGAATTAAGCATTATATATTCATTCTAGATAACCTATCCTTATGTTTGTAATATTATGGAATGTAAGTAAAATAAAGTAAACATCCCCTATTTTGGCATCTTAAGGCTCTTAAGACTTTAGGATTTTTTAAATATTTTACTGAACATATCAGTTTGAAAGATTTTGTATGATGTATATTGGTATATTTTGCCTATAATTTTATGCCTAAACTATGTAGTTTTAGTTGGTTTTTTTTTTATATTCATTTATTTGTGGTCCTGTTGTTTGAACCCTATTTCGTGATAAAATTCGGCTCTGCTTCTAAGTTCATGAGCGACCCCTATTTCAGGATAAAGTTTTTACAGTGAGTTATGATAATTTATTAATTAAAAACATCAATACGTAAATTGTTTATTATGAAGAACAAGATATAGTTATTAAATAAATAAAATATGAGTAAATTCAAAAGTTCAAGCATTAAAGAATCATTTCCAAAAAATATAAAATTTCTTTTTCATAGACAAAACAATAACATTAATAAAATGAAAACCATCGATGTATATAGATAGACCCATATCAACAAATAATAGATTTGCAAAATCAGATTGGTTTTGTTTTCGATCTGTCCGCCTGTCCGGACACATTCTTGCGCAAGAACAAAAAATTGTGGAGTAGCTTATCCTAATAATTAAATATAAATAAAATTAAAGTAATTTATATTTTAATTTAATATTCATAGATTTATTAGGTACATAATATTTAAGTAACTTAATAAAAAATAATCATATTGAATTACCTTTTGTTCAATTCTTTAATTTTTCTCCTCTTAGCTATCCTTTTACTGTTTTCTTATAAGTAGAAAATTGAGTATCTGCTAGGTCAAATGCCAGGATAAAAAGACAACATAATAATAATATTAAAAAAATACCACTTTAAAATCATGTAAAGTTTTTATTAAAAGTATGTGACCGTCACTGGAAGCTATAAAGGAGATAGCGCTTCTATTTCCGTCCTTTTCTAGTATTTTTTCCCTTGTCTACTCTGTGGTTTCTTGTTCGCAGTAGTGGCGATACCTGGCGGTCATGTGACTTCCGTTAACTTAGTTTCGTGATGCGGCCATTTTACTCTTTGGCTTTTTATATTCCGTCCAAGCAACATGTGCGCCGTGAGTTGCGACCGTTGCGAGTATATTCCAATTTATTAATACTCTTTATATTTAAAAAATATTTTGTCGGGAAAGTGGGGCAGATTAATACATAAAAAATCAACCTTAAGGACGCATTTACGACAATGCCCATAATACTGAGAAATCTAGTTTTCCGGTACAGTTTACGAGTGAATCCGTTGAATTTTGTCTACTAAATTGGGTACCTTCAGATAGCCTAAGCCTTTGAGGTCTCGGCTTGGCCTTTTTTTATTGGAAACGCACTGCTTTTTTTACAGAAAACTCAAATTTCCATACCCTCCTCCCGTGAAAACTTTGAAAACAGGATGTGTTTCGGTACCAAAATCTCAGGAATTTGAAGATTTACATATATAAAAAAAATACCTTCTTACTATTGAAATACTCAACTTTACGTCTTGGCGAAAAAAAGTAAAAAAACAAAAAAACATAGTGTATAAGATGATTTTGTCAGACCACCTAAAGATTAACATGTGACAATGCAATAAATAAATAAATAAAAAAACGTTTAGAAATCCTCTGAAAAAAAAAATAAAAATATTTTCTTTAAAATAACAGTATTTTCGTTATCTTCGTAAGCCTTAATAGAAAGTGATAGGGTTTATTTTTCAATTGCCTCTGTTACAAACAAAATAAATGTTCCTCGTAATGTTCAATTGTTCGAAATCAGTCTGCGCCACAGCGCCTTTGTGAGTAGACGTCTGTGTCGGTTTTTCTCCGCCACTCAAAGTGAAAACATCGCTGTATAGATACGAATAGATTCTTCATTGCATCTTGAGAATTGAATCTTGATTGATTACAAAAAATTTAAATACTACCTACCACTACCTATTTCTGTCTTTTTTTCACCCGAGTTGTACCTATATAATATTCTCGTATTTTACTAAATATTGAAATTTTACTGACCTGATGATGGACTTCGGAGACTGCTACTGGAACTCATAGATGGGTGGAAGTAGATGTGTCGTGTTTGGGCTCGTTGTGTTGGTAGTGATGAGAGCTTCCCACCGGACTGACTAAACTGACCTGATGATGGACTCCGAAGACTGCTACTAGAACTCATAAACTAATAGAAGTAGAGGTGTCGTATTTGGGCTCGTTGTGTTAGTAGTGATGAAAGCTATCCACTAAACTGACCTACTTAATTTCTGAACTTTTCTTTAACTTATTTGTTGTTTAAGATGCCACGGGTTAAGAAGTTTGGAGTACTTAACTAAAAATTAATGCAAACAATTCTACACGAATTGCCTTCTTTCAGAATTGACTGATCCAAGATTCAACAGAAATATGGCATTGAGGCAACATTCATCGCATACAAATGAAAATATTCTGAGGACCAATAATTAAAATTTAATCATGTTCCTGATCCTCATCAGATCCTCACGAGACCGTACCTAAAGCTAGCACCTTGAGACTAAATGTATGAGTCCAAACTCGATATATCTAGCTATCGCCATCACTGAGAACCAGTCATCATGTTCTTGATCCTCATCAGACCCTCACGAGACCGTACCTGAAGCTAGCACCCTGAGACTAAATGTATGAGTCCAAACTCGATATACCTAGCTATCGCCATCATTGAGAACCAGTCACCAAGTTTCTGATCCTCGTCAGACCTTCACGAGACCGTACCTGAAACCAGCACTCTGAGACTAAATGTATGAGTCCAAACTCGATAGAAAAGAAAAAGAAGTTTACGAAAATACAACGAAATTATAAAATGATCAAGTTATTTTAGTATAGTCAGACATTCCGCGCTTTGCCGATGTCACTGTTTGAGTGAGGCGTGCGTATATAGTAGTACCACTCATTACCTAAAATTTAAGAGAATCTTTTTGAATATACGTCCTTAAGAAATCACACCCAAATGATAACCCACCAATATATTCAGAATTTACTTAAATTTTAAAAACAATTACAGAAACATAATTATTACAAGCGAATTTAGAATTATTTACTTTTTTTTCTAAAATGAGATTTGTGTCATTCTGCCCCATACATGGAGTACATAGATACACTACGTGGGGCACTTTTAATCAGATTTGGAATAAACTTAAATTGTTAAACTAAACACGCGAAAGTAAAATAAAATATTAATTTTGATCAAATATAACAAAAAAGAGCTTAGGTAATTTTATTGTAACTTTACAAATCAATAAAAATTCAAGTAATATGAGATCACTTTCAGTCTAACTAATTCATATTCACATGCAACAGAAAAACATGAATAAAGTAGCCTCTAACATTGAATCAGACACGAAATTTTTAAAAAATTAACCAATTTTTGACAATTTTTCTGACGTTTGTTGCTCATTGTAATTGTTTAAATCAATAGTAACGCAAAACAATGATGATGTTCTCGAGGTTCCTTTGGTACAGTTGTGAGTAGGTAATTTTAGGACGACATCAGCAAAGTCGACGCTCGATATATACCAGACATGGCGGAAAATCCAAGAAAATTATTATTTTCCTTAAACTTAATACCAAAAAATCCATGAGATTGATTACGTTTTCTCAATCCCGCTACCCAATCTAGACCAGCACGTTTAGTTTTATCCCCCGTTTTAGGATTTTTACATCTTAAAACTTTAGCTTATTGATATGCCAAACCATGTGCTGGTTCAAAGTGAGCTCATCATAATGCATTTTGCTGCAGTTAATCATGTATGTGATACCCGATTGGTAGTAAACCCGCTTCTAGTATAGAAGGTCGTGGTTTGAATCCCAGAAACCGGCATGTACCAATGAGTTTTTTCTGACTTGTATACATACATAATTATTCCTCACTCCGTGCATTGGGAAGAATTTGAAGCTGTCGGTCTCGGTTGCGGTCACCAGATGGCAGTCGTTAAAATCCACCAAACCGCACTAGATCAGCGTGATGGATTAAGCTCCAAGCACCCTTATCCCAAAAGGTGGCCTAAGCCCCTGCAGTGGGACATAATGGGCTGATATGGTAATCATGTATTCCTTTAAAATGTTTTCTTGTTCATTTGTGAAAACTTGGAAGACATCTTTTCTGTCTCTTTGTGAAAACTTGGAAGACATCTTTTCTGTCTCTTTGTGAAAACCTCTTCATTTTGTGACAATTATTGCGGAATTTCTGCGGAATAGAAGCTCTAATACTGTACTTGTCAGCAGCTTTTCTGAGGCAACTTTTTATATAGAAGTGCTCATAGATTCTTCTTTTATACTTCTTAAGTTAGTTTTAGGCACATAATTACGCACCATTTTCGATGCAACGAAAGAAAATTGCCGGCGTGTCAATAAAAACTCAATCGGGGAACTATTGTACATTGATGGGGTACATTTAAACATATCAAAGTGCCCCAAGTCTTCGTGTATCTAAGTACCCCAACGAACTTTTTTTTTTTGTAAAGTAGCAATTATTATAAAACCAATCAATTAATTTCAAAATCACGTGTATGATTGTTTGCTGAATAGAATTACTTCTCGTTAATATTTTTAAATATTAAAAAAAAACAACTTAAAACAGCGTTAGAAAACTTTTACGTCGCACGTATTTTTTTGTTAGCGGCGTTAAAAACACGTAGACTCTCACCAAACAATAATGGCCAACTGGCGAGCGGAGCATTCGCAACTGTTGTATTCACGCATCTAAAGACACATTTTAGTCATGTCGCAACACGAAAAATGTATCACGACATTCATATTTTGCTGCTGTATCCACGTGCCCCTTGCATCAATCTGCCCCAGTTTCCCATCCATTTGGAGAATGGATAATCAAGACGTGGCTGCCGAGCCGCAAGCAGTGGGCGGTCCAAGTGGAGAGACTCGGAAGCGAAACCGGAGCAGCACAAGCAGCAGCGCTTCAAGCACATCCTCGTCAGACAGTAGACGAGGAAAGCGTTGCCGTCGCCACCGCCGTAACAAACGTAAGCGTTCACGATATTCGAACCTGTGCATAGATAAACTATTTAAAGAAATGAGTGAACTTCGCGAACTTGTTACAACAAGAAATGCTAACGTAGTCTATCATGACAATGTATCAATTTGTTCCGGTGTTAGTGGAAACCTATACGAACAACATAACCTTGTAGATGACACGCATCCTGGCAATGAGTGTCAAAATTCGAATCCACATTTCACTTTTGATATTGAAACAAAACTAAAAGAACCATCTATACCAAAAACCTCTGATATGTTTTTGAAGATGTTAACTGATGTTCAACGCTTAGGTAAACTCTTGGTCAGAAATAAGATACGCTAAAACACAAAAATCATACTCCGGGTTTCATAGACTTGGAAACAAATGAAGAGGTAAAAAATTATGAAACCTCGCGACAATTGACACATACCGACAAATCATACGCGGCCATAACGTACTGCATATTAAAACAAAATGAATCGCTACAGGAAGGCGTTCGAAACCTCCTTTCCTTGAATAGAAATTCAGAAATCAATTTTGAAAGTTTAAATGCTAAGGTTGAAGAATTATTTCTAAAAGGTAATTTACACAAAATAACTTCGAACCTTTTACAAATGGTTTGCGGCCACCGAGCCGAAACGCACCGTGAATCCATCACGAGCCAAGTACGAGACCACCTGGTGAAGGCATCACTAAATCGTATACCCCCTACTGAATCAGTCCTATTTGACTCAGAGCTCTTCACATCTGAAAAAGCCGGTGGGGTTAACAAAGTCTTTTACCCTCCAAAAACTGAGAGTCTCTCACAAGTGAAGCCTAATCAGTTTGCTCACCGCCCCTCGCGGGGCCTAGGTACAACACAACCAGCCTGTTCCATCGCGTGCGGGACTCAATATTTTTTTCACGAACCAGGCGTACCTATGAAATTCATGCCTATAACAATCCGCCCTCGCGGGGTGGATATCAATTTGTCAATTACCCTCCCAGGGGTCAATTCTCCAACGTGCAGCACGATCATAATGGGAGAGGTTCATTTCACAACCGAGGCTCGCGGCCCGACCGTGGTAATAACCGAGGCCGTACGAATGCCCCGAAAACCATTAGAGGACATCAAAGAAGGTATAGGCAATGACTCGAAACGGTTTCAAGCAGGTCAATTAGTGCGTTATCATACAAAATGGAAAGAGATGGAAGCACCAAAAATAATACTGAAGTAAATTCAAGGGTATTGCATACCATTCTTTCAAAAACCCCCACTTATTTATCCAAACGTTACCAAGGGCCTCTTTCAAACACCTTTATCAGCAGCAATGTCTGCTGTTGTGAACAAAATGAAAATACAGGGTATATTAAAAGTAGCTCAACACACGCCAAGTTTCATTTCTCCCCTATTTCTGGTGCCGAAATCCGACGGATCGACCCGTCCATATTCAACCTCAAAGCGCTAAACGCTACATAATAACCCAACCATTTCATTTAATAACTATGTATCGCATTTCGGATTTTCTCCAACCCCGAGACTGGATGTGCAAGGTAGATTTATCTCAAGCATACTTTCACCTGAAAATAGCAGTCACACAGGCGATTTCTACGCCTTATATACAATCAAGAATTGTTGGAAATAACCTGCCTTCCATTCGTACTAAAAACCAAAAACTTTCTCCATGCTCACAAATTGGGTAGGTCAGACCTTAAGGAAACGATGGATTATAAGACTCTTACGGTACCTAGGCAACTTTTTCATTGTGAATCAAAATGCACACACATTGCGCAATTATGTCCAACTTACAGTAAAAACTTTACAAGAACTGGGATGGCAAATCAATTTCGAAAAATCTGTTCTTTGGCCTCAGAAAAGTATAACTTACTTAGGAATACTGTGGAAAACTTGGGACAATCAGAAAATCCTGTCAATAGAAAAAATTGTTTCAATAGTCAAGAAAGTAAACCACATCCTCGAGGAAAAGAAAGTGAATCAATAAAATTTATAAAGAATAATAGGTCTACTGAATTTTGCATGTTTTGTTGTTCCAAGAGGAAGACTCAATCATCATCAATTGCTAATGTTTATGAAGCCACTACCAGACCTACCCGCTACCCGAAGCAGATTGTGGAAACAGAATTGTCAGCTACTGACACCTCTCCGTCACCCCTCTCCAACAGTTTTTTTTAGTAACAGATGCCTCGGATCAAGCTTGGGGGCACAATTGAACGATCTGGCTCTGTCATGCAAAAGAACAAGCACTACACTGCAACCAAAAAGAGATGCAATATTATACGCCCTGTATAACCAAGCACGTTTACTATGTCACAGCACGATCCTCATACAATGTGACCATGTGTATGACAACCAAAGAAAAAGTTATAATTGTGATAGGATGAATAAATAAAACTATAGTACAAGTACATGGTAAATAATTTTTTTATAAAAAACGTACAACCGTTACGAAGTTAAAACATGGTTTCCAATGTTTTTAACATATTATAAATAATATTTTATTATTTGTATAAAAATAAAGTATTTACTTTTTACCTAACAGAGTTTGATTTTGATTTTATTGTAAGCATTCCCAAGTAAACCTCGTATGTTCCATATGTCGTTAAATTTTTCTGGTTGAGTATTAAAATTGCTGTCCGTTGCCTTCACCCACAACTCCATCTGTCGATTAGATGAAAAGTATTAAAATATCACAATTACTTGCATAATGAAATTATCAACACCCAAACTTAAGCTGGTAATCCTAGGAATGCCCTAGCCACGTTTTATTTGGTAAAATTTACTTTTCCAATGATAAAGGCACGTCTGTATTGTAGAAGAACTTTGCAAAATTCAAATCCTATACAAGTGCAAAAGATGAAGTTTTTTTATGGTATTTATTGTAAATATTGGGTACTACCTACTATTTTGTGTGTATTCGAATAATCAAATAAATCTTAAAAAAGACGCAATATACTTATTTAATACTAGCGACCGGCCGCGTTTTCGCCTGCATAAACTACACGTTCCTGTTAAAGGTACTAAACATTTGAGTTGGTTTCTGCGTACTTTTTGCTGGAACTAATTATGGTATTTTCCTGTGGAAATGTGATATTTCCCATGGTAAAAAGTATTGTATATATTGACCCAGGTACTAAATTATCTTCACACAAAATTTCGAATGATTTGGGAAAAAAGGCGAGATCTTTCGTTGGAAAACGGAAGTTTTTCTGTGAAATTTCACATCAGCTGAACCTTTTATTGTATACATTTTAGAAGGCTTTAGTCACTGGTGACCATGTCAGCCTTATTGGTGCCTGTATGAAGTCCTATATTTGGAATTGATAAGATAGTAAAAGAGTAACCTTGCCCCATATGCTACAGTTCAATTACACCTTATCATCATAAAGACAAATAACTACGATAATAACTTTATGCTAGAAAATTATAGTTTATACTGTTATAATTATAGCTCGTAAATAGCCTTTGAAATTTTTAAAAGAAATTACATAAATGAAAGATTTATACATATTTTCGATCGAAACTATATCCTACCTCATTTCGTTTTTCGTGTACGGGTATCAGCACCTTCCATAGTGTCCAAGAGTAGTGTTGCCTTGGTGGAGCAGTGTCCTGAGCGACCAATTCTGCCTCTCGCCAGGTAGCACCACCGTCGCACGTTACATCCACACGCATTATTTTGGCGCCACCACCAGAGTACGCATAACCTATGTAGCGTTAATTTATAATTAGTTATATACCTAAGCTGCTGATAGACAAGGCGTACAAAGTCCGCGTGTTTAGGATACCTACCTACACATGCCAGGCTATGTGCTTTTTGCCTATATATCAGCGAAACCCCGCAAGTACTGTTTTAAATTATTTATGGAACTGGCTGTTCAATGTATGAGGGCTTACTCTTCGTCCATTCACACCTTTGGTTAAGAATCTACAACACGATTTTCGCCCGCAATTTTCTAACAATTTGCACTCAAAAACAATATTTCATTAAATACCTAGTCTGGCCATAAATACTGTTACAAAGAAAAATAAAAAAATATTACATTTGAATTAGGAATCTGTCATTTTTATACGATTGTTCATTGTGTTTTCTCATTTTCGTGCCAATACATTGTACAATATTTTGCGATATTAAAATGAAATGGGGTGATAAAGAGAACCGAATCGCTGTGATTGCATTACACAAAGTAGGTATGGAGCCAAAGGTGCTCAAAGCAGTAAGGGAAAGAAGTCGAATAAATCCTGTCCGAAAGCAAAAGATTTTATCTCGAGAGATGAAGATAGCACCTAGAACCATGTCGCGTATTCTAAAAGATGACTTAGGACTTGCAGCCTATATGAGGCGCACTGGTCATTTCTTAACTGATAGTTTAAAAAAGAATAGGGAGGTAAAATCGAAACGACTACTGACTGAAGTACGCAAAGGGAGGTCACAGAAAAATTTTGTTTACGGATGAGAATTTTTTTACAATTGAGCAACATTTTAACAAAAAAATGACCGTATTTATGCTCAAAGCTCTAAGGAAGCTTCCCAATTAGTCGACAGAGTGCAACATGGGCATTATCCGACATCAGTGATGGTTTGCTGGGATGTTAGCTATGAAGGAGTGACTGAGCCATATTTTTGTGAAAAAGGTATCAAAACATCGGCACAAGTGTATTAAGATACCATTCTTGAGAAGGTAGTTAAGCCCTTTAACAACACCATGTTCAATAACCGAGTATGGTCCTTCCAGCAAGACTCGGCGCCGGGTCATAAAGCTCGGTCCACGCAGTCTTGGTTGGAAACGAACGTTCCTGACTTAATCAGAGCTCAAGACTGGCCGTCGTTTATTCCCGGTCTTAATCCGCTGGATTATGATTTATGGTCAGTTTTAGAGAGTACGGCTTGCTCTAAACGCCATGATAATTTGGAGTCCCTAAAACAATCCATACAATTGGCAGTGAAGAATTTTCCTATGGAAAGAGTGTGTGCTTCTATCGATTGCTGGCCTCAATGTTTAAAGGACTGTATTGCAGCCAATGGAGGCCACTTCGAATAAGCTTTTTATATTTTAAATTGTTTTTTATTTATGTATTAAACTAACACACTGTAAAAGTAATAAATGTTATTTGCAATAATTTTTTTTTGTAGGAATATTTATGGCAAGACTAGGTAGATACTTTGAATACCTAAGTGGATGCGAAACTGCAGATAACACGAATGACTGATATGTGGAAACTGCTCGCGATCGAGGCAAAGTTTTTCAAGATCAGACGCCAAAGTAGAAGTCAAAAAGGGAAATTCAAAATGGCACACCTCATATGCTCATTTAATAGTTAAAAATACTACTTTCAACTTTTACTGCGATAATTAAGAAATATTAGGTTAAATTGGATGACAATCGTTTATGGTCAAGAGGAAATCGACGAAATAAAGTTACATCGGCTTAACGCAAAGGGGCACTGACGCCGCCGCGACATAACATTTTATTTCTAATTATATGCTTTATCCCCACATTTTCAAGATAAACACAGATAATGAGTAAAAACTGGAAAAGACAAGGTCATGACTTAACGTGTGTGTTTAATAGCGAGATTTATCAGTATTTATTTGTTTAATCATTATAAAACTACAAAAGTTTAGATGATGGTTTTCGAAAAGGTTTTTCTAATGAATAATATTAATCTATAATAAAAAAGGCTGTTTCATAGTGTTTATCAAAGTTATCGTGCCTTCAAAGTTCCATACAACAATTGACAGAGCTGGTAGTTTTAGACTAAAATATTTTTCTTATAATCAATAGGTACCTATATGAATAAATCGACCTACTCGAATAAATTGTCTGTCCATTAAATTATACTCATACGATTTATATTCTGTGTACCAAAGTGCTAGACACGTGAATGAATGTGAGGACATTAAACGGATGTTAAGAAATTCATAGCGAGATTAAAGCACTATCCATAACGTTGTTTCGAATTGTGCCGCATGCGAAATTCTCCATGCGATACTATACACGCCGCTGCAATACAGAACGTACTGAGAAGACGATTGAATGAACCAAGGGCTCCAAGTATTCGCAAAAACTTGTCCATTGCTCAAAGTCAAATGACGAGGCTGAAAACTGATAAACGTAAGATCGCCTCGACATTACCGTAAATATCGCAGGAGATCGAGACATTCTACTGATAGTTAAACGCCACGACATAAAATCTGTTATCGGTATGACTAAAGATCCCAGAGTTACGTTATCCGACTACATGCATGGAAGATATGCCAAACGTTAGTTCGTACGAGCTCAAGATGGCCCTGAAATAACACAAACATAACTAGGTGCCAGGTGAGGACGGAATTACAACAGAGTTTCATAAAGCAGGAAAACCAGTACCAGTTCCAAAGTATTTAAGAAGCTTTTCCATTCCGTCACATACAAAAGAATCTTGCCAGAAGTGTAGAGCAGGGCTGTTCTTAAAAAAAAAAAGACTCATATCGCACTTCTCATAAGTTGTTTTCGATACGAGAGCGGATGAACTGATTTGCGCTTAGGTTTGACGACTTCTAATCACCCGAGCAAGCCGGTTCTCGAAAAGGTTTTAAGTACCTACGATGGACCACATTTACACGCTCACGGTACGACAAAGCCTTTGATTTTATCGAATTCTGGACAGTACCACAGTATCACCAGCAGTGTTAAAACTACTATAGATATATCAGTGTTGAGATGTTTGTGTGATGAACCCTACATATCACGCCGAATACAGAGTGAAAGCACGAAACCAATCCAACTGCACCGTGGTGTGAGACAAGGATATGTAATCTCTCAGAAACTCTTTAAGTTTTTAAATGGAAAGGATATGGCATCAACCTTAATGGCGAAAATATCACTCACCTTCGGTTTAGCAACAACATTGTCATAACAGAATTGCTGGAGAAGCTCGGTGTCATGTTCAGAGACCCCAGTAGCTTCTCAACGGGCCGACAAATACATTTACCTGGGACAATAACTGCCTGATTCGCTAAGTCTAACTTCGACAGACAGGACAAACGAAGAATCCAACTTGGTTAGGCAGCATTCAGAAAACGGGTAGAAGCTCGGGAACTAGCGTAGGACGCCACCTCACTAGGTGGACTAACGACCTGATAAAAATGGCGGGTCGCCGTTGGTTACGAGGCTTATGTCCAGCGGGTGAAATGAATGATAAAATGATACTTATTAAATGTGACCCAGTTATCACTTATTCTGGTGTACCAATTTAGTAGTGAAATTACTTATTAAAAATATATATGAAGGACCCGTGATCCCACCGATTCCACCTCCTGGTTGGACCATGGTATACCCGTGTCCTACTGGACTAATTGTATCGATATTTTTCTGTATTTTTGTTAAGTAAATAATTTCCATTCCATTTCACCTGCAGGGGCTTAGGTCTCCCACCAGGATGAGGGAGCTTGGAGCTTGAAATAAAAATTAACATTTTTTCTCCATTTAAAATGATAATCACTGTGAAACCGAACATGTTAAAAACAATTTTATGCTCAGGTTAAGGTCCAGTAGCAGGACCTAAAGTGGTCCTAGTAGTAGGTGAAATCGGTGGAACTACAGGCCCTTCACGAAAATATTTTCAAACGGTAAAATATTTACATTTCTCCCAAAATTACTTCTACAAGCTCACCTCTAACTTCAATATGTCCATCTTTCACTTTGACTGTCTCCTCGTCTAAAGGGTCACATATGGCTGAGGTCACGGGCATCATGTAGATAGGTGGAGCTTTGGAGAAATCAGCTGTCTCCCAGGTGACAGATGGATTAAAAGCTCGGTAGTCTTTCTGATGCCAGTGTGATGGACTCTCCTCATTCGAGACTGTTATTGATGCTGCAAATTTTTAATAATCTGTTTTAATTTGTGTAATTTTGTGATCTTAGTGTTACATATGTACAGGGTGTAGTTAGGATGATTGACATAGATTTTAAATATTTTTTAGATTTTAATACATTGATTATTATGTCAGTAAGTTGTTACCAAACATTATCATGTGTGCTCAAGTTTACTTCGTCCATCACTATTTTGGCTCACATTTATTTTAGTTTGTGGTCACACCAAATCTATAAGACGTCAAACACAAACTCAACGTTTTAACTTAGAAGCCGCACTACGAACCTTCAGCGACTTGGTATCATTTGATATGATTACTATCACTTTTGCGATCAAACTGCTTACAAGAATTAATTTATTAACTCGCACATATTCAAACAGTTTGAATTTTATCTAGCTATGGTGACAACCGATAAGTAGTGATGTGTATATATATCTATGCCAAGAATTTTTCTGGCACGGCCGCTAGGTAAGACTGAACAGTTGATCTAGTGGTTCGATTCCCGCCCGGGACAAATATTTCTGTGAATGAACATCTGTATTTGTTCCGCGTCTGGCTATAAAATATCTATATATATATATATTTCGCGGTATTCACTTTATATTGGCCTGTAGCATTTCTTTTTTTATAAGCAGAAATTATACAATAATGTAGTCCACGCGGGCGAAGTGGGAAGCGGTCGCTAGTATACATATATACTTTTAACACCCAGACACGGAACAAATGGACATGTTCATGCACACAAATATTTGTCCCAGGCAGGAATACAACCCGCGACCTTTGGATCCGCAGTTAAATTATCCGCCATATTGGTATCGATGTGACGTCACGTCGTCTGTAAACAAGCTAAGTTTTTGTAGTGCTACTGGGTGCAAGACATTCTACTTACTAACACCCGCTCACGTTGGTGTAGTAGCCCTGGCTATGTAACATGTTGCGTAAAGAAATGATTTAAAATTTTTAATACATACAAGGTGAAATTTTAACAACCATCCAAATTTTAATAACTATCAAAAAACCGATACCGTCTTGTTACTGATATGTGGGTGCATAGATAATAATGGTAAGCCGGCGCGCCCGCGCCTTTGTTCAATAAACAGTGTGCGACCAACCGTCCTGACTATCATTTATTCCCATACGTTACAGTTACCTTTTAGTATCGTTCAATAAAAAAATTTTGAGATATTACTACACAAACCTTTTCCGAAAAAAATCAATGACTAGCCACGATTCATTCCCAAGGTCTCGGGCGCGTAAAGATGGCAATCGTCATAAAGACGGCAACCAAACGTTATAAAATAACACTGTAGATAAAACGGAGATTCCGTAATCTTATTCGGCGATTTTAATAGTAAACACACATACTGCTGGAACTGTGTATCCACAAACATGAACGGCCGCAGGCTAACGGTCCTAGCCGAGGCCTTAAATTTAGATGTGATCACGCCCCTAACACCGACGCGATTCTCCGATAATAATTCACACCAACCAGAAATTCTGGATTTCGCTCTTTTTAAGAACGTGGCGCGGAAACTGAGCTCTCTCGATACACTTCGCACCCTGAGCTCAGATAACCGGCCCGTCTTCATGAAACTGGGTTTGCCGGAAAACCCGCCAGCGGACCCCACAATAATTACGGAAAAAGATTCATCCGCAATGCAAAAAATCGATACACCAGAGCTAAACAAAATCCCTTCTGAATTAAATTCAAACGATGATGTAGATTTAGCGATAGGGTCTCTCACTAACCATATTCAGAAAGTGACCGCGATACATTTACGATTAAAATTAGGTAGATACTTCAAATATTATAACGACGGGAGCTAAGGGCGCGAGCGGGTTGCTTTTCGCGGTTTACGCATGTTTTGAAAACAGAATGTTCGTTTGTTATTGGGGTAAAGTAAAAAGGCCTAGTATTGTAAAATGCAACATTACGGTACAAGTTTCAATGTCATAAAGACTGTATTAATAGCAAATATATTGAAAACAATATTTAAATAAAATTTATCAACGTAGTGTAATTGAACAATTACTTTCTATGTAACAATATTTTTTCCACCGTTGTTGTCGTCAACGTCAACGAAAACGAGAATAATATCCCTTAAAAATGCCAAAATTCGATAAAATAAGGGTTCGCATGTTATGGTTTGTAGACAAAACTACCGTGGACGAGTAATTTTTCCGATTGTGACGGAGCGGGACGAGATAAAAGTCTTGCAAGTTAGCACCGGTAGACATGGTACAGAGATATCTCGTTTCGGGACGAGAAATAGCCTCGACAAAATTGTCGACAAACAAGTACTTTCGACTAGATGTACAACACTATTAGCTGGGGGTACCGTTTTACTTTAAAAGACCCACCGTACCACCAGGAGTACGGTCAGGGGTACAGCGAATCTGAAGCGATATTTATGACGGGTTTTCAATAAAAAATGTGAATGAGACAGATACTCCCTGGCAAATAAAAAATAAACACTGGCCTACATAATCTAGACTAGAATAATAATTAAAAATTGTCATCTATTGTTATAAACATTAGGGGTTAAGGCTCCTCCATATTCAACAGTTAGTCGTTGTGGGCAGAGATTAAGTGAGGAAGATCTTCTACTAACAACGACCTACGCTCAGGGCGCCCTACGTCGCAGTAATAGCTTTGTTTTATAGCGAAAGATGTGAAAATTTCGATAGGGAGTGTCTATAATACGATATTATGGACGACCATCTGGGCATGAAAAAAGTGTCAGCACTGTGGATAACTAGAAATGTTTACGGACGCGCATAAACAAACCAGGCAGAGGATTTTATAAGGAATTGTTACAGCAAGACTATGATTGATTTTTAGCTCGGTTTATGACTATAGATGAAACATGGCTTTACCATTAGGACTCTGAAACAAAACAGCAGTCCTTGACTTGGAAGAGACCATCACCTTTAACACCTAAGAAAAAGGCAATTCCATCCGCCAGTAAGATCATGGGTTCTCTTTTCTAGGAGAGCCAAGGGGTGGTAATGATCGAATACCTCAATTTTGGAACTACAATTATGGGGACTTTATGTGCAGGATAAATTAAAAAATTGCGAACAAATTACAAACTCGCTAAAGTTGTTTTATTTCATCAAAAAAAGGACCCCACGCTCAAGTCCAGAGTTGCAATGGCTGCCATTGAAGATGCTGGCTTTGAATTCATGAACATCATCACCGAACCTTGCTTCTAGTGGTTTCTATTTCTTACTACAGTTGATCAACAATCAAACAGCATCACAGAGGGCGAAAATTTCAAGATGATGGGACAGTGGTACTAAAGTAGGTACTCGATTTTTTAGACACTGAAGATAAAGTGTTTTTTACTAAAGGAATTTTAAGTCTAAAAAAAGATAGATCAAGTGTATTAACTTTAAAGCTGAAGATGTTGAAAAATAAGTTTTATTAAAGTGTCACTTTCACTTTCTACTAAACACCCCTCATAGTTTACTCATTACCTAGCCACTTGACGCTTCTGACAGCGGGTGCTCCGGGCACGACGACGCGCAGTGGTTTTCCATGATCTGGAGGCAATGGCTTTCCGTTCATATGAGTCGCTAATAGCACCCGTGCAGATGGCTCTAAAACAGCTGCCAAAGGCATGGACGTGCTGAAGTTTGTTCCTGTCGCATCTATGTCTGCTCCTGTGAACTAAATGAAGAAACCACTATTTTTGATATTCCCAATATTATGAAGTACCTAGGTACTAAGTAATTTAATTTAACCATTCCCAAATTTTTGACCTAAAGTCTGTTATATTTTATTTCGAAAGAACAGGCAACTTTAAGAAATTAATTTGAAATTTTTTCTTATTGAATTGGTATTTACAAAGATATATTTAACTTTTTAACTAGTCATCAATCATTATCAATCAATTGTCTTTGTTAATTAAATGGGTCGTGACCTTCAATCTGACCAAATATGGTTAATGACTAGCGAATAGGTTAAAAATTTGTACAGCGTGACGTCACTGGGTAGAATTATACGTTTAGCCATTGCCGTTGCATATTTTATAATAAAAATGTCACGTCTCAGAACTGTCAATAGTAATTGTCTCATTGTTTTTATAAATATACAACGGCAATGGCTAAACTTATAATTCCACTCGGTGACGTTATGCTATAAGAATTTTCAATATAATATATATCTACGAAAACAGCGAACCAAAAAAAAAAAAATTAAATTAGTTTTTTAAAATTGCTCATTTTTCGAGATAAATTAACAGACTTTAGTTTAAAAAATTTGGAAATGGTCAACTGAGGACTGACGTACTAAGTCGGTTACTTCCGCTAAAATTTATCCTAAGGCATTTTTCGCTTGTACCGATCGTGCGCTAGACAGGCGCATACGCAAGTAATTTGTTTGACCAATAATAGAAAGCGAAATGCAAATAGCGACACGATTTTCTCTTTTTACCTTGTCGAATCATTTGTTAAATAATATAGTGGAGAGGTTGCCACAGTACAAAATGGATGTTGTTATACAAAAACAATCAAATCCACAACTATGGAAAAAAGTTAACCAAAGGGAAAAGAGTATATTATTATTTATACAAAGCAGGTCAGCCACATACCATAGGAATCTTAAATTCTGTATTTTTTAGGGAAGTACTTCCATTGTTTTACAAAATCTGAATTGGAAAATTTTCATTCGGCAAAAAAAATCTCATAAAATAGAAAGAACACAAATATGTTACTTACAAAGAAGGATAATAAAAACATTGACATCTATATGTCCTGTCTTGATAATACTATCGTTATCATTATCGTTAAATAAATAAAGATTAGTTATCTCAGGTAAGAAAGAAATAAATACATTTTATTATATTAATGAAATGTCAATAACAAACTAAGAACCTCCATATTTATTATTATTATTTCTTAATATAAGGTTTCTTAACTTCAGATTTTAATAAATCATATCTCCTCGGTACGTAAGCATGCCTGATCTTGTCAAACGTGATATTTATGAAATATCACAGTGGCTTCATTAAAAACAAAATTTTCATAGTTTTACAGCTTGAAATATTTTATGCAGAAATTGATAATTTAATTTCTTTTTAGTTTCAAAACGTTAAAAATAGTATTAGTTATATAGTAAAAAGTTATATATTTAGTTAATAGTAAGGCATATTTAATTTATTTACAATATTATAACATTATTTTTTACGTTTTAAGTAGGAAAAATTATGAAAATTTTATATCAAAATAAATTAAGAAAATATTCTTCTTCATAACTTAAATATTATAATGAAGAATATTTTCCTAATAAAATCGTTTTATTTTGATAGAAAATTTTCGAAATATAATACTTATTATATTTCAATTTCGGGAGAACAGAGTTATTTACGAATAGTTAAATCAGAGTTAATTTAACATTAGTGATTATTTTAACATTTTATTAATATCTATTAATAATTAAGTCCTCTGACAGAACAAATGGCATGATTACTTTTGCCATAATCACTTGATAGAGCCAGGGGATATATAATACACTAGATCTTGCAATCTACAACAAGTGGTCCACAACTTCCTCTAAAGGGATTGAATGGAGAGAAACTAGATTAAAGTTGGTGCACAGACAAATCGTTATGTGGTAATAGAACTACTACAATCAGACTGTGCAAACATTAAAAATCTAGGCAAAACCTGTCTTGCTATTCTATACCTATTATGCCTATTATATCCTTAACCTATTGTATAATTAATTCATAAGAATACTTACGATGACATGTTTCCCTTCCACATTAGTTGCATCTAGTCCACTTGCAAGCAGGACGTCTCGCAAGTAAACGCCTGACCATACCGCGTTACTCACTGCACCACCAGCCCAATTTATGCCTTTTACTGACTTCACCTGCTTTAGGTATTACATAAATGTACTTAATATACCTATTGTAAATGTACTTAATATATTGGGTGACCCAGAAATAAATGTCAACCCAGAAACAGGTTAAATATTTTAAAAAATCTTAATCATGCACCTCTAACATTATAGGCAACAAAAACTGATTCTGTGATGATTTTTCAAGTACTATGCCTGCAGGTACAATTTAAAATATCTCAAAAAAAAATCGAAGAAAAGTAATGATTTAATCATTAACACCCAAAAGCCTTGCGTTCGGTGTAAACGTAAAGCTTATAACTTCGTCCTGTCCTTTCAAAACTAAAGTAGAAAACCTTATACATGGCTATTTTTTTTTAGTGTTTGGACTATATACAAGTTAAAAATTTTACAACTTCATGCACACATTTGGCTAGAGCCCTTTCCAATAGTAGCCAAAATTAATTTTTCCACTCCTGCCATTTCTGGGATAATTAAAAAAACCGGCCAAGTGCGAAGTCGGATTCGCACACGAATGATTACGTACTACCGCACAATATTTAAAAAAACATGTTTCTTACGCCCTTTAATTTGTAACTTTCTTTTCATTATTTGTTGTCACAGCGATCATAGTAATACAAGCGTCTAATACGGTTCAGACTATACAGCCCTGTGCCAGATGGACGGACGGACAGCGGAGTCTTAGTAATAGGATTCTCGTTTAAGGACGTAACCCTAAAAACGCCCATTGAGCTTTAACATAGAAATAGTAAACACACCTTATCCATTTCACTACGCCTGTTGCCTGCACACATAAGTGCCGCTCTCACAGTCACTTGTGGGAAGTACTCCAAGTCTTTAAGTTTATACTCTTTGGTAGTGGTCACATCATTCTTAATTATGACTTTGAACTCATGATTCACAGGATCCAGGTCTGGAACAGGCATGTGTTGTCTCACGTAAAATAACTCACTGAAATGAAACACATTCTATACTTAATGTTTGGATGTTTATCAGTTTGTTGCCCTTTTGACGCGAATGTACTGTGCTTAAATTATGGACAGAGCTTCTTTATGATCTACAGAAAAATCAGGCTTTAAAATATTCCACATTTCAACATGGTATCCAAGGAAAATTTAAAAAATGATTGTTTCATTATGTAATTACTCATGTCGTCCAGTTCACTCGATGAAGATGCTAATAAGAAGAAACAATGATAAGATATTATGTAAAATATATAGAAATGAAAAAGACAATATTGGAACTGGCAGTTACTGGAAAGATGCTGTTAAGTGGACAATTTATTCATTCAAAGTCAATACCTAACAACTAATTTAACTTACTTTGGTGTATCTAAACTGTCAACTAGAACGTTTGCAGGAATTTCTGCATTAAATGGTTTCATGGTCTTCACAATAAGCCTTTTATCTCTGAAAGGTTCCTTAACCCATAGCTCATCAGCACTATGGTCTACGATGTCATCATCATGTAGGTTTCCTATGAAGAAATACATTTTTAAAGATATTTTTACTAGGTATATAAATATCAGGAGTCCAAGTAGTGGCCCTGCCAAGTTGAGCAAACGGCTACTACCAGAAATCCTCTAGAAGCTACTTGAGGCGCTTTTATACTTCCTCTATCTATTATGAATGCAAACAAAAGCCTGAATCACATTAGCAGAATTGTACCTAACATGTTTAACAAAATTCCCAAATTACTACTTTTTAATAAATGCAGTTTGGGAAATATTTTCCTTCAAAGTTTTATAATTTCATCACACAGTCATTCACTTAAATTACTGGTGTTTTACTTTGACAATCCAGCGCAAAATGTGTGACATTGTGCCACACAAAATAGGTACTTTTAACATTCGAGATGGTTTAAATAAATAAATTATCGTTAAAAATCTTAAGTACTTCTAGCAGACCTACAAAATTTATCTCATTAAAAACTTCTTGTAAAAAAATAATGCCTATTGCACTACTTTTTTGTTATAAATAAACATTTTTGAGGTCCTGAGAAGAGCCAAATCAGCCATTATGTGTACTTAATAAATTACCTAATTCAATTTTATTTAAAACTTATACCTGTTGGACCTGATAAACACTTTGATTAGAAATAAAAATTATTTCTTAGACTATAATTTTAATGGAACAAGTTTTTATAAATACCTAATTTTTGTTTTTGTCATGGCCTAAATAAAAATTTATTTGAGAAAAACCTAAATGACCAGCAGTTGTTATTTTGTAGAGTTTGTACATCAAACACAGAACAGAATGAAAAGTAAACATTTTCACCAATAGCCACTAGCTTATTCGATGACTAATAGTATATATAATTGGCTTTTATGAGTTCAAGTGAATTATGTTATAAATGGCCCTAGTATTTATGATAAACTTACATACTGGATTAAAAATTACAGTGCACAGTCAAATTCAAAATTACTGATGGAATTACAAATTAATAGTTTACATGAAAACAGTTATTATTTGTAGTCATTTTACCTATCCTATACTTTTCAAGTAATTTAAACACTTGTTCAGTTTTGTGCATCCCATAGACGTTCCAAAAAGGTTCAACACTGAGTCCAGCCGCATTGTATATTTGATCTCCGCCAGGGTGTTGAGGCAAAAATTCAGTCACATCATAGACACCATGCCTGTATGTCACCCAGAAACTATTCCTGAAATTAGTACAATAACTTTTTTACATTACAAAAGTTTAAATTATTCTACATTTAACTTGTAAGTAGGCACATAAATAGTCTGAATGAAGAAATAAATTAGATAAATATAAGAAAAAGTATGATAACCTTGTGCTGGCTAGCCTGCCTCATATTTATAAGGTTGTGGTTCAAATCCCAGAAATAGGCGTGTACCGATGAGTCTTTCTGACTTAAGAACATAATCATCACTGATGCTATGCTTTGAAAAGCATATCAAGCAGTCGGTCCCGGTTACTTGCATCAGATGACAGTTGTTAAAACCCACCAATCTACACTGAAGCAGCATGGTGAATTATGCTCTAAGTACCCTGTTCCCAGGAAAGGCTTAAGCAGTCGGATTTATAAAAACAGCATCCGGATTTTGGGTTAGTTTATAGCTTTTATTGATCGTTGGTAGTATACTGATGAAAATCATATAATTTTTTGTTGCCGGAGCTCACTACTTTTGTTGTAATTAATTTTTTGTTACTTCCCACAATTGTTAGAAATGATATTTATCAATCATTGATTAGATGTTGACATTAATGTTGCAATATAATGACATTTTACCTAAGCTAAGCCCCTGCAGTGGGGCATGTGGGCTGATATGGTATGATAAATTTAATAGCATGGGGAGGAAGTATTGATATAGACAGGTTGAGGTTTTAATGACCAGCCAAATTTTAATATAATGATCTTTGGTAGAAAACCGATAGCCGTCTTGTTTCCTTTTAGTATCGTTCTATAGAAAAATATTGAGATATGACTACATAAACCTTTCCCGAAAAAACCAATAACCATTCATGCTCGCAGCTCCATTCCGTTTCAAGGCCTCAGGTGCATACATTTACTATAGCGTTAAGAAGGCAACCAAATGTTTTAAAATAACACTGTAGATAAAATAATTTATTATGAAATTGTGACCCATATTTTTATTTAGCCAATGAGGTCTATTGGTGATACCTAACATCTAGAAAAATTTTGGTCGGTTACTAAAATCTCACCTTGTATGATATATGAAATTGTCAACGCTGAGCTAAAACCGCTGAAGATTTAGTTTCTACCTTAAAGTCCAAATATCATTTTTTATGAATTAAACTTCAAAAATGAGATATTATTCATGCCATATTACTCCCTCTATTTTACCCTTAGTGACAGAATTTCAAAAAATCTTTTGTTAGTGGAAGCTTGTGTCACAAAACAAATCTAATGTCTAAATTTCTTTACACAAAACAGCTAATATATCAATAAAATTGTATGATACCTATTACATAAGATTCAATAATTATCACATACTTATTATCATGTTGACTAACTTCTTCAGCTCTATAAGTGGGCAGGTCAGGTTTTTTATCTCCGGTTTCAAATGACCGTTTTTGTTTATCATTGTTTTGCCTAATTTTATTTTTATCGTCCTCGGTTACTAATCCTGCAATGAAACATGGCTTTTTGTTTATTAAAATAAATACACATATTTCCATTATACATACGTAGCATACAAAATACCGGATATAGCAGTGCCAATTACAGCAGATCCCAAACAAATACTGTTGAATTTAGAATTATTATGCTTATGATAATTTCTTTGGTCTTCATGACTGTAATTTCCAAGTACAGTTGCAATAAACTTGGGAATTTTCCTTTGTAGTATCAGTCTCCTGTAAACATAAATATACGGTAAAAAAACAGAACATCAATATCAAAAAAGGGTGAAATTTTAAATAGCTTCTATTGATTACCTGTTAGTTGATGATGTTTATCGATTGTTGGTAGTGGACTGATGAAAACATTATAATTATTTTTTAGGAACTCACTTTTCTTCATAGTAAATAAATATTTACTTTTTGTAAATTACATTACTTTTGTAATTTACTTTTTGTTGATTTGTAGAGTTACTTAGAAGTCTGTTGATCAATTTCGAATTAGGTTTTAGGTTACTGGTCTATTTTTTGAAATAATTAGGTTAGGTTTGTTTATGTTAATGCGAGGAACGAAGCAGAGCGGAGGGACGAGCTATTCAGAAGCCTATTCATCAATTTCCAATTTGTTTTGTTTAGGTCAATGGTCTATTTAGAAGTCTGTTGATTAATTTCAAATTAGGTTAATGGTCTATTTAAAAAAATCATCAGTTAGGTTAGGTTTGTTTATGTCAATGCGAGGAGGAAAACGGAGCGGAGCGAAGAACCAATCAGGAGCTTATTGATCAATTTCGAATTAGGTTAATGGTCAATTTCTTTCAAATCATTAGGTTAGGTTAGGTTTGTGTATGTCGGGAGGGGGGGGGGGGGGTTCCTAGAGGGGGGAAGGCACTGTATGTGATAATTACCATCCCCCCTGCCCCCATCCGCACCCCTCTTGTAGGTTATCGATAGAAGCTATATAAAATTCCAACCTCGGAAAATAAATATAAGTTTTACATACATACCCAATTTGAAATGTTTTAAGCGACATCATGTGTATTAATGTAGGTAAATTTAAAAGGGGAATACTACATGAAATTGTGATCAACAAAAAAGTGATATAAAAACGGCATACTTGTAATCTTATTTCGTCTTACTTGTGATCTTACTATCTTCTTAAAAACTTGGCTTTCATTTCGCAATAACGCGACGCCGCCGGCACCAAACTTGATCACAAAATTATGCAAAGACCCGCAAAAACATGCAAAACAATGCAAAATACAGTGGTGTCAGACAGTGTCAGATGGTGTCAGATGTCAGATGAATGTCAGCTGATGTCAGCAAATGATAGCCATAGACTGTACGAACCACAGTACGAAACTCTACAGGAAAATAGTTCAGATCGCGGTGCTCTGAACATGGAACTAATAAGTACTACGTACAACTGGAATGAGCTCTACGAAGAAATTTCGAGGTCCTAGAAATTTGACCTTGAAAACGAATTAAAAAGATAAAAGTAACAAGGACGTTAGTGGGTGCCATATTGTCTCATTCTGATTAGGGTGACAAAGTTACGTAGGATAAATAAGACCATAACAGGAACTTTTTAATTTTCGACTAACATCGAACAAAACTCTCTAAGCCTATCTTAACCCGTGACACTGAAGTAAACTTTTTTTACATGAGTATAAAGATTTCTGTATGTCCGTGTCAATAACCTATTCGTAATTTAGTAAATTAGAACCTTTATTTCGAACATTTGTCAAAATTGGTTTAGCAGATTTCAAATTAAAATGCTACAAACATACATCAGTATAATTATGGAGTAAAAAAACATACATGAATGATGGGAATCAATTTACATTCATTATTAACAAGTAATTTTAATATTTATAAGGGATCATAAACCACGAACGTAAGCACTGAAAATGAGGTCTCGCGTGGCCACCGCGTAGTACAACTCGCGATAGCATCAAAAATACTGGTTGGATTTGTACGAATACTGTTAAATCATCAAATTTACAAAATAAAATAAACGGCAGTAGCCCGACTCCTATCCACCTCGATAGAAAAGTGGAAGCAAGCAAACAGAAGTTCAAGAGAGCTAGTCACTAAAAGCGGGCAACCCGCAGAAAATATGATCAATCGACGGAGGCTTCTCACCTCCAAAATAAATTGTGAAGCAGTTAGTAACTCTAAAAATCAAAGCTTCAAATATCGATATCTCAATCACCTTAGTAAATTAGCAGCATGCTCCCTTTATGTATAATACCCTTATGAATACAAATCTCCCCTTGATTACAGAAATAAAGCTACCTAGAATGTGATTCATAATTGTATGGCTGACCGCCTTTATTTACAAAATAGTTAAATCCCACAGAAGTAAAGATCCAAGCGCGACAAGTTGCGTAGGTACTTTTGCACGCCGAAGCCCTCAGAACTATCACTCAGAAAATATCCGTTGACACGATCCCAATGAGCCTAAACACGTTATTAAAAAGGCCAAGGATTCTATAGATATATATGTTTGAAATATATTTCTCATATATATTGTCGCACTTCACCGCCTTGAGCGCACGTGGAAACATGAAAACATAAGTTCGTACAGGCAACCAAGCTCCTTTCTTTCCCGAAAAAAACCTAACAATCTCAAAAATTCCCAATCATTCCGCGGATAAAAATGGATTTTAAAGGATCTAGGTACCAAAACATTATTTCTAGGGCCGAAATGTCTCAAAATTCAACGCTGATGCGAGACCTAAGGATCTCAAATATTAATATGATGGCCTCCTTCCTTTCGATTGGCACCAGAGATACGGACAGATTCAATACCCCATCGAAATCACACACACAAGTCTCACAAATGCATATATGACGTCAAATTCATTACCCGTATGGTGTTAGATCTGTAACTAGAATGATGTCAGATATGTAACTAAATTATTTTCCTACTTTAACGAAAAACGTTTCTCTTTAAAACAATACATAGGTTTCCATCTTTCATATTCATTGAAATATCTGGCAACCTATTATTACGGCCATATCATAGGCAAAAGAGGGCAAAAGGCAACTACCAAAGTATAATTATTAACTAATCTAAACATTATGGACACCTTAGTATTATGACGTCAACAACTTCAACTTTGACAAATGTCAAAATTCCCCAAATTCTCGTTTCAGTTGCCAGCATAAAACCATAAATTAAGACTTTCGTTTTAAATATTAATAAAAATTTTAACAAATATGAAATATAACATAATAAGTTTTAAAAATACTATTATCATCCGCATACCAAGATATATTAAAAACCAGAAGTCACAATAAATAAAGTGTAAAATAATGTATTACTAT
Source organism: Luffia ferchaultella (assembly GCA_949709985.1). Classification (NCBI taxonomy): domain Eukaryota; kingdom Metazoa; phylum Arthropoda; class Insecta; order Lepidoptera; family Psychidae; genus Luffia; species Luffia ferchaultella. Next base: position 2,043,226 of record OX453240.1, on the reverse strand, counting down.
CTATTTCTAAAAATATATATTTATATTTATAATTTAGGTCTAAAAAAAATAAGTTTCCTAGGAAAAATCTACAGATTTCGCTCTTCTCGCAATTATCGGAGGACATTGAACAAAACTGTACGACAAAAAATTTTCGAAGAAAGTTATGGACCAATTTTCGATGTGCTACCATACTTTGCCACGCAAGCTCTTGCATTTTTTGACGCTAGTGTTTTCGTCTACTTTTATAACTTCTTGAAATAAGGCCGAATCTTACTTTCTAGGGTAGCTAATCTGATAATCATTAAATGAAAATGGCACATGCTTAAGTCAGGGTTTTCGACCGTTTCTAAAATTTTATTTTTCAAACTTGTAGACAATCTACCAGTCTCGGGAGGTTTTTTATTTTTTCTATATTAATTCTTCCGTTTTTGAAACAATCAACTTTTGGTCCGAAAAATAGGGAAATTTCGACTTTTTCACCGTTTTCGATTTTCCGATAAAGTTACGAACCGATTTTAGGAAATTTAGTATCTTACAATGCTCCGAAAGCTCTTGATTTTTTTGCCATCACTGTCTTTTGTCTATCATCATAAATATTGGAAATATAGGCAAATTTATTAGACTCCTACACGAAAACGATCTAATAAACATATTCATTGTTACAAAAAGTTTTTATAAAAATAATGATTAAGTATGCGTCATCGTTTATTCTGACAAGCGGAAATATGTATTATATATTTATGTAATATGTATTTATGTATTTGATATTGTGAACAAGATGAAAATAAATCAAAGTTACCAGCCGATTCTGTTTTCTTTTATTGTAATAATTAACCGCAAATGAGGTCAATTTTTTTCCATTACGTAGGTACAGATTTTGTTCAATCTCGAGTAAGTACAGACTTACTCGAGATTGAACAAAATCTGTACCTACGTAATGGAAAAAAATTGACCTCATTTGCGGTTTTAATACACTAAAAAACATTAACAGTAGATGATATTATCAAATCAAAATTCGAAAAAAAAATTTTTGTAGACCTGTGTTATATTAATATTTTGCTAATAGCTTGTCATCTTGCGTTGATGCTTTTTAGGTACGTTTTTTTTTCATTTATTATTAATTCTTGCTTAGTCAAGAGCTAATATAACTTTGCGTTAACGGATACCCAAATAAAGCTAAATTACGGTACCTAAATAATGTTTAAAAAGAAAAGAAGATAGAAATAAAACTGCAAAAGAAAACAGAAATAAAGTTGTTTAGTAAAAACTCCGCAAAAACAAAGAGTCGACTTTTTTGATTTGCTACAGCTTTAAATTAAAAGAACTGATTTCGATAATTCTTTCACAGTATCTACCCTTAGTTTTAAAATAGTGACGAAACACAAAAATTATCAAAATCCATTCAGAACTTTCAGAAATATTAACGGCCAAACGTGTATAAAGTCCTATTGAATTAAGTCAAAATATTTTAAAAAGTGATATTAGAACGCGATGTGAGCAATCATGGCATTGCTTCGCAATGCTATTATGTAACCTTTATAGGCAGTGGCCTAATTAGTGAATTACCTACCCTAAAAAAAAGTGTTCATCAATAGTCGAGCAATGGATGACCCCCATAATAAAAACGAGAAATGTGAAGAGGAAAAAATATGCGTCTCTGACTTCACCTCCGCTCGGCGACTGTGTACAACCAGCGACGTGAAATAGCAGCTCGGATATGGAACGGCCATAGTGGCGTATTAGACCAGCTGATTTCGATAATTCTTCCACTGTATCTACCCTATGTTGAAAAATAGTGACCAAATACAAAAATCATCAAAATGGATTCAGAACTTTCAGAAGAAGTGTTATTAGAACGCGACGTGAGATCATGCATTGCGAAGCAATGCCATTACCTAACTTTTGTAGGCTACTAATTACCTACCCTAAGAAAAATGTTCAACAGTCGAGCAATGGATAAACCCCATAATAAAAAACGAGAAATATGAAGAGGAAAAAACAATGCGTCAGCGGAAATTATAGGTCCTGTACCGTAATTATCATGACGCATAGTTTTTTATTCCTCGGTTCGCTCATAATAAAATCTAAATTCACCATAGTACTTTTCCCAGTGTAGTGGTACAATATTTTATGCTAGCCACACAGAAGTGGTGTAGAAAGAGATAGTTAGGCACCCGGTTACTTCCCTTTCGCACTTTTTTTTTTTAATCACCAGTTTACGCATGACCATGCTAATGTTACAGAGAAATCATTCCAGTTGTACGTAGTACATATTAGTTCCATGGCTCTGAATAACTTTGAAATAGTCGCTTGTGGACCGTCTGTCAGTGTAACCGATTGAGATTATTTCGTATTTTGGAAAACTATCTGAGAAAAATGCCATGCTTTGCTTTTAAAAAGTGTATAAACAACACTTGGAACGGTAAAAAGGCGGATGAGATTACTTTTATCACACGTAACTTCATAATATTTTATTAATTTCGTTTTAACTAATTAAATTGACAATTACTTTGACGGTTGCACATAAATTGAATTAGTTGATAAGCATAACAGTAATACTCATTTCATCTCTTTTCAATCTATTACATTGCTGTACACTTTCCCTTTTCGCTATTTCATTCAGCGCAGCGGTTCAGACACAAATTTTGAAAGATCAAAGGAAGCAGGAGGTAGTTCTCGGACCACTTGACTTTATGTCTCATTACACATTGTCGATGAAATTCAATATTTTTCTAGCGAAGATGTAATTGTGTATTCTTAAAAGCCATATAAAATATTACAATTTTTGAAAATCATACGAGATATACCAACTTTCATGATACAAAACTACGTTTTCACAAGAAACAAAATATGTTTTATTGAATGAAATTATCTCTTGAGACTGAAAGTCAAGCGGTACGAGAATCACTCCCACAAAATTTCAATCGACTATCTTCGGACGCAGTCGGCCATTATCGTTTGCTTACGTGCGTTGTACAATTTACAGGGATCTTCGCGACTGTACCTAGGGTACATATAAGTCGGTGGCCACAAATGACATTTTGCCCATAGAGATAATATCACTAGAGCAGGCAAGCTCCATAAAGCCCTGTATGTAATGGTTGGGCATCGGTTGTGTATAGGTAAAAAAGGTTTGGAAAATAACTGTAATATATTACAGTGCAGGACCTCGTAGGAGTACCTTGATTTATACTATAGTATACCTATATATACCTATATATATATAGAACCTTGATTTATACTATAGTATAAATCAAGGTACTATTATCACAGATATTATTCTCTGTCTCTTTCTGATAATATGTTTATCAGATAAATAATAACGATTAGGTAATGGTTAAGTTCAATTAACATCGCGCTCGTTTTTTTTTGTATGGTGGTATGGAACCCTTCGGGTGCGAGTCCGATTCGCATTTAGCCGGTTTTTGTTTTTTTTTTATTTACATGCCTGCAAAATTAGAGAGGAAACACACTGTTATCGACTTTAGGAGCTAATATTTCGGAAAAGTATTTACCCAAATAAAAAAAAAAGTGTGTGCGTGTAACCTTTACGCGCGATTGAAGTAAAACTTTGAAGTTTTTTTTTGTACGTTTTATAATAACAAATATGAGATGATTTTTCGCTACTATCCCAGTCTGACAATTCTTGTAAAAGTTCGAAGTCAGAATCGCTTTCACTGGACGTAGACATTTCCACACTAAATTGCAACTAAATTAAATAGATATTGGTTTCAAAATATTAGAATAAAAGTAATTTAGCGAATTTTTATTTGATGATAGCAGACGATCGATAGGTAAACCATCACATTTGACAGATAGGGTGCATGTTTATCCTCAGTAATAAATTCTATCCTTCAACAGCTGTCAGAAGTATATTGGGACGCACGAAATGTCATTTTCATACAAAAATCTAACTCTGGTAAGCTATCGACCCTTCCGGGGCCTCCCATCGATAGATGGCGTGCGACGGTAGATACGTCTATCCGTCGATAGGTTATTGAGACGACAAAACTATACAATGGATAGAATTTCTTACCCTAGTATGGTTCCGTCGATAGATAGGTAATTGGGTTTGGCTGTTAGAGATTTTTAAAAAACTTTGCAATTTAAATTTTTTTTTTTAAACTGTTGAATTTTTATTCACTTTGCTATTCACAATTGATCTGTTTGAAAATTTGGAAAAAAAATAATCCTAATTGATTATGATATTTGCCACTAGCTGGCGTATAAGTCAAGAAGCGTGGAGTATATGACATATATGTGGGCGCGGCCTCGGCCGGCAGGTACAAACTGTGCCCGCGCAGAGACTCATCCATAATTTTATGAATATAATTATATAATATATTTTTGAAAATATGTAGAGAATATAATTTTATCAATTCAGAGCAACTTCACGTTGCAGAACCACAATGGCAGCGATCACGTTGTCCAAACGAAAGCGTGCCAATTGGTTAACCTCTGAATTGCGGAAGTTGTAGTCATCGCAATGTATTTATATTTTTATTTATTGATTTGGTTACACTGTCTTAATAGAAACATATAAAACAAATAAAGAAGTAATTCAAAAGTTAATTATTAGAACTAATCATTGAAAATTTGAAATAAATTATTAAATGAAATGTTAATTGAATAATTTTCTTACGATAAATATGTTTGCTGTTGTACTCTGGTATCAAACATAACTTATAAAGTATTTTAATTACTGATAAGATCTAAAATAAATTGAACGTGTTAATTAATAATTTTTAGCATTAAAAATAAGATTTCATATTTCAAGAGGTATCAAATATTACCATTTAAAATAAATAGCGCATTAACGTATTTGTTTTCGAGTGAAGACAGCGCCATCTCTGTTAATATGGATAAAACTAAATAAACCAAATATCAATGATTATCAAATAGTTCCACCGAATGCCCGCGCCCATATATTACGACCAATCCAAATTTTTATTTTTTAAATTTTTAAGTTCTTTAAAAATCTCTAACAGCCAAACCCAATTACCTATCTATCGACGGTCTAACCATACTAGGCTAAGAAATTCTATCCATTGTATAGTTTTGTCGTCTCAATAACCTATCGACGGATAGACATTTATACCGTCGCACGCCATCTATTTTTAAATAGCGGAAACTACAGACTATAGTAAGCGTCACTTCCGTCAGAAAAAAAATCTGAGGTACTCCCTAGTCGCGCCTAAAGAAGTTTTACTTCAATAACAACCGAATTTTCAAATATATGTCCAGTGAAACCTCACACGAAGGGCCCTAGTTAGTTCAATGTATTTATGTTTTTTATTTATTGTACTTATTGGGAATTGTATGGCGGTTCATATAAAACATCCTGTTTGTGAAATTACACCAGAATAAATTGTAAGATCACTAAGATATGAGTCTGCGTGACAAACGAACGTACGGACGGACATGTGGGTTCTGTTTATGCCAAACCGAGGTATTGTTACTTATTTAGTATATGAAATTTTAATAAAGTCTGCTTGGAATTTGAGTCTAAGTAAAACTCTTATATTAGATTGTAATTGTATACTTAATTAAATATTGAATTACTTTCAACGAAATTATAATCTATATATTATATTAATTTATCAGGTATTTAATAAAATTTTTCCATAAAAAGTATTTATTATCCAATTCCTTTTAAAACGCAATTTCAGTTTAATGCCTCAATAACTTGTAATGGTTGCCATTAAAGGTGCTATAAAATTCCATTTTTTTTCTATTTTCAGAACAATAAAAATTCACTTTACTGTAAAAGTTGATGCAGTAGGTACGTACCTATCTACGGGGTCGAATTTAAGTTTAGATAACAATAATTTATACTTTCGTTTTAAGTTAAAATGAAGTTAAGTTGAACGGTAAATTAGTTAGTTTTAGTTAATGATAATGGGTGTTTAATTAAACATTAACTTGTAGGTAAATTATTTTCTTACTGCGTAGATTTCGCCCGTGGATCCGCTTGCGATACACATTGTAAATGTTGACTCGCTTCCGTTTCCGCTAAAAAACGTGTTCTTCGGTTTTAGCAATGATCAATTAGTTGATCATAATAAAGTTTCAGACAATTTCATTTATGTAGGTACATAAGTAAGGGAGACTGGGATTGGTTGTGACAGAGGTAGGTAGTTACAGCGGCGATGGTGGCTAAACAGAGAACGCTATATTGATGTTAGAAAGAGACAAATGATCACGCCACCACCAGCTAGCACATGGCTAGCACGCCACGCGAGCCAGTGGCGCCAGCGCTTTCGTGAGAGCAGTCCTTGCATGCTACTATCAAAAGTGCAGGATAGAAAAATCTGCTCGAATGGCATCTGAGCCTTGTTTGTTCACAGTTGGGCCATCCAGCTTGAACTGCCCTCCATTGCCGATTGCCTCATTAGCCGGTCGGGCTGCACCTTCTGTGTAGAAATCCCAACCCGACACTATCTGCGCGGTAGGTCGGGCGCGCAGGTGTCTGTATGCAGATTCGGCGCTCACTAAATAAAAAAAAAAGGATAGAAAATTTTTAGTTTTTAAGTAATATTGGCCTATAACCTAATTTTCTTAAAAGCAGCTGATATGTGTGTGTTGTGATATTTGTGCCCTAAACTTTTTGCAAAGAAACTACGTTTACACAGTTACATTTATTTGTGTTTTTACTACATAAACTTGAAAGGTCAGTTTTGGCGTTGGGGTTAAAAGTGAGGTTTGCGTGGGACAGGTTGTGATTTGTTACTACCTACCCCTATTGCGGCTGGTCAACTGATATGTTTCGAGTTACGTTAATTTGTTGTTTTTTTTTTTGTAGGATGAGGACGTATAAAAGAGAAACGGAGCGTGGAAAAATATGTAAAGATATTGACGATAGAGCAGCAGCTATTTTAGAGGAGGATAAAACTATAAAAAAATCAACAGAGTCGGGAAAGATTAATAAACAAGAAAGTACAATAGAAAGTAAGGTGAGAAAACCGAATAATAAAACTGGGAAAATTTCTGTGAAGAGGTTTTACATGATTCTGAGTCTGACGAAGAAAATGTAGATGATTATTTTTGTCTGATATGTTGTGAACCGTTTGATCAGAGTCGAGCTGGTGAGGAATGGGTATAGTATGTTGTTTGTCAAAAATGGTTTGTCAAAAAGGGAAACGTTTTATCCTACATATGTTTGAATGGCGATAGTGATTGTTTAGACTATAGTAGCTGAACTGTTTTTAGCTTCTAGGATCTAATTGTTTTTTAAGGAAAGGTTTTATTTACTTATTTGTTGTTCATGTCATAAATGTTTGGTTGATTAAAACGAAGTTTTTGAAGTTAGAGAAATTCATAATTTTCTTATAGGTTAGAAGTTACCTAAATGTTTATGATGCAAAAGACTAAAAGATAAGATTATAATTTTGATCAAAGCTAGAAGTTAATATGTTTTTGTCTTAATGAGGCAAGAAATTGCTTTCTAGACATTATAGTTTGACAAAGTAGATATAAGAATTGATTTTTATTAAAATGAAAATAAGAAACTGTGATTGTCCTTAACAAAAAGTCTTATATTGCGTTTGGTTTTTGTTGTAACATTTTGCCTTTTTTCCCAGAATACATTCATTGATGTTATTGGTAATAGTCTAGTACCTAAAATAGTTATTGTATTAAAAACCCTAATAGTTACTTAATTAAACAAAGCTACATTGCGGTAAAACAATCCAAGAAACAAAAAATTGAGATACTTTGTAAATAAATGTCACAACAGCCCGATTCTCCCCTATATATTACTCAGTTATCCTTTTATACCTAGTACTGATTAGCGTTTAGTTTAAATATTTGGTATAGCCAATAGCTGTTAGTTAGACAGTAATCCCTCGATGCTGTGGTGAATAGTTTCCACGTATAAGTTGGTAACAAGCTCTTATTGAAAAAGTTGTTCACGATCCATACGGGAGGGACTGTACGCCGAAATTTTATAAACAATTCAAATTAAATTTTAATATGGTAAGTGTATTTGGATACCTAACGATTTTACTGAATAAAATCTAGATTTTAAGAAGATTATTTTGAAGGGTCTCTCTAATTGCCAAAAAATAATATTATTTTAACGGTATATCGAATTTCATTTCAACGGATTCCGTCGATTAAGTGCTGTCTGAAGTACGTAAATGAAATTAATGTAATCATATTTTTCTTTTAAATTAGGTTCTAAATAGTACCTACTCGATATAAAGTTTGCCTATTACTACTAACTACTTAGAGACAAATTTAGACAAATTAATATACTGACATTACCGTATCAACATAATATATTGGAAAATATAAAGTAGGGATCTAAAAAGAGAAATTGCATTATTTAAAAACAATTGTGATCTGCATGATGCTAATACAAGAAACAAAGAAAAACTTGCTGACCACGTTAGCCGCCTCAGTAAAATCACGAAATCTCACAGAGGGCAATGTATACGCTTTTACAATAATATTCCCGTTGAAATTTAAAAGATTTACCTCTTGACAAGTGTAAAACTACAATAAAACGAAAGCGTTATGCAAAAGCTTATTACCAGGATGGGTTGATAACTACTAAATGTTTATGATGCAAAAGACTAAAAGATAAGATTATAATTTTGATCAAAGCTACTTCTAAGTATGATAAATAAAAAAAAAGTCATACTGTAAATTGGTTTTGTAACTGGCTACATATAAAATTACAAGCCAGATAAGCTAGTAGTTTTTTTTTTAAATGACATTTAGAAAAGCGTTATCACGGATTACTTTCCCATGAATAAATTCGAGGAGCGTGCTGTCATTAAGTTTTTGTATATGGAAGGATTGTAGGGCAGTGCAATCTTCGAAGAAATTAAAAATGTTTTGGGTCATAGTGTCATATACAACAGTAAAAAACTGGGTAGCTGAATTTAAACGAGGTCGTACAAGCGTTCAAGATGAACACCGACCTGGGCTTCCAAAAAGTGTTATAATTCCGAAATGGTATTTAAAGTACATGACATGGTTTTAGCAGACCGACGTTTAAAATTATCAGAGATAGCTGACGCAGTAGGAACTAAGGAACGAGTATATTACATTTTAAGTTAAGAATTGGGTATGAAAAATATATCTACGAGATGAGTGCCGCGTTTGCTCGACCAGAACCGTTTACAAATGCAAATGTCGCAAAATAATTTGGCTCGTTTTATGAGAAATAGAAGTGATTTTATGCGATGATCAGTGACTACAGATGAGACATGGCTCCACTATTATACACGGGAATCAAAAATACAATCAAAGCAGTGGACAGAACCAGGAACTTCAGCCCCCAAAAAAGCGAAGGTGGAGAAATCTGCGGGCAAAGTCATGGCTTCAGGGTTTTGGAATGCAAAAGAAAGATCATTGATAGATTATCTTCCGAAAGGCCAAACCATAAATATTACATATTACGCTAACCTACTCGATAAATTACAAGATTGCATTCGTCTGAAAAGGCCGGAAATCAATTTAAAAAAAAATCATCAAGACAATGCATGCGTACACACAGGTGCTGTCGCCATAGCGAAAATCAACGAACTACGCTATGATTTGCTTTCTTCCCCACTTTATTCACCTGATTTCGCACCGTCTGATGTTCATTTGTTCCCCTACATATTTTTTTTTTGGATGGTCAAAGGTTTAGGGACAGAGAATGAGGTCAAAGCTGCAGTAGAAAACTATTTTTCGGGACTGGAAAGTCATTTTAGGAGAGGTATTGAAACTTTAGAAGATCGTTGGACTAAGTGCATATAGCTCAACGGGGACTACGTCGAAAATAAAAGGATAGTTTTAAAACGATAACGTAGGTATTTCATTGTTAGGATAAGTAGTTATCAACACACCCTAGTGTAAAGTATCGGACTACTTACATGATAAAAATTTATGAGTGTGAACCGCTCGCCTATCAATTATTTTTAAAATATGTATGTATAAAAGTTTAAGCACTTATTATTAAAATAATTGTTTAAATTTTTTGTTTCTCTCATTTTCTTGCGTATTTTTCTGAGAGGGACCATCACTTTTTTGAGTGCACCTTTGTTGGGACGTTTTCCCAAACAGCAATAAATTCACTCTGGTTACGTATTTCAAGACTATGTCACATAACTAGGAAATAAAGATATATACATTGATTTGATTTGACTGAACAAAAAATTGTGGTGTGGGAATGTCGCTTAGCTGCGTGTCGATAAATTGAACCGTAATAGGTAGTTGGCTGAAATTTTCACAGAATATTTGTTATTATGGAAGATGTCTTAATAAATGTCACGTCAAATAATTTAAAAAAATACCAAATTAAAAAATTACACAAAAACGTGTTTTTCTTAGTTTTGCTTTGTCGTAAAAATAGTAATACAGGGATTTACAAGGAGTGATATTATATGTACTAAAAGAAGCAGATGTCGCACTAGCGCGCAAAGAGTGAGGAGCTGAAATTACACTATTAATTGGTGTCATTTCACTTAAGCACATGTTAGCCTTTCCTTCTATTATACATATATGTTGACTAAGTGTATCAAGCGTAATTCATTACACATAACTATCCCTTTCTGTATCATATGTTATGTGGTGGTACACGAGTCCGATGCACTTGGCAGGTTTTTATTTTATTGCAAAATAGCGGTCGTACCCGGCTTCGCCCGGGTGAGCTACGGAAACGGTCATCGAAACGGTCCTCTTCCCGTTCCACGCATTAGTACATTGCACCTCTTCGAAGTCGGGGTGGGTTACTAGTCCAACCATAAAGTATCATTCATTACACTATCGTATCATCATCATCATCCAAACAAATAAATCTCTGGCGCGTCTAGCAACAAATTTGATTGCCATAAAAAAGGTTATAGTAAGTCAACCTAAAAAGATACACATATGCTTTAGAGGAGTTTTGGTTAGAACTTTTAAAGGGGAACAATTCTGTTTTACATAATTTTTGCTTGACATCAACCGTTTACGCAACGCGCGTAACGGAAACTCTCAAAAGAAATATTTTTTCCCGTTTTTGCAACATTTTTCATTGATGCTCCGCTCCAATTGGTCGTAGCGTGATTTAATAATAGCCTTTTTCTGTAAATGGACTATCTAATACAAAAAGAATTTTTCAATTCGAATGGGTAGTACCTGAGATTAGCGCGTTCAAACAAACAAACAAAAAATATGACCTATAGCTTTCCTCAATAAATTGACTATGCAAGACAAAAAGAATTTCTCAATTTGAACTAGTAGTTCCTGAGATTTGCGCGTTCAAACAAACAAACAAAGAAACTCTTCAGCTTTATAATATTAGTATAGATATTTATTAAGTTTTGGTTCTATTTGACGACTGAATGATTTGACTTAGGTACTCAATGACCTATCCAAACACATATTTTTTGTTTCAGAACAATTGCTGCGATCAGTATAAAACTAATGTTAAAACAAGGTTGAATCCTAATGAATAATTCGATCTGATATGTTTTTTTCAGAATTTATGAATAGAACGCAGTTCTTGAAAAACTCATTTAAAAGTGTGCATTTTGGAGGGACTCGGCCTTAAAAACGAGTGCATATAGAACGAGCCATTTCATATGCAGTTCCTTTCGTATCAACTTTTCACAGACCCAACTACATGCCATAAGTTGGTGGACTATTATATAATGGCAACTATACGGTAACCGGATTGTAATTTTGGGGATTAGTTTTGGGAAGGAAAATTCCTAAAAAAATATTGTAAAGTGCATTATGTGACATGGTTATCAAACCATTGAATAGGATAGAGGGATATATAGGATATAGGAATATTAGGATAGAGGGTTTATTTACCGAGCACTGTTTTGGAACGGATTCGAGCAATTAAAAAACTGAGGTTTTGTTATTTTCCAACTTATAAAGCTCAGCAGAAAGTTTTCCTTTGACCTCTAGTTTTGCAAGTGACATTTTGGGGCTGATTGGAGGAATCGAAGCTTTTTGGACTTGAAAGTCATATGACGATAAAACCAACGGTAATTTCCAAATTCTTACGTTTGACTTGTTTTATTAAATAATTGATTACCCTCAATTGTACGGGATCGTGAATGCAAAAATTAGTAAAAATAGACTTTTATTTTATTTTAAACTTCATAATTTAAAATATATTAAAAAATTTACGATATTTGGCAATACCCAGGCAATACCCCTCCCTGTATTTATGTCCGAAACTACTGAAACACAAATTTTGAAAAAAAAACTAGGGAAATAGGGCCTCACTCATAGTGTACAAGAAAAGCTGAAAAATATTCTTAGTATTTAATTTATGTGTATAAAATGAATTATACAATTATACAATATTATGGTTACTACAATAGCCTACTTATGTGAAGGAGTAGGATTCATATTCTGACCTTTTGAGTCAGATTTAAAAAAAAAAGGTAATGCGATGGTGTATAGGACTGAACCCTCTCCACGCAAGTTTGATTCGAACTTGACCGGTTTCTTCCATCTACAAAATATTCATGAACGGGAGAAATTAAATACATAAAATAAATCTGTTTTATTACCTTTGCGGGAGACTGAAAAAAGGTTTCGAAATTTATGTCATCGCTCTTTTGTGAACAGCGACCCAGGATCACCATAGTGGATATTCGGAAAAATCAGAAATAAAAATTGGAAAACCTTTTACCTTCAGCGTGATCCTTTTACCTTTCTTAAATATTTAATAACCCAAATACATACTTATAAAAAAAAATTGTACAATAAGCATCCACTAACTTCTAGAGAAATTTGGCCATTTATAGAAACGCACGTACGGCGTTAATGCTTACAGTACGAGATTGGTTATTATATTTTTATTATAGTTCGTAATGTAATAAATTCAATAAACGTAACACGATAATTTTGGAATTTAATTTTCATCCGATGAAAAAGCGAACTTTATTTGAAGTACTTCTACGTTCCCATTGTCAACGAACACCGTCAACGATTAAAAGTTATTTTTTATTTTTACATTAGGAATAGTGCTTTATAAATAATACTATGGGTCACTATCAATATAACAATGGGAGATTTCCTTTGACAAAAAGTACCAAATGACGTTGTTAGATGGCACTGACGAACTGCTTGGTTGTCAAACGTGGTTGTTAAATTTTGTGTGTGATGTTATGGGTTAGGAGAGTTTCCCGTTTTTTAATTTATTTTCGTTCATAAAATAAAAACAAAAATATAATAACTTTATAAAGTACTTGAAATAAACGAAATATTGGTGTTTAAAATTTTAAATTGATAAGCAGCTGTGACGTTAACCAAAGAGAATGTAGACTTCTTGCGGCGCGAGTCGTCGGCGGCTTATAACACAGAGAAAATGACTTTTAAAGCGCACAAACCATTTGAGCGGACGCACTGTAATAAGAATTTGGCGAGATCCTATTGTAAGTTTTACAAGATGACAACCTATACATGACAACAACGTCTAGGCCCCAAACTAAGCATTAGCTTGGTTTTGCGTACCAAACGAAGACAACACATATATATAACAACCAAGACTCGGTACCAGTATCAATATTCATCATATAAATACTGACCCGACCTGGGATTCGAACCCGGGACCTTCAGCTTCGTAGGCAGGGTCGCTACTCACTAGGGTAAGCGGTCGTCGTTTATAATGATTATACGATTATTTAATGGCCTTCCGAAAATCAAAAGCAAAATAAGTCTATTGATTTATCGACATCCACTCTATAAAAATCGCACGCCATCTTGACTCAAATGATTCCGTAAGTTTGTTTAGTTTTCTCCACATCCACTTCGTTGTCAACACTGTACTCTACCTCTAATATCGAGATCGCCATAAATATTGGCATAAACACGGTTCAAACGCATTAGCTGTACGTTCCAGAAAAATCTCACCGAATCGCTCAGTATCTAATTTTGAACGTACCTACTCTCTGAATAAAACTATCAAAAATTTACTGACCGATTGGCCGAATAAGTTAGAGACCCTAACTGCGGAGCCAAGGGTCGCGGGTTCGTCTTCCACCCGAGACAAATATGTGTGTGCATGAACATACCTATTAGTTTCGTGTCTGGGTGCAAAAGTGTCTATATATATATATATCTATTATAAAGAATATTTAAGTTTGTATATCAGTTGTCTAGTACCCCATAATACATGCATAATACTTGTTTACTTTGGGACTAGATGGCGTTGTGTTGATGTCCCATGTATTATTATTATTACTTGTGGCGTAAATATATTCTGGATACTAAAAACATTCAGTTAGAAAATTATCGCTTTAGTGTGTTAAACGTACCGTGGATAGGAACGGGCGGGCGGCACTCAATCGCACGATACGAACGACCGGACAAATGAGACGGACACGGACTATTGCACGCAGTCAGCGCGGACACGGGTTGTACACTCGTTTTTCTACTTCATTATTCTTATTCAAGCATAAGCAACAAGCGACGGACGAAACATCTTAGAATACGTTTCACATAATGTTTCTATTTGTGGTGGACCAATGAGATTACATATAGTTTTTAGGTAGCCATGCTATTCACTCTCTCGGCGTGGTAAGCTCAAAGTAAGGTTTAAGTTACATGCTCTCAGTCTATGCTCAGTCTTACGCAGTCGACCTGTCACGTTGTTTCTGTGTTGTTCCTGCCTCAGTTTTCAAAATGCCTTTTTGTGTAATGCGTCTGGAAATGATACCTACTACTACTCGAATAGAGACCAAAAAATAACGTTTCCTTTGTAAGTATACATAAATATATAGGATTTTCATTAATAAAAAATACAATTTTTTTAAACAAATTTGTTTTCATTTCTACACATTAAACCCTATAAATACTATCCTGCTAAATTCTGAGAGAGCACCGTTCTATAGTTTACGATTGTATTCAAGTAACCAGTCTACCTCAAACAATATGTAACGTTATTATGGTAAACTATGTTTTTAAGTATTCAAGGAAAGTAACATTTAATTCTTACGGTCTCGTTAGTAGATTCATAAGAATTTTGTGACGTCTATGCGTAGAAGTAGGTAGAAGCACGTCGGTCGAAGTGCTCACTCGGCTTCTGTATTAACAATAATAGAACTGCTCTAGAACCTTATTTCTTTCAATTTTAATACTCAGACAGCTCATCATTTTAATCTGTACGTCTATTCATCGGCGATAATTGACACTTTCCATCACTATTTTTGTACCAGAAACTACGGTCATAAAGGAACGACAAACTTAATTTGATTGGAGTTTTTTACACTGCACTAGAGCTACATGAGTAATTAAACCGCACAGAGGCAAAGATTTCTAAGAGCCAGCTAAATGTATACCTATTTTGGAAGAGTTTACACAAAAACCTAAGACAGGTATTTGTTTATTAGCTTTATTTTTACGTATGAAAAAATAATCAATTACAAATCACTTACTCTAATAATTTTCTTTTATAATGTTTCATTATAATAATTTGTCAATTCTTTTAATTGTGTGGTAACTTTTGATATTAACAGAAAGTTTATAATACGCTTTTATTATAAGTTGCACCTGCATGTTTGTGTGTAATGGAATTTTAGAACGCGATTTTCACCCACATCCATAAAAGATATCGTGCTGAAAGGAAGACATATGTAACTTCAACGACAATACACTAAAATTATAAACATAACCTGATGCTGCAACCAGGATTGTCTCCTCATGAGAACACTCCTCAACGATTAATAGCACGAATACAAGACTTTGTATATTTGTTAAATTTTGATAATTAACCATGATTTTCACCACGTATTGTTGCTGAAGCCAAGATTATCTCCACTTGAGGACACTTCTCAATGTTTAATAGCACGTGTACGAAACTTTTTATATAGGTACGTTGAATTTTGATGGTTAACCAAGATTTTCACCACGAATTGATGCTGAAGCCAATGACATGAAACGTTGTATATGAGTTCATAGTTTATACAGATGGAAGTTACATTCGCTTCTAAAACGATGAACTATTTACAAATTGTCGTGTCCGTGCTACTAAATACTGAGGAGTTCCCTCGTTAGCAAACTATCCCAAGTGCATCATCACTTCATGGTGAAAATCATGGTTATCTATTAAAATCCAACCTAAATACAGTTTTGTATCCGTGCTACTAACTGTCGAAGAGTGTCCTCATGAGGAGCTAATCTTGGCTTCATCATCAATCCGTGGTGAAAATTTTGGTTAACTATCAAAATTCAAAGTATATACAAAGTTTTGTGTTCGTGCTAATAACTGTTGAAGAGTTTCCTCATGAGGAGACAATCTTGACTTCACCATAAATTCGTGGTGAAAATCTTAGTTGACTATCAAAATTCAACGTACTTTTATACAAAGTTTCGTGTTCGTGCTATTAATCGTTGAGGAGTATTCTCACAAGGAGACAATTTTAATAGTAGCATCAAATTATGTTTATCATTTTAGCGTATTGTCATCGAAGTTACATATGTATTTTAAATTTCGGCCCAATATCATCAGTGGAAGTGGATGAAAAGGGCGTTCTAAGATTCCATTACATACAAACAGACAGGTGGAACTTCTAAAAGCGCATTAAAAACAATACGAAATGCGTCGCGCTGACCCTGAGTTTGTCCACTAGCTGAGCCGGTTTTGTCCACTCGTGCAGTGCATGTGACAAGCAGCCAGTGGACACGCACACATGTCCCGCATGCTTGTAGTAGTGTAACCGTTGTGCTAGAGCGTTGGTAATCTCGAATATATAAAAGCCCGTTAGCAGTCGAAGCGGAATGACAGATTTGAGTCGACAGTGAAAGCCAGTGAACTGTCAGATTGAGTGATGACAACGAACTCAAGGTCAAGTTCAGAGAAAATAAACTAATTGTCAGTGTCAAGTCGACATGTAGATTTAGCAAAAGCGGAGTCAAGAGACTTCGCTTTAAAAAACCACACGGAAATACGGGTATTTTAGCAATGAAAATACGTAGTGGCGATGGAAAATCATTTGAGATAAAAGCCTGAGTAAACCGTTTACGTAAAACGAAATGAAAATTGCAAAACTGAGCTTATCTGTGGGGCCATCTTAATGGAGTGTCTGTCTGTCGCCACCACCATCTCGGGCGCGCTGATCTCACAATTAATTTCTGTTTAAGAGCCGATTCCAAGGAAATCATATTAAACAATCTCATAAATTGAAACTTGTTTCACTGTTTCCCATTTAACAATTTAGTTCAACTTGTTCGAAATCTTGAAAGGTTCAATCAATTACATTCGTAAACTTTGTAATTACTACTAAACGAACTTAAGAGCTTATAATTTAATTTATACCTTTTTCCGTAACTACTTATATAATTTTTAATTAAAAAACGAATTTTCTGTATTTATTAGTATAAGTATTTTGGTGAATAGTATTAGAACCTGATGTGATAGAAAAAATAGTGGGTATCATTGGCTTCAGAACATTGAAAATCGATAAAAAAAGCTGTACAACTTAAAACAACGATTAAGAAGTTTTCATGTGGAGGCCTGTTAATGTTTTCAATAAATCGATGTTTCAATATCATTTTAATTTCAAATTGGTATGAAATGCTCGTATTATACACGTCACCGATAAGTGAATTAATTTCACTTTAAAGTGTAGGGAAGCGAAATAAATAAATAAACTTTCTTCAACTAGTATCGAGCGTCACACAGAACCCGGGTAGTAACTATATAATACATCAAAGTAAGTGCGATGGGAATCTATACCGACAAAGGTTGGGACGACGCGAGACCGACAGCCCAGGCATTTCCACGCACTATCGATTTGTTTACACAAGATAAATAAACTCTCTTATTAGGAGAGCTGTAACCGCAATTTTAAGTAGACATTTGAAGCAGTATGGAACTTTGTGTAAAGCTTGTTTACCGATATCTGAATCTGAAATTGAAAGATTGGACCATTGGTCCACCGACAATTCTTAAACTTTTGAAATTGGGATTTGTTTTCAATATTTTTGCTTCCGGCAGTTAGCAATTTTAATATATTTCAATTTAGTTTTTTACAAAACAGGAAATAAATAAGTCTGATCATTTAATCGGGCCTAAATGGTGCTAGGCGGTTTGAAAATTAAATGTTAATTTGGAAAAAAAATATTTTGAGGCAAATAAGAGACGTAGATAGAAAGAATAATATTTATATACAAATGAAGAAAACAAAAATATTTGGCTATACAAATTAGAGAATATATCAAACTATAAAATAACATAATAGTATCACAAGAAAAAAAAGTCGTATTATATATTTATAAAAAATAGAAAGTTTGTTTTGTGTTGTTGGTCAATCGAACGAAGTTGGATCAGACGAACAGCATAGAGATGCGGTTCGTCTCACGCCACTTAAGTTACTGGAGGGAGGCAACCTTTTTTTTAATAAAAAAAAATAGGTGTCCATCTTTATATTCAAAAGTGCTAAAGAAGTTAAACACAAAGTTTCATCCTGCCATAAAAATTGTTACGAACTGTTAGTTCCACTGGTTTTTTCCACTAGTGGGTACAACAATATTTTCATTTACTCATGTTTCCACAGACTGTGTAAAAAACAATCTAGGTTTTTGGTTTAAAAATTTGAGCTTGTGGCGCCAATGACAAGTTTTAATAAGAAACTATTCTATTCAAATATTCTATACAAATAAAAAAATTTAAATGTCTGCTTGTAATTTCTAAATATTAGTTCTTCTTATACTCATATGTTTCTTTTCAAGTATACCCAACTAAAAGCCAAACACACGTTTTGAACATTTTTGTCTATCTGTTTGTTGTAGCTAATAATTTCCGTAACGGTTGAACATTCAAACCACGACCAGTCTAAATCAGAGTGGGCTCGCCACCACACGGCTATCACGACTTAACCAGCAGTCCGTACGTTCAAAATTGCGTTCTCGTGGATGGTAAATGAACAGATCTTTGCAAATTTAAAGCAATAAAACCAGAAATGAATTTACATTCGGCTTCCTAAAGCGTTTGAAGCGTTTGATGATGAAAATATTTGGACATTCCTAAGAACTGATATTAGCAGAAATAACCATGGGTGTAGTATAGATCTGATACTATATAGAAATACGAAAGGGTTGGTGATATTTAATAGAGAGAGATAACCTCAAACCCATAGGATATCGGTATGTGACATACACACATCAAAAAAGTCTAAGTAACACATACAAATTTCAATCTTACAATGTGTTTTCGCATTAAACCCTTAGTATTTTCTTATTTATATTATTTTTTAATGCTTTTTTGATATTAACAACAATTGTTTTTTTATATTTATTTTTTAATAATCTTAATTAACAATAATTACGAGTAAGTACTGTATATACGTAGTACAAAGTAAGGTGACTAATCAACTAAACTTAAACTAAAATTAAATGGTTGTACAAAAATTGCATAAATTAATACAAAGTGTGGCCTCCTCTGTTATGGAGAACTTGCTTCATTTCGACGAGCGCGATTCTCGTGACGTATCGGTGGGCACCTAATTGGCCGTCGTGCCCGTAGGCCATACTCATGCAGTCGTTTTCCCACAGTTTGGCAGCTAACAACAACACCACTTGAATTTTGTAGCCTTAAACCTATCTCTCGGGCGGTCAGTTATATGTATCGATCTTGCCGTGTGGTTGTACACCTTCCTCGACCTGGGTGCTGCTCAGCAGGATCTCCCGTGTTAGTGTAACGCTGATGAAGACGGCAAATAACGCTTCTGTTGACACCAAAATACCGAGATACCTGAGATTGACTTCTTCCCGTTTGCAATATCCCTACAGGTCTTTGAATTTCATCTGCGTTCAAATGACGTCGCTCCATGACGTAAAAAATGTCTCAAAATCCAAATTTGTTCAAAACTTTTTTCAAATTATTGTTTAAATCATAGAATACTAAATTTTAATAAGCAAAGAAAACGCTATAAAATTCGAATAACTGCATTCGCTTTTGAATTTGTGAAAAAAAACAAATGAATTAAGATTATTAAAAAATTAATATAAATAGACAATTGTTGTTCAATATCAAAAAAGCATTAAAAAATAATATAAATAAGAAAATACTAAGGATTTAATACGAAAACACACTGTAAAATCAAAATTTGTTTGTGTTGCTTAGACTTTTTTGATGTGTGTAGTATGCGCATAGTAAGTATATTTTTAAGCGAATAGTTGCAGGGGCTGCTAGAAGGCATATACGTGTATAAGTTTATCTATTCGTTCTATTGCGCTCATGAAAAATTTCCAAATATACAACGAACAATAACACACTGAAACATAAATTAGTGAAAAGAACACAACCAATTGTTAGTGATCATTTCCTTGTGAAATAATAATGCCTTGTGATCGCAAGCGATCTCAATTTCAAAATTATTGAACTGTAAATGGTATTGAGACTACTGGAATCTGAAATCGAAGGGCATGTAACGGAAATCGCTTTGCGAGATATGCTATCCGGAATTGAGCTGCATTCTAGTTTTAGCCACGTCGGTAAGTACTTAGGCAGACATCTTGACATATTAATGTTATATTGATACGTCGATGTCATACACAAATCTTACCGCCTGAATGACTCGGGGTGTTTGTAAACGGACTTTTCTGTTTGTGGTTTTGGGGACCCAATCCGTTTGAAATTATAGTGTCTGTCTGTTGCTAGCCTCCCTCGGTAAAGGAAGCTATGCAATAAGCCTCATTAAAGCCTCATCAGTCCGTATTCCGAAACACACGAAATTCCAGATTAACGGGGTTTCCGGATTGAACAATTTGAGAGAAAAATGTTTTGAATGCAAGAAGTTGTAATAAATAAATTTGTATTTGTTTGTAAGTGATAAAATTATACCACAGTTTATCATAACATGTTATTTCTATAGGTACATATTAGCCCTGGGCGCACGAAGTCGACGTCTTTAAATTAACGCCTGTTTCTGTTTTGTCTTCTTTACTGTCGGCCGCCGATTAAATTGCACGGTTTTTTTAGTGACGGCCGAATCTGCACACTTACCGTGCAGATAGCACCGGGTTGGAAAGATAGCACGGATGGTGTAGCCCGAGCCGGTAGAGTGTCATACAATTTGAAATGAACGATGACCGGACGCATTGAGGATATTCGGTGCATGTCCTTTGACGTGCGGTTTTTTCAATTTATTTAATTTTTTTTATTTAGTGAGGGCTGAATCTGCATACAGCCACCTGCGTATCCGACCTACGGCGCAAATAGTGCCAGGGTGGGAAGACAACAAAGAAGGTGCAGTCCGACCGGTTAAACGACATCCTACACCTATACTCCGCAGTGTGTCATAGGATTTGAAATGAACGACGACCGGACGCATTGAGAATGCTTCGGTGCATGACTGCCTTGACCAGCGGTTTTTAAATTTTTTTTATTAAGTGTGGGCTGAATCGGCATAAAGACACCTGCGTATCCGACCTACCGCGCAGATAGTGCCAGGGTGGGTGGGAAGACAACAAAGAAGGTGCAGCCCGACCGGCTAAACGACATCTTCAATCCGAGGAGCGCGTAGGGTTTGATATGAACGACGACCAGACGTATTGAGAATGCTTCGGTGCGTGGCTGCCTTTGACGGGCAGTGCTTTAGGGGTGCTGAGGGTGCTGCCGCATCGTTCGGAGTATGTGAGGGCTATTCGTGCTATACAGGTTGAGGTTTTAATGACCAGCCAAATTTTAATATAATGACCTTTGGTAGAAAACCGATAGCCGTCTTGTTTCCTTTTATTATTGTTCTATAGAAAAATATTGTGATGTGACTACACAAACTTTTCCCGAAAAAACCAATTACTCTAGTCACCATTCATGCCCGCCGCCCTATTCCGTTTCAAGGTCTCGGGCGCGTACTACGTTTACTATAGTGTTAAGAAGGCAACCAAACGTTATAAAATAACACTAGATAAAATAATTCATTATGAAAATGTAACCCATATTTTTTATTTACGCAATGAGGTCTATTGGTAATACCTAACACCTGGAAAAATTTTGAGCGGTTACTAAAATCTCACCTTATGTCTACAATGGATCCTAGTTATTCACAAAGAAATTTAAAATAAATAATATTATGACAGTGCGTTGTCAGTATATTTAAGAAAATATATTGTATGTTCATAAAAAAAATACAAAATTTAAAAATAATTGTGATATACATAACGTTAATACTAAGAATAAACTAAACTTAAACTCGCAGTACCCACTACCAGGCTCAATAAAATAAGTAATTCAAAGGGAATTGTGTAGGATTTTATAATAAACTTTCAAGTAATATCTTTATTTTGTAGTTATGTACATAATCTTGTAATACGTCACTAGAGTGAATTTATTACTCGGTGAAAAAACGTCACCACAAACGCGCATTCAAAAAGAGCTGGTTTTTTTTAGAAGAATACTCAAGAAACTGAGGGACACTGTTTTTATCAAAATTATAAAACAGTATTTTTAATAATAAGTGCTTAAAGATTAACATTATTGAAAGAAATCGCTAGGCGAGCGGCTTGCACTCTATTGATTTTTAACAACTAAGTAGTCCGATACCTTATAATATAAATCTTTTGCATAAAGCTTTCATTTTATTGTAGTTTTAATTTTGTCAAGGGGTAGATCTTGAATGTCCACTGTGATCTTATTGTAACAGCCTACACACTGCCCTTTAAGGGATTTTGTGAATTTTATTGAGGTGGCTGACAAGGTTAGCAAGTTTTTCTTTGTTTCTTGTATTAACATCGTACCGATCAATATTTTTTTACATAATACATTTTTTTTACGCCATTATGTTTTCAAATATAATATTGAGACGGTAATGTCATTATATTAATTTCCTTTTTGTCTCTAAGTGATACTTTAGGTATTCACTACATCACTTCACTACATACTATAAAATAAAGTCCCCCGCCGCGTCTGTCTGTCTGAACGCGATAACCTCAAAAATTACCAAACGGATTGGCATATTATTGACACCAATAGACAGAGTAATTCAAGAGGAAGGGTTATGTATATAATTTATTAATGTTTTGTAGAAATTTGTTGAAATATGACGATTATTGTTGAAGAAGTTGGAAAAAATCAAGCTGGCTGGGAACTTTCATCGAAAACGCTGCCTAATCCTTTTGAGATATAACAAAATAATGTATGGAGGAACTGTTCTTTTTGTATAGGACTACAAAAAAGTATGTGATAGCATATGTCTATCTTTTATGGATAGCTTACTATATCTATTTATATGTTTGAAAAAATGGTGTCATATGATGAGATGATTGGATAGCACGGATACGGATACAGTATTAATCCTTTTCAAATTAAATACGTTATTTACCTTTAGCATTTCACGCAGATTATGATTGCCATTTACACCATACAAATTAAATTAGTATCTTAAGAATTATTTCGAAATAAAAACTATCGCGCGACAAGAGGCCGAGTGCGGCGCATAGAAACATAAAAATAATATCACTATGTAACAGTCGGCGCAAACTGTGCATAAAAGTGAGCAGTGCAGGGTGCACGCGAAGCGGCTAAATGAGCCGTACTAATGAGTCATAGATATACGATGTCGTCGTCATAGAGGTGACATGCGAAACTTTGTTTATATTCTGCTTATTGAATTGAGTAATGTAAGAGAACGTAGTAAAATAAATTGAAAGAGGCAAAACTGATGGCTTTAATTATAATGTCTATTTTATTTAAAACTGTGTATACATATTTCTCCATATAAGTAAAACAATTATACATTAAACTGTAATTGGTACTGAATAAAAGTACTAGAATATGCGCTTGCACTAACTACACCCGACACTTTATCTCACTTTGACTTATCGGAAAAGAAATGAACGAAGTGCAATGAAATCATCGTTTCAATGTGATATAAACTTTACTTACACTTAAACACAATTAGCTTAGTAAGTTTCTGACTGAAAAATACTCTGTGACAGACATACAGATGGCATAGGTTGAGTAATAATAATCAGTTACACCTAAGTCATATAGTTCCCCAACATTTTTAAGCGACTTCAAAAAAGAAGGAGGTTACTCAATTCGACCGCATATATGTTTTTTTTTTATGTGCGTTCAGGGATAACTTCGTTGTTTATGAACCGAATTGGATGATTTTTTTTTTTGTGAAAGGGAGATATTTCCGAAATGGTACCATGATAAGGAAACCAGGATCTGATGATGCCATCCCAGAGAAATCGAGGGCAACGTTCGAAAATCGTATTTTAAAGTATCGTATTTTAAGTATTTTGATAAAATACTACTACTATTACTATTTATTGAAAGTCGGGAGTTGATCTGATGATGGAGCTGAAAGACAGTCGAGGGAACTCCTCAACGACTTACAGCAATTACCTGGTGTTTGGACTTGATTTATTTCTATTGATGAGATCTTTGCACCCATATGGATTATAAGTGCCATTACAGGTCTGATGATGGAGACCATACACAATCGAGGGAACTCCTCAACGATTTACACCAATTACCTGGTGTTTGGACTTAATTCATTTCTATTAATGAGAACTTTGCACCCATAAAGGTTATAAGTACCATTACAGGTCTGATGATGGAGACCATACACAGTCAAAAGAACTCCTTAACGATTTATAGCAATTACCTGGTGTTTGGACTTGATTCATTTCTATTGATGAGATCTTTGCACCCATAAAGGTTATAAGTACCATTACAGGTCTGATGATGGAGACCATACACAATCGAGGGAACTCCTCAACGATTTACAGCAATTACCTGGTGTTTGGACTTAATTCATTTCTATTAATGAGAACTTTGCACCCATATGAATTATAAGTACCATTACAGATCTGACGATGGAGACCATACACAATCAAGGGAACTCCTTAACGATTTACAGCAATTACCTGGTGTTTGGACTTAATTCATTTCTATTGAAGAGAACTTTGCACTCATATGGGTTATAAGTGCCATTACAGGTCTGATGATGAAGACTATAAACAGTCGAGGGAATTCCTCAACGATTTACAGCAGTTACTTTTTGTTGGGCTTCCTTCATACGGTTGAATATGCCAAAATGTTCAGTTCGCACAAAAATAATAATTAAGATTGAAGTTTTACATAGGAATACCACTGCCTACTAGGCATGCTGATGCGTCAATTTGACACTGAATTTACGTTGCGAAATCGCGGTTCTGTCTCATTAGAGTAGCGCGTTTAGTAGCCCCATTTATACTAAATACAAATAAGTTACAGATGCGTTCAACTGAAAATTGAAAAATAAAATCATAAAAAAAAATAAAAACCGACTTGAAAAACATAAACTAAAAAGTTAAAAATAAAATTTTCACTTTATGGAAAGGAGCATACTATATCAATACTATAACATAAAGAAATATTTTAGTTTGTTTTTATGTATATATTCTTTACTTTTTCAACAATTTACAGAATTGGAAATAAAATACATTAAAAATACTCCAAGTAGGATAAACTTGCGTTACATGTAAATCTATTTAAATCTAATCCACATGTTCAACGCAACAAGCAGATACGACACTACGACAGAAAAAACACTACGGCAAATATGCTTTGCTACCCGTGCGAAGCCGGGGCGGGTCGCTAGTAGTTTATAAATTGCTCGAACAGCTCGCTTCTGCAACACGAAGATAGTATTTATATTGACAGCGTGTCCCCACAGCAGAATGTCATAAGTCATTAAACTATGAAACCCACTGGAATACACCAATCTTGCGGTTTCTATGTCCGAATGGAAGCGAATCCTTTTTACAGCGTAAGCTGCAGAACCGAGCCGTCTCGCCAAGTTAGTGATATGAGGTTCCCATTGCAATTTCGCGTCTAAAATTATTTCCAATAATACAGTACAATTCAGTGTATGTTTGACGTAAAAGAACATTTAAATGATAAAAAACTAGGTGTCGCGGCGACGGTGACTGACCATAGACTGACTGGCTGTTTTTAAACATGACGAAAAAGAACTTTGACAATAATCAGACAGACGATCTTTCCTTATGACACGACATTAATAAATGTAACTAAAAATACTTTTCCTTTGTTCATTGACGACGGAAAAACGCGTCCATTCGGCATAAGTCTCACATTTGGTAGTTGACCCATTAAAGGTGGAGAAGGCTGTGCTCGCTTGTTCTTGCAATACTGGCAATTATGAAATACTTTTTTCACGGCGTTTCGTCCATTTATTATCCAGAACCTTTGCCGCAAATTATTAAGAACCTGCTCTCTTCCAACATGCGCACAATCAATATGAAATTGTTGAATCAACAGCTGGGTAATATGGTCTTTGGGATGTAGGATGATCGGGTGTTTGACATCGCCTGTGACACAGGGCGCATTTTCAATCCTTCCCCCGACGCGAAGGAGCTGAGTAGAGTCAATAGATGGTGTTATTTTGCGTAAACAGCTATTCTTGTCGACAGGAAAGCCTTTGGAAATGGCAGAAATTTCGGCCGAAAAGAATCGTCGCTGACTTTGTTTGTACAATAAAATTTCGGCTGTCGATATTTCTTGCGCCTCCAATTCATTGTGTCGACGATCACCTCTTGTTCCGTCGTCAATGAACAAAGGAAAAGTATTTTTAGTTACATTTATTAATGTCGTGTCATAAGGAAAAATCGTCTGTCTGATTATTGTCAAAGTTCTTTTTCGTCATGTTTAAAAACAGCCAGTCAGTCTATGGTCAGTCACCGTCGCCGCGACATTCCCACCCTTGTTCCGTCGTCAATGAACAAAGGAAAAGTATTTTTAGTTACATTTATTAATGTCGTGTCATAAGGAAAAATCGTCTGTCTGATTATTGTCAAAGTTCTTTTTCGTCATGTTTAAAAACAGCCAGTCAGTCTATGGTCAGTCACCGTCGCCGCGACATTGGGAATGAATAAACTTTGACAATAATCAGACAGACGATTTTTCCTTATGACACGACATTAATAAATGTAACTAAAAATACTTTTCCTTTGTTCATTGACGACGGAACAAGTGGTACGTCAAACGTCCATAAAGGAGCTTCCGTTATATTCAGGTGATCCTGAAGAATGGCCAATGTTCTTCAGTCAATTTAAAAGTACAACACGACTCTGCAAGTACAGTGATGAAGAAAATATTGCACGACTGTCAAAGTGCCTAAAAGGTAAAGCTCGGGAGGCAGTTTCTGCTCTTTTGGTAAGTGCATCGAATATAGACAAGATTATAGACACACTAAAACTACGATTTGGACGTCCTGAGTATTTAATTGAGTCCATGCTTATGAAGATACGCACAATGCGCTACATACGACACGACGACTTTAATCAACTCGTTGAATATGCGACCGCTGTACAGAATGTTGTAGCCATTATGATCTCCACAGATGAGTCAGGACATTTGACAAACACGACGCTAGTGAAAGAGATCATCGCAAAACTTCCGTCTTCTTTGAAATTGCAGTGGGGGTTTCATATACAGGACAATGAAATTAAGACGATCTCTCTCACTGATGTAGCCGATTGGTTGTTGATGGTCGCTAATGCCGCTGTACACGTCACACCAATGACAGATTCAAGGCCGATGAGTTCTCACCGAGATAAAGACAAAGATAAGTCCGTTTATCTTTGCTGCGGGGTCAACAACTAATCGTAATTTGTTCGGTTTATTGGGATTGAACACCCCAAAATGAGGCAAATAATAAGTCAGACTAGTCTTTTGTTTCGCTTCCTCTGGACTAAGTTTAGAAGCATAACCTTTATTCACATTTTCCATAATTTTGTTGGCGTACCGAACAGCAAGCTCTGGGTTCTTACGTAGTTTCTTCTCAATACCATTCAGTCTACTTCTTGCGAGTGGAAAACTATCAGGGAGCTGTGGTTTTTCGTCCCTCCACAGTAAACCAGTTTCCCATCGTCCCTCAAGGAGAAGCTTTGTCGTCTGTTCCATGATCTTGAGAGCTTTTAAGTCCTCTCGATAATTTTTTTAAGTTAAACAATGTACGTAGTGTACGTAATTTGTCGTTGCCTGTATATAATTTTAAGTTTCATAAACTTG
This sequence comes from Luffia ferchaultella, assembly GCA_949709985.1. Taxonomy (NCBI): domain Eukaryota; kingdom Metazoa; phylum Arthropoda; class Insecta; order Lepidoptera; family Psychidae; genus Luffia; species Luffia ferchaultella. The sequence continues at coordinate 2,015,280 of OX453240.1, read as the reverse complement.
TAACAAAATTTCCATACCTGTCTGACTTTGTCAAAGACTTTGACCTGACATCATATGATAGACAAAGACCCTTGTTACTGATTGGCTCTGACAATATCGACCTAATTGTGACTCGTAAAGTTTATCAGGGCCCCAAGGGTAGTCCTATTGTTTCAGAGACGTATTTGGGACATATAGTTCATGGTAAGTTATCGTCTACAACTCCAAGCAACACACCTGTGCTGCATATGTGCGCCTGTGACGAACTAAACGTCTCAATCAAGCATTTCTTTTCAACCGAAAGCTTTGGGACAAAACCGCACCAAGACACTCCTCGTTCTCGAGAGGACTTGAAAGCTCTCAAGATCATGGAACAGACGACAAAGCTTCTCCCTGAGGGACGATGGGAAACTGGTTTACTGTGGAGGGACGAAAAACCACAGCTCCCTGATAGTTTTCCACTCGCAAAAAGTAGACTGAATGGTATTGAGAAGAAACTACGTAAGAACCCAGAGCTTGCTGTTCGGTACGCCAACAAAATTATGGAAAATGTGAATAAAGGTTATGCTTCTAAACTTAGTCCAGAGGAAGCGAAACAAAAGACTAGTCTGACTTATTATTTGCCTCACTTTGGTGTGTTCAATCCCAATAAACCGAACAAATTACGTTTAGTTGTTGACCCCGCAGCAAAGATAAACGGCAAATCTTTAAATGATTTTCTTCTGTCCGGTCCTGACTTTTTAACATCCCTTCCTGGAGTGCTACTGAGTTTTAGAAGCCGCAAGATTGCTGTTATGGGTGACATTCAGGAAATGTTTCACAGAGTAATTATCAGGCCAGAAGATCGTCAAGCTCAACGTTTCTTGTGGGAAGATGATGAATACGTCATGAATGTGATGACCTTTGGCGCTGTTTGCTCTCCTTCGTCATCTCAATACGTGAAGAACCTGAATGCTGAGCGTTTTCGTGAAACCCACCCAAGAGCTGTCATGGCTATTGTAGACAGACATTATGTAGACGACTTTATAGACTCCGTAGACGACGAGGAAGCAGCGATCCGTCTTGTCGATGATGTTGTCATGATACATGCTGCTGGAGGGTTTAACATGACCAGCCTTATGTCAAACTCCAAAAAGGTTCTTAGACATATACCGACGGAAAAATTAGCATCTGGAGGTGTAAAGTTACTCACCGATAGAAACGCTGAAACAATGGAACGTGTACTTGGAGTGTATTGGAATCCCGAGTCTGACTATTTCACTTTCAACCCTTTGAAATTCAATGACAATTCTAAGAGACCAACGAAGCGAGAAGTCTTAAGACGTTTAATGTCAGTTTTTGATCCTTTAGGTTTTCTTTTGAACATAACTGTTATTACACGTATTTTACTTCAAGACATCTGGAAGTCTCGCATTGGATGGGATGACGAGATTGAATCAACACACTGCGAGCGATGGCTTCAGTACCTTAAAGAGTTGCTGAAGACTCGTGATTTGACTATACCGCGATGGCTGAAAACAGACTACTGCATAAGAGATGACCCTGCCGAACTTCATATTTTCTGTGATGCTAGCTCGAAAGCTTTCGCTTGTGTCGGTTATCTTCGAAGCAAAGCTACTGACGGATCTTGGGTCATTACCTTTGTTATGGCCAGAGCGAGAGTTGCGCCTCTGAAGTCTTTAAGTATTCCGCGACTTGAACTTCAAGCAGCAGTTTTAGGGACACGATTAGGACAAGTTTTGAAGAAACATACTGACTGTCCAATATCTCGCACGCTCTTTTGGACAGACTCGAAAACCGTTTTGAGCTGGTTACGCTCGGAATCGGGAAGATTTAAGCCCTTTGTTTCACATCGAGTTAGTGAAATCACTGAAATTACAGATCCAAGTGATTGGAGGTGGGTTCCAACGCAGCAGAATCCAGCCGATGACGCTACTCGCGATGCAGTTTCAGAAAATACAAAATGGCTTGCGGGACCAGTTTTCTTACAGGATCCTGAAGACTTGTGGCCTATAGAAGGGGAACGGCTCTGTCTTAATCCAAACGACCTTGAGGTAAAGGCTATCTACACACTAGAAGAAACGGAAGAGCTTATAGAAGACAATCGTTTTTCAAAATACTGGCGTCTCGTTCGAAGTGTGGCATGGGTACTTCGTTTTTTCTACAATTTAAGGAACACAGGTGATCGTCGACACAATGAATTGGAGGCGCAAGAAATATCGACAGCCGAAATTTTATTGTACAAACAAAGTCAGCGACGATTCTTTTCGGCCGAAATTTCTGCCATTTCCAAAGGCTTTCCTGTCGACAAGAATAGCTGTTTACGCAAAATAACACCATCTATTGACTCTACTCAGCTCCTTCGCGTCGGGGGAAGGATTGAAAATGCGCCCTGTGTCACAGGCGATGTCAAACACCCGATCATCCTACATCCCAAAGACCATATTACCCAGCTGTTGATTCAACAATTTCATATTGATTGTGCGCATGTTGGAAGAGAGCAGGTTTTTAATAATTTGCGGCAAAGGTTCTGGATAATAAATGGACGAAACGCCGTGAAAAAAGTATTTCATAATTGCCAGTATTGCAAGAACAAGCGAGCACAGCCTTCTCCACCTTTAATGGGTCAACTACCAAATGTGAGACTTATGCCGAATGGACGCGTTTTTAAGTATACAGGTTTAGATTATTTTGGCCCGATCACCGTCAAAGTTGGACGACGTCATGAGAAACGTTACGGCGCTCTTTTCACTTGTCTTACCGTGAGGGCTATCCACATTGAAGTCGCGAGTGATCTGACTACAAGTAGCGCTATCATGGCCATACGGCGCTTTATAGCTCGACGTGGTTGTCCTACCGAGATGTGGTCGGATAATTCCACCACTTTCAAGGGAGCGGATAATGAGCTTAAAAATTTAGTGAAGAATATAAACAGAGATGAAATACTCCAGTTCAGCAGCACCAGAAGTATAAAATGGAGTTTCATTGCTCCAAATGCTCCCCATATGGGCGGTTGTTGGGAGCGACTAATACGATCTGTCAAAATCGCTTTGAAATCGACTCTTAAAGACCGGACCCCAGATGATCAGACATTACAGACAGTCCTTGCAGAGGCTGAGTTCATAGTGAACCGCCGCCCACTTACATACGTTCCCATTGACCATGATGACGATCCTCCATTAACACCTAATGACTTTTTATTATCAAAAACTGAATGGGTTGATCATCCTCTTGACACGTTTACCGACGGTGATCTACTGAAAAGAAACTGGCGACAAGCACAAGCGCTCGCTGACTTATTCTGGCGGAGGTGGGTCAGGGAGTACTTGCCAACTCTGACACGACGAGAAAAATGGTTTGCTACAACTGTCCCATTAGCTGTAGGTGACGTAGTGGTAATTGTTGACAACCAGTTGCCACGTAGCATGTGGTTGCGTGGAACCGTGACAAAGACCTACCCTGGTAAAGATGGTCATATACGCGTTGCCGACATTGTAATTATAGACTCGACCGGACACAAAAGACTTTACACGAGGCCAGTGACGAAACTCGGTAAATTAGACGTTCGCTCCAACCCCTAAGTATTGGTTTTCCAATACTGGAGGTGGGAATGTCGCGGCGACGGTGACTGACCATAGACTGACTGGCTGTTTTTAAACATGACGAAAAAGAACTTTGACAATAATCAGACAGACGATCTTTCCTTATGACACGACATTAATAAATGTAACTAAAAATACTTTTCCTTTGTTCATTGACGACGGAACACTAGGCATTAAATTGTTCTAATTAACTTAAATTTTAAGACAACAGCTTGTAACGCCGTGCCATCACTAAAATAAATAAGCCACTTCAAGTTTCTTGCTGTGTTCTTTCTAGAATGGATTCATACGAACCTATATAAATTCAGCTTTATGACTTTCAGAAGTGACAACAGAGCTTCTTGAAAATAAATGGATTTTTATATAATTTTTCTAACAAACGCGATCAAAACGGTCATTAATTCAGTATGTTCATCATTAAGCAGTAAATTCTGTGGAAAATTTTCCACCAGATTGTAACAATGCTCATTAGCGCATTACATTCTGGAATGGTACAAAGCTTAAAGACCACATTTTCTCGCCATAAAGTGAAATCGTTACTGTGCCTGGAATTTAAATAAAAGAAAATATAATATTTTCTCGGTTCTAACCGTTTGTCTTTTTCTGACTTTCGAAATCCTCATAAGTCTATATGTGGTTATTTCTAATTTATACTCAAAATTGTGAAAAGGTTAAGGAAAGGGAAGGGAAGGAAGAGAGGTCTTTCATGTTATTTCTATCAGTGGGAACTTGTAAATGGTTGACTGTTAACCACTCATTGCTAATTATTTTAATTTGTGTATAACTGTTGGTTTTCCATAATATAAATAAAAAATAAATCCAAATTGACAATCAAAGGTCCGTGTGGACTCCGATCACGAATCTGTGGTCAAAATTGAAAAAACGTAGCCGCCATTTTGTATTTTTCTGTTACTAGACCGATTGCTTTCCAAATCGATATCTAAGTGTGTACCTAAACAGACAGACAAAAGTAGTGAATGTCACTTTTGATCATTTCCTTTTCATATCTGTAAAACTTCAATAACATCTGTTCAGCCGTTTTGGAGATTAGCTCGAATAAACAGACAGACAGACACTACGACTTTATTTACCTATTATTATAGATAAATTGATTCATTTATATTTCTTTTACATTATATTCCTAAAACCCTATATACACGTACTACCAATAAGCAAATATATGACCAAGAAAAAAACATTTTTTTTTGTCCAATCAAAAGTGGCATTTCGCAAGACTTCAAAGGCGTTGTCCCACTGTTCCAAATACAAACGTTCAGGTTTCATTTGCTCCCTCATGCTCCCTTGACTTCCGTGAATTTTAAAGCTAAATGTATATGGAAATTGGAATTTGGCCTTTGGGTCGGAAACGTAATATGTTGGTTTTCAAGTAGGATTCGATTTTTGGAAATTTAACCCTCAAGGGAGCAAAATAGGGAATGAACGTTTGTATGGGTTTACGTATGGGTTTACGAACGTTTGTATGGGTAATGTACTGTAATACGATTTCAGAAAGCGCCGCAGTAGCATAAAATAAAAAAGAAGGAGAGGTCGGATAGCTCGCTCTACTCACTGGCGCGTGCGGCGTCCGCCGCTCACTATTACCCCTCGCTGATCGTGCACAAAGACTACTATTAACGTGCGGCTGTAGACGGCAGACCCCTGATATCCTGGCTGAAAGTTCCCATGCGATACAAAAGTTTTACATATATTTTGAGTTATAATAATTGGCAGTAATACATTTCAATTTACAAGCTCTGAATGTAATTTATTCATGTAAAAAATAGTCTACTAGTGCAAAAAAAAATATTATTTGAACTAATCAATTATTTTTTTTAAATTACGAAATAAATTAAAAATCACGCCATCTACTGAGTGTATGTAATACTAAGTGAATTATAAGTAGGTAACTTGACTTTTTATAAATTGATCGTAAATAAGTTTTGTGGTTTTAATCATTACGTATATTTTTTTTTACATAATATATAATTTAGTATTTTTTTTTTCAAACACCCTTATTTCTGTTATTCAAAGTAATCACCCGTGCAATCGATGCAACTTTGCCAACGCAGTGGCAGTTTATTGATGCCTTTCTTGTAAAAATCAAGTGGACGAGAGGCAATATACTCTTCAAAGGTGTTTTGTACTGCCTCTCGGGAATTGAATTTTTTTCCCGTTAAAAGTTGTCCTTTAAAAAAAATAATAGTCGGTAGGTGAAAGGTCTGGTGAGTATGGCAGATGAGGGAGAACTTTGTAGCAGCTTGGAGAGTGTTTGTTGGGCAGTATGGGGTCGCGCGTTGTAGTGAAGGAGCAGCTGGGACAACCGATTGACTAAAGCTGGTCACTGCCGTGCGAGCTTCTCCATCATTGACTTCAGTTCTTCACAGTACACATCTGTAGTAATGCTCATGCCATTTTGTAAAAAGCTGTGATGAATCACACCTGCACTAGACCATCAAACAGTGACCATCACCTTTTAAGAGGTTATTTTTCGTTTAACACATTGCTGTGGTGCTGAACCAGGATCTAACCAACTGGCTGAGCGCTTTCGATTGTCGAACAGAATCTATTTTTCATCACAGATAACAATCCGGTTCAAAATTCCTTCATTTCTGTGCCTGTTGAGCAACGCGAGGCAGATCTCGACGCGTACGTTGCGCTGGCGATCGTTAAGTTCGTAGCTTACCCATCTATTAAGCTTTTTTAGTTTGCTAATTTGTCGCAAATGGTCCAATATTGTTTTGATGCTAACATCAAAAGGTGCTGCTAGGTCAGCTGTAGTAAGAGTATCATCAGCTTCCACTATCGCTTTCAATTCATCATTGTTGACCAAATTGTCCGGACGACCACGAGGTTCATTATTCATGTCATAATTTCCAGACCGGAAGCGCGCAAACCAATAAAAGGTTGTGGGTTCGTTTGTTAAGTTCTCTCCTTAAATGTTATTGATGTTATGTGCCGTTTATGCCACATTAGTGCCACGACGGAACTCATATTCCATAATTACACGAATTTTTAAAGGGGAAAAATGTTCACATGTAATGAAAACACAACGCTTATTAATAAACAAAAGACTGACTTCGTAAAAAAAATATCATGTTTTTAAAACCAAATTAATTTGAATTTAGAAGTCCCAGCCAACCAAAATGTTTTTTTTTTCGTTTGAAATGGCCAGTACTGAAGAACGGCAACTTCGTAGGTTAAGACCTAATACAACTGCACAGGTATAGCAATAATTAATAATATTTATATAATAAAATAAAGTCCCCCGCCGCGTCTGTCTGTCTGTCTGAAGGCGATAAACTTAAGAATTACCAAACGGATTGGCATATGGTTGACACCGATGGACGGAGGGATTCAAAAGGAAGGTTTGTGTGTATAATTAATTGATGTTTTGTGCAAATTAGTTGAAATATGAAGATTAAATGAATTGAATGAAATGGCCAGTACTGAAGTACGGCAACTTCATAGGTTAAGACGTAATATATCTATCGTGACGTTTGGGTAATACAATGTATAATTTATTATTAATCAAAATATCACTACATATTATGAAATAAAGTCCCCCGCCGCGTCTGTCTGTCGGTCTGAACGCGTTAAATTCAAAAACTACCGAACGTATTGGATAACGAACGTATTAGATACGCATGCATCAAATACATAGCTAAAATGGACACCTCTACTAAGTACATGTAGTTGCACACTTATGGTTGGACTGTGAATTCTTTGGGGTGGAAGCCTGGTGATCAATAACAAACGTTTTTCCTAGTTTGGACACCAGTCTCCCACTACAGCTTACTATTAATTTGTCATGAGTTTGAGATTGTACATATAATTCTATAAGCTTGTGGGAGAAAATAAATAAATAAAAATAAAAAATCTGAAAAAGGCCGAAGGTTAGACTACACTAAATTTTTTTAATTTAATTTATATCTAGGATTCATACATAGGTACATGCATACATACACACATTTACACACGCATGTACACACACATACTCTCAAACAACATGACCTTCCGCAAGCGGGTAAAAAGAATAAATAAAATCGATTCAGTCAGCTGAGAAATTGCTTTTCTGAAGTCGATTAATTTACAATTACACTTTAAGAGTATTATCCTTGTTAGTCACAACACAACCGACTAAGAAAGCCAGTAGTCGCCGACTGTTTCCTAAACCTGTCAGAATGAGGTATAATCATTTGCTCTATAACATTATTGAAGGGCTATAGCTAAGCTCCGATATTATTTACGGCAAACCTTATTTCATAGATATGTTAATTATAAGTAGTACTACAAAGTAGTAGCAAAAAGAATTATGGCCGCGAAAAAAAAACGACGCCACTGGTCCATACAAGGTTACTCATTCCCCTTTCATCAAAATCGCTAGAGCCGTTTTTCAAAACCGATCACATTATACAAATATTGCTCGTTGAATATATATGTATTGCAAACGTCGTATGATGCTCGTACTTAGTAAGCTGGTTCTTATAGTCATCGGTTTATTACAAGCACTCGCCTTCGCCTCATGCCTATAAACACCTCGACTATAATATGCAGCTTACCATATTTGCATCATAATGTAGTATTACTTTAATCCATCTGAACCTTACTGCAATTTTATTGTACACACTACTTAATTTCTATTTTTACAAATACATATTAATACATGTGATGAGTCTTAATTTTATGACCAATCTATATCCCATTAAAAATACTTAAGGGTCATTTAGCTAACTTTTTTTCTCAAATAAATCTATATTTAGGCAATGGCAAAAACAAAAATTAGGTATTTATAAAAACTTGTTCCATTAAAATTATAGTCTAAAAAATAATTTTTATTTCTAATCAAAGTGTAGGTATACTGATGCCACATAATTACCAAGTCCAACAGGTATAAGTTTTAAATAAAATTGAATTAGGTAATTTATTAAGTACATACACATAATGGTTGATTTGGCTCTTTTCGGGGACTCAAAAATGTTTATTTATAGCAAAGGTAAGTGCAATAGGCCTAAATATTTTTTGTGTGGCCTGTCAATGAACGCAACAACGTCGAAAATGTGAATTAGATTTAATTAGATTTAACATAATATATGTTTATCGTACTTGGAGTATTTTTAATATATTTGATTTCTATTATTCTGCAAATATTTGAAAAAGTGAAGAATGTATACATAAAAACAAAGTAAAATATTTCTTCGTATACAACATTGATAACTTATACCTAATTACAACACGCGTCACGTCGGTGTGGGATCGCTGAATTTTCTTTAATTTTTTCTTAGCCTTACCGACACACTCGCGCCTTTTCGAGTCGCGAGTGTCGTTTGCAAAACACATAAAAGTATACGGGCGAAGACGTGTTCAGGATATATGCATAAATCAATCACAATCGCGTTTTTCGTAGCCCAGTAATATAATTTCCTTGTTCATATTTCAAAATAAAATAAAATTGTAAATAGCCTTGTATAAATTATCATTGTTATTCTTTAATTATTGGTTTATCTATACTAATATTATAAAGCTGAAGAGTTTGTTTGTTTGTTTGTTTGTTTGTTTGTTTGTTTGTTTGTTTGTTTGTTTGTTTGTTTGTTTGTTTGTTTGTTTGTTTGTTTGTTTGTTTGTTTGTTTGTTTGTTTGTTTGTTTGTTTGTTTGTTTGTTTGTTTGTTTGTTTGTTTGTTTGTTTGTTTGTTTGTTTGTTTGTTTGTTTGTTTGTTTGTTTGTTTGTTTGTTTGTTTGTTTGTTTGTTTGTTTGTTTGTTTGTTTGTTTGTTTGTTTGTTTGTTTGTTTGTTTGTTTGTTTGTTTGTTTGTTTGTTTGTTTGTTTGTTTGTTTGTTTGTTTGTTTGTTTGTTTGTTTGTTTGTTTGTTTGTTTGTTTGTTTGTTTGTTTGTTTGTTTGTTTGTTTGTTTGTTTGTTTGTTTGTTTGTTTGTTTGTTTGTTTGTTTGTTTGTTTGTTTGTTTGTTTGTTTGTTTGTTTGTTTGTTTGTTTGTTTGTTTGTTTGTTTGTTTGTTTGTTTGTTTGTTTGTTTGTTTGTTTGTTTGTTTGTTTGTTTGTTTGTTTGTTTGTTTGTTTGTTTGTTTGTTTGTTTGTTTGTTTGTTTGTTTGTTTGTTTGTTTGTTTGTTTGTTTGTTTGTTTGTTTGTTTGTTTGTTTGTTTGTTTGTTTGTTTGTTTGTTTGTTTGTTTGTTTGTTTGTTTGTTTGTTTGTTTGTTTGTTTGTTTGTTTGTTTGTTTGTTTGTTTGTTTGTTTGTTTGTTTGTTTGTTTGTTTGTTTGTTTGTTTGTTTGTTTGTTTGTTTGTTTGTTTGTTTGTTTGTTTGTTTGTTTGTTTGTTTGTTTGTTTGTTTGTTTGTTTGTTTGTTTGTTTGTTTGTTTGTTTGTTTGTTTGTTTGTTTGTTTGTTTGTTTGTTTGTTTGTTTGTTTGTTTGTTTGTTTGTTTGTTTGTTTGTTTGTTTGTTTGTTTGTTTGTTTGTTTGTTTGTTTGTTTGTTTGTTTGTTTGTTTGTTTGTTTGTTTGTTTGTTTGTTTGTTTGTTTGTTTGTTTGTTTGTTTGTTTGTTTGTTTGTTTGTTTGTTTGTTTGTTTGTTTGTTTGTTTGTTTGTTTGTTTGTTTGTTTGTTTGTTTGTTTGTTTGTTTGTTTGTTTGTTTGTTTGTTTGTTTGTTTGTTTGTTTGTTTGTTTGTTTGTTTGTTTGTTTGTTTGTTTGTTTGTTTGTTTGTTTGTTTGTTTGTTTGTTTGTTTGTTTGTTTGTTTGTTTGTTTGTTTGTTTGTTTGTTTGTTTGTTTGTTTGTTTGTTTGTTTGTTTGTTTGTTTGTTTGTTTGTTTGTTTGTTTGTTTGTTTGTTTGTTTGTTTGTTTGTTTGTTTGTTTGTTTGTTTGTTTGTTTGTTTGTTTGTTTGTTTGTTTGTTTGTTTGTTTGTTTGTTTGTTTGTTTGTTTGTTTGTTTGTTTGTTTGTTTGTTTGTTTGTTTGTTTGTTTGTTTGTTTGTTTGTTTGTTTGTTTGTTTGTTTGTTTGTTTGTTTGTTTGTTTGTTTGTTTGTTTGTTTGTTTGTTTGTTTGTTTGTTTGTTTGTTTGTTTGTTTGTTTGTTTGTTTGTTTGTTTGTTTGTTTGTTTGTTTGTTTGTTTGTTTGTTTGTTTGTTTGTTTGTTTGTTTGTTTGTTTGTTTGTTTGTTTGTTTGTTTGTTTGTTTGTTTGTTTGTTTGTTTGTTTGTTTGTTTGTTTGTTTGTTTGTTTGTTTGTTTGTTTGTTTGTTTGTTTGTTTGTTTGTTTGTTTGTTTGTTTGTTTGTTTGTTTGTTTGTTTGTTTGTTTGTTTGTTTGTTTGTTTGTTTGTTTGTTTGTTTGTTTGTTTGTTTGTTTGTTTGTTTGTTTGTTTGTTTGTTTGTTTGTTTGTTTGTTTGTTTGTTTGTTTGTTTGTTTGTTTGTTTGTTTGTTTGTTTGTTTGTTTGTTTGTTTGTTTGTTTGTTTGTTTGTTTGTTTGTTTGTTTGTTTGTTTGTTTGTTTGTTTGTTTGTTTGTTTGTTTGTTTGTTTGTTTGTTTGTTTGTTTGTTTGTTTGTTTGTTTGTTTGTTTGTTTGTTTGTTTGTTTGTTTGTTTGTTTGTTTGTTTGTTTGTTTGTTTGTTTGTTTGTTTGTTTGTTTGTTTGTTTGTTTGTTTGTTTGTTTGTTTGTTTGTTTGTTTGTTTGTTTGTTTGTTTGTTTGTTTGTTTGTTTGTTTGTTTGTTTGTTTGTTTGTTTGTTTGTTTGTTTGTTTGTTTGTTTGTTTGTTTGTTTGTTTGTTTGTTTGTTTGTTTGTTTGTTTGTTTGTTTGTTTGTTTGTTTGTTTGTTTGTTTGTTTGTTTGTTTGTTTGTTTGTTTGTTTGTTTGTTTGTTTGTTTGTTTGTTTGTTTGTTTGTTTGTTTGTTTGTTTGTTTGTTTGTTTGTTTGTTTGTTTGTTTGTTTGTTTGTTTGTTTGTTTGTTTGTTTGTTTGTTTGTTTGTTTGTTTGTTTGTTTGTTTGTTTGTTTGTTTGTTTGTTTGTTTGTTTGTTTGTTTGTTTGTTTGTTTGTTTGTTTGTTTGTTTGTTTGTTTGTTTGTTTGTTTGTTTGTTTGTTTGTTTGTTTGTTTGTTTGTTTGTTTGTTTGTTTGTTTGTTTGTTTGTTTGTTTGTTTGTTTGTTTGTTTGTTTGTTTGTTTGTTTGTTTGTTTGTTTGTTTGTTTGTTTGTTTGTTTGTTTGTTTGTTTGTTTGTTTGTTTGTTTGTTTGTTTGTTTGTTTGTTTGTTTGTTTGTTTGTTTGTTTGTTTGTTTGTTTGTTTGTTTGTTTGTTTGTTTGTTTGTTTGTTTGTTTGTTTGTTTGTTTGTTTGTTTGTTTGTTTGTTTGTTTGTTTGTTTGTTTGTTTGTTTGTTTGTTTGTTTGTTTGTTTGTTTGTTTGTTTGTTTGTTTGTTTGTTTGTTTGTTTGTTTGTTTGTTTGTTTGTTTGTTTGTTTGTTTGTTTGTTTGTTTGTTTGTTTGTTTGTTTGTTTGTTTGTTTGTTTGTTTGTTTGTTTGTTTGTTTGTTTGTTTGTTTGTTTGTTTGTTTGTTTGTTTGTTTGTTTGTTTGTTTGTTTGTTTGTTTGTTTGTTTGTTTGTTTGTTTGTTTGTTTGTTTGTTTGTTTGTTTGTTTGTTTGTTTGTTTGTTTGTTTGTTTGTTTGTTTGTTTGTTTGTTTGTTTGTTTGTTTGTTTGTTTGTTTGTTTGTTTGTTTGTTTGTTTGTTTGTTTGTTTGTTTGTTTGTTTGTTTGTTTGTTTGTTTGTTTGTTTGTTTGTTTGTTTGTTTGTTTGTTTGTTTGTTTGTTTGTTTGTTTGTTTGTTTGTTTGTTTGTTTGTTTGTTTGTTTGTTTGTTTGTTTGTTTGTTTGTTTGTTTGTTTGTTTGTTTGTTTGTTTGTTTGTTTGTTTGTTTGTTTGTTTGTTTGTTTGTTTGTTTGTTTGTTTGTTTGTTTGTTTGTTTGTTTGTTTGTTTGTTTGTTTGTTTGTTTGTTTGTTTGTTTGTTTGTTTGTTTGTTTGTTTGTTTGTTTGTTTGTTTGTTTGTTTGTTTGTTTGTTTGTTTGTTTGTTTGTTTGTTTGTTTGTTTGTTTGTTTGTTTGTTTGTTTGTTTGTTTGTTTGTTTGTTTGTTTGTTTGTTTGTTTGTTTGTTTGTTTGTTTGTTTGTTTGTTTGTTTGTTTGTTTGTTTGTTTGTTTGTTTGTTTGTTTGTTTGTTTGTTTGTTTGTTTGTTTGTTTGTTTGTTTGTTTGTTTGTTTGTTTGTTTGTTTGTTTGTTTGTTTGTTTGTTTGTTTGTTTGTTTGTTTGTTTGTTTGTTTGTTTGTTTGTTTGTTTGTTTGTTTGTTTGTTTGTTTGTTTGTTTGTTTGTTTGTTTGTTTGTTTGTTTGTTTGTTTGTTTGTTTGTTTGTTTGTTTGTTTGTTTGTTTGTTTGTTTGTTTGTTTGTTTGTTTGTTTGTTTGTTTGTTTGTTTGTTTGTTTGTTTGTTTGTTTGTTTGTTTGTTTGTTTGTTTGTTTGTTTGTTTGTTTGTTTGTTTGTTTGTTTGTTTGTTTGTTTGTTTGTTTGTTTGTTTGTTTGTTTGTTTGTTTGTTTGTTTGTTTGTTTGTTTGTTTGTTTGTTTGAATTTGTTAATCTCTGAAACTACCAGTCGGATTTGAAAAATTCTTTTTGCCTTTCATAGCCTGATTCTAGCGGAGAGTTATAGGCTATATACATGAAAACGAACTGTCTGTCTATTCGAGCAAATCGGCTTCGGCCAAAACGGCTTAACCGATTTTGATGAAACTTTACACATATAACAGGATGTAATCTTTTGACTACACCCTTTCCATATGTGACATACAGAACTTTTTGTATGTCTGTCTGTACGTCCATATGTCTAAACCTATTTAAATGAAACATCAATGAATATGAAAAGAAGGTCGTTAAAACTAACAAATGTTGCTTTTTGTCCGTCTGTCTGTCTGTACGTCTATGTGTCTATTCAATTCAATTTTATCTATTCGAGCTAATTTCCAATACGGCTGAACAGATTTTAATGAAACTTTGCAGACGTGAAAGAAGGTTGTCAAGAGTGTCATAAGCTACTTTTTGTGTTTGTCTGTCTGTCTATCTGTCTGTCGTTTGTCCTCACTGATCTAGCAACGTACAGCCGAAAGTACTAAGTCTAGGAAGCTTAAATTTGGAACATAAGTTTATTTTATAACGTGAGCATTATAAAGTTAAGAAAGGCTTTTTTAGAAATTTCAAACTTAAGGATGGGAATGAAGGCACTTAAATAATGACGTGTTTCAGGGTTTTTAGATTTTCACATTTTAAGAGTGGGAAACGGGAGATGAAAAATTGTATCGGTTTTTTAAAGGGTGGAAGGGGAATGAAGATTGAAAGTTTGAATGGGTGTGACCAAAATTGGTTCCAACAAAAAGTACGTATAAACCATTTCGAACGTTAATAGTACCTATAACAGGAATTTGTAGTCTACGCAAGCGAAGCTGCGGGCGGTCGCTAGTATATTATAAATCTATTCATTTATTTTCGTATTAATTAATTTAAATTATTATTATTTTTTGTGCAACCTATACTAACTGTTTCGTTGCTTTATTTTTTGTTACACTGAACGGGAATTCGATTTTTCAATTTGAACGCGACGCGGCATCAAACCTGACAGCCAAAGCAAAGTAATATAAATAATAACTCAACACTGGCGAAATATTTTGATATTAATTTTTGATATGGCAGAAAACGCCATAATTAAGAAGAAAAAAACTATAAGTAATACGTAACGGGCGACGCGTTACAATGTCGCCCATTCCGCACCATTCAAAAGTGATAACTCCGGCATCGTCTGTTCATAGTTTTATGAGATATATATTCCTGTATGATATAACATAAGCTTTGTGGTATAAATGTTTGGTTACATAAATGTCTACTAATTTCGAATCAAATAAATACAATTTTGACAAAATACCGTAAAAACGACACAACTCATGGATCAGAGGTAACATAATATTTTCAAAACAAAATAGTTATTATCACTAGAAGTTTGGCAAGCAGTCGGAATCAAATATTCATCGGCAGTTCACGTCGATGAGTCGAGATAACGAGCGTGTCGTGTTCTGCGGAGAGAGTCCGTGATTTCCTGTAGATCCCCCAGTTCACATCCGCCACACAGTACAACGCGCGTGGGTGCCGAGTTACTAGAAAACACAGGACTTAATATGGAGTAATTTGATTAATTTTGTCCTACACGCATACTAATGAGTTATTACAATGCTCATTAGGGGGCCATAGCCAGATTTTGTTGTTGATAGTACGTGAAAAATCGTAGTGCTCTAGGATAACTAAAAATATATGTTACTTAGGAGTATATGTTTCGTACATCTACAACGAGAAAAACGTAAATACGTTTACCTACTTTGTTCGATAGAAAAAAATCGCAAACATAACTCTTAAAATTTTTATTTGTATGTACTGACGTTTTATTTTGATACTTATAGACGCGAAACTTTTCATGAATTTTCTATAAACTATATTGCATACAATCAGGAGACATTTTTACTCTAGTTATAATATTAATTGTTTAATTTGATATTTTTACTTAAATCACTTACTTGACTTTATTCTGAGGAGGCTGAAACGCGCTGTCTTTTTCGCACTGTATATATTCGCATCGTACGTCGCCATCACAGTCTTACATCGCCTCAGCGGCTCGATGTTAATGGACGTGTCGTCGGTTGCTACACCAATCTATCGCGTATCAGATTATTTAAAATATTAATAAAATAAAAACATTGGCGAACGCAATTCGCTTAAAATGTTTTTGTTTTGTACCAAATAATATTTTACACTCTAATATATTTAAAAAAAAATTGTATGCCGGGTTCGAACCTACGACCTTTAGTCCTAATCGTTGTTGTTCTAATTTTGTTAGGCAAATGTGTAATTTGATTGGAAATCTGAACTTTCAAGATTAGGCAATTACTCTATTTTTAGTTGTAAGGCATATTTTCTATTAATATTTTTATCTAATGGTAATCTGTGAGATTTCAAATAATATCAATAACTCATAACCTTGGTTAAGTGTTACTATATCTAGCATAATACTTAATTGAATACTTGTGCAATATACTATAAATATTATAAAGTCAAACATGTAAAAAAAAAGAACTCTTCGGGTGGGGATCGAACCCATGACCATTGGTGCACGACGTGATTGAGGTCGTGCGCTTTAACTATTCGACTGTGCGGCTTGTTCAAAAGCAAGTAAATTATGTTCCTACTTTCTACTACATTTAATTTTTGGTTGTCTCTTTACGAATTTTTGTCAATATATCGCGGACGGATGAATAGAGTAGGTCTGAAGTTAGTGTTACCAACTCCACAAATTCCAACTCTGTATGTGAACTGTAGCAAATAAAATAATCTTATTAGATTATTTTATTTATCACAGTTTTAATAAATTCACATAATAGACCGATAAAAATAAGTTTCCAAATGAAAAAGTTGGAATGTTTTTCATTCTCTCCCAATATGGTTAGGTATCAGTTACTGATGTTTAAAATCATATTTTATAAGAAATCCGATTTATGCGTTAGGTATTATTTAGATATTTCAAATACAGAATCTTGGCCATACAAAAATGACCTTACTTCATATTGCACAAACTCAGCGATTCGAGCTTTAATACCTTGTAATAGAGTTGAGTTTTACTCTGTAAACTCTCGTACAATATTCTGCCATTTATATAGAAGTGCGAAGTCATTCACCAACGCCGTCGCTAACCTTCTTCTACCTACGGACTGTATTTTGAAATTTGCGGCCATAATTAATGTAAAAACGAATAGGTAGCGGTCGACGACGCAGAGCGTTCGTGGCCTTCTGTGAAACCCCTGTCTGTTTTGGCTGGACTCTTGCTCGTGCAATGAATGTTAGGTATTTTCTACCTATTTATTATATCGTAAAATAGTATAGTATATAGTATCGTATAATAGTATATAGGACTCGTGATAGCCCAAGCGCCGCGAACCTTATTCAAATCTATAAGGCCATGTGGCCGTGGTTCGAATCCGGGAGTGTACCAATGAGTTCTTTCTGACTTAAGTACATTGACTATCACTGACTCCGTGCCTCGGAGAGCATGTTAAGCAGTCGGTCCCGGTAGCTGTCAATAGATGGCAGCCGTTACAATCCGCCAACCCGCATTGGAGCAGCGTGGTGGATTTAAGCTCCAAATCCCTCATCTTGAGGGGAGGCCTAAGCCCCTGAAGTGGGGTATAAATAGCGCTGATGGAATGGTATGGCAATAGTAGTATAGGGTACGGGCTTATACTCAACTATATGCGATTAAAATTAGGTAAATAGGGGAGCTAAGGGCGCGAGCGGGTTGCTTTTCGCGGTTTACGCATGCGTCACAAACAGAATGCTCGTTTGTGATTGGTGTAAAGTAAAAAGGTCTAGTACTGTAAAATACAACATTACGGTACAAGCAGTGGCGTATCCAGGATTCAAGCTTGTGGGGGGGGGGGGATATTTTTCATTGAACTTAAAGCCTGTATTAGTGCTATATATATGCAAGGTACGTTCTACAACCTTAAACTAGGGAATTTCCGTTAAGTCATGAAGACATCTCAAATAATTAATTCTAATAAATAAATTAACCTAAGTATTTGATACTAATTTCAACTTGATACTTCCACCCGTTCCGGAGAAATAGGGTCTGGACAGACCGACAGACTTACAGACTGACAACAGAGTGATTCTATTACTATTCTATTCCTTTTTAGGGTCCCGTACATCAAAGATGAATAAAGGAATCCGTATAAGGTCATTCTGGTATCCGTCTGTCTGTCCATCTGTCACAGCCTACTTTCTCGAATCTACTAGATGTAAAATTTAGATACATGTACAGAGTTTGGTGGCTCAATAACAAATGTATAGCGTAAATGAAAGATTTCCATTTTGGGGAGCAAAGTAGAAAATTAATAAAAAAAAACTTTTAAGGGCGTGACGAATCCTAGTGACGTGTCCAATTAAAGTGCTTATTATAAAAACCACAAGCATATTTTATTTATAATTTTAATATTCAGGGTCTCAAAGATATTAGAGAAAATTTATTATCCCCCACTTGCCACCGAAACTGTAACATTTAAAATTAAAAAAAAAAATAAGGAATATTTTACAGGAAAAACTAAAGGTTAAACGAATTAAATTACCACTTTGGGGGAAAATTATATACTTAAAAAAAATCTCAAGTAGGTACTTCATGGTTCATATCAAATGAAAGTGTTCGTGTTATGAGATACAGATATTTTTAATAAAGTTTATTTATAAATTTATAAAATATATGATAATCTCTGATTGCCCTCTTTATCTCAGAAACTACTAAGCCTAAAATTAAATCAAAAAATCCGGAATATGTTGTCTCACTCATAGTTTACGGGAAAATCTAAACGAAAGTCCTTCCAGTTCCGCAGCCCGCGCAGGAACCGGTAATATTCATGAAGGGAAAATGCATAGATTATATTATATATATTATATAAATTGTGATGCTTAATTTTACTGAGAACGAATAAGCCAATTTGCCTAGTCCGACTCGCACTTAATGGGTTCGGCTTTTCATACAAAAAAGAGGGTTCGGCCCGTATCTAAGCCTCGCTGTATTTCTGTATCAATATGTGCAGAAAAAACAACGTAACAAGAGAAATACTGTCACAGGGCTGTATATATATATATATACATATATTTTGATATCTTCTTTAGTTGTTTTCGAATAAATTCCTGAAAAATATTATATCCGTCGGTTCTTCTTTTTTAAAAATAATGAGCCGTAAATTCGATATTAATGCAAATTAAAAGAAAAACACACCGCCCTAGGGACATCCTTTCTTAATAATTCTGCAAATTTAATGACCATACACATTTCAGGGGTGGAAACAGTCACGGCCCGCAAGCTGTTTCGACGGGTATTTTATAAGTATTTTTGGGAATTTGCTCTTGTCATCTCTATCACTCAGGAACAAGTCGGGGAAGAGGGATTGATACACAGAAAATGATGCCAATTCAAAGCCGTGGAGAGAAAGCCTATCCCCTAAAGAGGATTGTGTAGTGGCCATGTAGTGGCGAATTACCATACAAACAACGGCGTTAACGGTTGCACCCCATTAAACCTTAATTCATTAGCGCAAATAAATATGGTATTCAGATCAGCAAAAACTAGGTTTATATCTTATTAAATTTTTTAAATATTTTGATACATCATAAGAAAAAAAGAGCTTTCTTATGATAAATTGAAAACGCGAGATATTTTTTCGATTTTTTTTTTTATTTCTCATATGTTCAACATGAAACTACATAATTGCATTTTCAAAACACGTAAAGAATAAAAATAAATTATGAATTTCGATGAGATGTTGTGAAAATGCAATTACTACTTTCATGTTGAGCATGTTGTTAAAAAGAAACGATTTCGAAAAACATCCCACGCACATAAGTTTTTTTTTTATGATGTAACCACAGACAAGTCAAAGTTTAGATCACGCTTTAATAAACGTCAGTACGAAAACGAAATCGCCAAAAAGTGGCAGGGTGCGGGGAAAGGTCGGCTAGTTTTCATTGGCTCGTTCAAAATTGACAATTTAATGGCTTCCGACGTGCTTCCAACTGACGGCTCACTAGTGACGTAGTTATGTAGTGTCACTACATAGCCTTGGCGAATGCTACTCCCTGTTAAAGCGTGGTCTAAAGGTTGAATTGTCTGTGGATGTAACAAACTATTTAAAAATGTAAAACGTATAAACCTGGTTTTTGCTGATCTGAATACCATATATAATTTTTTTGCACTAATTGGTTAAGGTTTAATGGGATGCAACCGTTAACACCCTTTGTATCATTATTATTTATTGGGAAAACCATTAGTTCGCCATCATGTATAATTATGTAAACAATAGCAAATAACTAATTACAAGTTTGCACAGGTTTCATAATTCACAATGATTATACTAAGCCAAAAAGCATAAGCGCATCTTAATAAAAGTAACTCTTAAGTAATTAAATAAGAAACTATGACACATGGTGCACAACACCAAACTAACAAAAGAAAAACATTCATATAAAACGAAACAATAAAAACATTAAAAAAAAAAATTAAATTAAAGGCTCCAAACTTACACTGGCCTGAAAAATTGATCACACATTGTATGGAAATTTGTCAGTACACAATCCTCTTATCGGTTCTTTTTAAGATTGGCAACCCTAAAAATGCCATCTTTGTTTGAACAAATCTAATTAAGCAAAATATAGTCAGCATTTAATGACCACTATACACCTATTTAACTTTGGTGAAGTAAATAATTTACTATTATATTGAGCATTAAATAAAAATCCATAATTTCCAATTGCAGCGTAGATCTTCTTGCAGAATGTTTTTAACTGGATTGATCTGTCATTGTGTTCAGGGTGGCCCCGGCTCCCAGTAATTTTTATTTTACTTTAGGCATTATATTAAGTATTTTTTTATATATTTGTTTGAAGAAAGAGGGGTCGATTAAAGGGCATGTAATACCGTAATAGGTTTAAACCTAAAAAAAAAAATAAACCTAAGAAATAAATAATGCTATTATACTTGATTACTACAATATGGAAATTATTATGTAGAGAGATATATTAATTAATTAATTAATTAATTAATGAAAAAAATGCTAATATACATGTTTTTTTTAATTATGCCCGCCCCGCCTATGTTATATCCAGACAAATTACCAACCCCATTTCCCGCTTTCTTTCCAAAGTCAGCGCCGCTGGCAGCCAATTTAGCAACCGCGACGCTGGCAGCCGTTTTGGGACACGTTATGCTATGTACTAAAATTTACTAATTTTAAGCTAATTGTGTGCTCTACTCAAAAAAACATATGAAAAAATTAATATTAAAATAAAAATGTATTTATTTTCATGTAGTACAATCTACTGTTACTTTTGAACGTTATGTTTCCGACATTTTACATGCCGAATTTCCGTCGTTTCAATTTTGCGGGTTGTTGATTTAGAATTTTTTTTTGCATTTTTTTGAATCCATATCTACTTATCACTGGATTCGATATTATGATATCGATGATATCGTGGTGACTGGTGGCGAGCCGGCTTGTTATTTAGAAGGTCGTTGTTCAAATCCCAGAAACAGGTATGTGTCAATGAGTTTATTCATACTTAAGCAGGTATATACATCTCTGATTCCGTGTCTCAGAGAGCATGTTACGCAGTCGGTTCCGGTTGCCACCATCAGATGGTAGTCGTTAAAATCCACCAACCCGCACTGGAGCACGCGGTGGATTAAGATCGTAGCACCATCCCGTGGGGAGGCCTAAACCCCTGCAGTGGGATATAATGCGCTGATATGGTATCACTGGATCGCGTTGAAATAAATATCAAATAAATGTAAGAATAATAGAAGTTAGTTTAGTAGCTTTGAAATGGCAAAGTTTAGGAGTTATCAATAATTTTAATAGAAAGGCACCTGGAGCCTGAAAAGGTCTAAGCACCAGCTAAGAGGCCCTTCAAATAATGATTAACTTTTCCACTTTGGCACTCGCACTCCGACAGGTGGACTTTATGGTTGTTAGGATCTTGAATTGTTTTTGGACATAGACCAGTAGCAGTTTAGTTATAACATAGTTTATATTTGACAAAGAAGTCTTTTTCGCCCCACTATTTCGGAAAGTAGGCTTTTACTCCTTTAGGCTAAACGATACCTACAAAAATTTAGATATTTTAATAGGGATATTATTTTAATCTTTTGAATTTTAATAACCGTCAACGCAACTTTGAAATTTTGGTCCCAGACCATTAATATTTTAAAAAGTTTTAGTTATATTCGTCTGTAACCGTAATAATAGTAGTAGCTGAAGTTAAATTTAAAATCAACACATGTAAAATATGTTACAAGTGATATAAGTACAGTACACAGATAGTTTTTCATTCCCATAAAAATCCTAATATTTATGATCTTAGGTGAAAATAATAAAATCTATGATTTTTTGTTTTTGTAGCACTTAATAACTTTGCGATCACCTCTTTTATGTGCAGCATTTAATTTTTACTTAGTAACAGCTTCCACTGACAATTTCTTCGAGAAAAAGATTTTCTTGTGAAAATTGGACCTATCATTTTCTCTTTAAAACGTGGAGTTTTTGAATAATACTTATTGGATAGAAGAAAATGGCGTGGTGATTAAATAATATTCCGGTATAACATTAAGATTGTAAATAAATAACATAAGTTATAATTTAAACCTCCGATACAAAGATTGTTGCGTTTTTGACAATTTTGATATTTATTGGCAAAAAAGTAAGTAAATCCAATTCGTTACTATTGTATCTTTTTCAGGGAAAATCGGAATAATAGGCAAATAACGCATTTAATAATAATAAGAACGTATACATCACAACAACGTCTAGGTCCCAAACTAAGCATTAACTTGTGTTTTGGGTACCAAGTGAAGAGATCACATACATATAACAACCAAGACCCGGTGCCAGTATCAATATTCATCATATAAATACTGACCCGACCTGGGATTCGAACCCGGGACCTCCAGCTTCGTAGGCAGGGTTGCTACCAACTAGGCTGAGCGGTCGTCATTTTGCATTGTATTTACAATATTTAACAGTGTTAGATATGAATAAATCATTTAACACACAACTTTCATGGAATATACGAATGAAATTAATACCCTAACAATAATATTAGTTCGATTAGAGTTTACGCTTCCATACAAAGAGAAAACACAAACCCGCATTGTTATCTCCATAGTTCGCATACGTTGAAATCCCTTTTCTACTCCAATAATAACTTATTAAAGTTTTCATCGATGCAATACAGATCGAAGCGATCAATTATAGGTTCGACAAAGGCGAACCTTCCCACGCCTTTATATGCAAGTTTATTTAACCTTTGAAGCGAGTCGAGTGCACTTTGTTAAATTACTAGTGAATTTTAATTTTCACTTGAATTGAAACTAACTAAGATTAAAGGAACAGTTATAACAATATAATATAATAATAATGTAACCTAGGGCATCCCACACAGCGCCATCTAGTCCCAAACTAAGCAAAGTTTGTATTATAGCTCCCAGACAACTAATATACATACTTATATATTTAACACCCAGACACCGAATATAGACATAAATATTTGTCCCGGGCAAGAATCGAACCCGCGACCCTTGGCTCCGCAGTTAGGATCTCTAATCACTCGGCCAATCAGTCAGTCAATTATGTAATGTAATGTATCAGTTATGTAATGGTATTGATCAATTAATTAAATAAAATAATTTAAAAAAAAATAAAAACCGACTTCAAAAACATAAACTAAAAAGTTAAAAATAAAATTTTCACTTTAAAGAAAGGAGCATTAACAGGCGGCATATAGTTAATGAAGTCGGTGCCAACTCAGACACTTTAAATGGGTACTTACCAGGTAATAACAATTACAACAATGATATGATATATATATAATGATATAACAATAATAGAACACAATTTAAAGTGTCTGAGTGAGTAGGCACCGACTTCATTAACTATATGCCGCCTGTTAATGCTCCTTGCTTTAAAGTGAAAATTTTATTTTTAACTTTTTAGTTTATGTTTTTGAAGTCGGTTTTTATTTTTTTTTAAATTATTTTATTTTTCAATTTTTAGTTGAACGCATCTATAACTTATTTGTATTTAGTATAAATGGGGCTACTAAACGCGCTACTCTTATGAGACAGCACCGCGATTACGCAACGTAAATTCAGTGTCAAATTGACACATCAGCATGCCTAGTAGGCAGTGGTATTCCTATGTAAAACTTCAATCTTAATTATTATTTTTGTGCGAACTGAACATTTTGGCATATTGAACCGTATGAAGGAAGCCCAACAAAAGGTAACTGCTGTAAATTGTTGAGGAATTCCCTCCACTGTTTATGGTCAGACTGATCAGACCTGTAATGGCACTTATAACCCATATGAGTGCAAAGTTCTCTTCAATAGAAATGAATTAAATCCAAACACCAGGTAATTGCTGTAAATCGATAAGGAGTTCCCTCGATTGTGTATGGTCTCCATCATCAGATCTGTAATGGTACTTATAACCCAAATGGGTGCAAAGTTCTCATTAATAGAAATGAATTAAGTCCAAACACCAGGTAATTGCTGTAAATCGTTGAGGAGTTCCCTCGATTGTGTATGGTCTCCATCGTGAGACCTGTAATGGCACTTATAATCTATATGGGTGCAAAGATCTCATCAATAGAAATGAATCAAGTCCAAACACCAGGTAATTGCTATAAATCGTTAAGGCGTTCCTTCGACTGTGTATGGTCTCCATCATCAGACCTGTAATAGTACTTATAACCCATATGGGTGCAAAGTTCTCATTAATAGCAATGAATTAAGTCCAAACACGAGGTAATTGCTGTAAATCGTTGAGGAGTTCCCTCGATTGTGTATGGTCTCCATCATCAGACCTGTAATGGCACTTATAATCCATATGGGTGCAAAGATCTCATCAATAGAAATAAATCAAGTCCAAACACCAGGTAATTGCTGTAAGTCGTTGAGGAGTTCCCTCGACTGTCTTTCAGCTCCATCATCAGATCAACTCCCGACCTTCAATAAATAGTACTAGTAGTAGTATTTTATCAAAATACTTAAAATACGATACTTTAAAATACGATTTTCGAAGGTTGCCCTCGATTTCTCTGGGATGCCATCATCAGATCCTGGTTTCCTTATCATGGTACCATTTCGGAGATATCTCCCTTTCACAAAAAAAATCATTCAATTCGGTTCATAAACAACGAAGTTATCCCTGAACACACATAAAAAAAAAATAAAAAAAAATAAAAAAAAAAACATATATACGGTCGAATTGAGTAACCTCCTTCTTTTTTGAAGTCGCTTAAAAAAACCGGAAAGCGAAAAGTAAATTTTTATAGTCTAATCACTAAGTTCCTAAACTAATATAAATAACAAATTTTGAGTCGGCGCCAAGTAAACAACGAAGATCATTAAAAAACCGCCCAAGTGCGAGTTGGAATCATTCACGAAGGGTTCTGTACCACCGTATACCCAATATAAAAAAAAAACACGTTTCTTGTATAGAGACCCCCTTTAATTTTTAACTTTATTTTATTTTTATAGTAGTACATCATCATCAACCCGTGTCTCTCCACTGCAGGGTATAGGCCTCTCCTAAGGCTTGCCACCAAAAATCGACGGTATAAAAAGGCGGCAAAAGTATAAATCCATTACATCCATTACTTTGGCACACAATCAGAAATATTCGATATGTATTTTTATTTTCCCATTTGTGAAGGTTTACGGATATTGCGTTATATTTTTTTCCACCTCACTTAACAATTATATATGTTTTAATTTTTTTTAGTAAAACGTTTTTATTTTATGTATACAAGATGAAATAACATTTATTCGAAATTGAGTATATTCACCAAAATATTTTTTGCAGGCGGATAACAAAATATAATCCCTACTAATATTATTAATTCGAAAGTAACTGTCTGTTACGCTTTCAAGCCTAAACCGCTGAACTGATTTTGATGAAATTTAGTACAAAGATAGATTAGACCTATAAGAATGACATAAGTTACTTTTTTTTTTCTGTTTGTCTGTCTGTTTGTTCATCCGGGTTGATCGCCGAAATAACTAAACCAATTTCAGTAAAACTTTGCAGAGGAAAAAAACAGGTGGTTAAGAGTGAGATACTACTTTTTGGCGGTCTATTTGTTTGCTGGAGAGTGACAATCAGGAGAATTACGTGACAAAGTCTACATTTTATACGAAAAAGGCACATTTTTTGTGGGATAATTATTGTTCACGCTAAAATTACCACTAAAGTGTCTATCCCGTGGAACAATGGACAGGGTAAATTAATCCCGAAAAAAATATGGTCGCTTTGGAATAGCTAACGGATTTTGATGAAATTTGGTATAGTAAGTAAAGTATTTAAGTTTGAACCTACTTTACTTATAAAGTAGTTAAGTTTCAAAACGTTATAGAAACTCTTACAGTGTCCTGGAGCGTCGCGTTTTTTTTAGCTGTCCCGTAGATTGTAAGCTGTAAAATAGATATAGTAAATAAATGAAAGCAGTAACATATTAATAATAAACAGCCCGGAAATAGCGAAGAGTAAAAATAAAAACACTTTTTTAAATTCAAAAGTGAGGTAGGTACTTGTAATAATATTATATTCATGATAAACAAGAATGACTTGAAAAAGCGTAAATAAATGCGTAGGCATGTCTGCCAAGCAGTATTTCTCTAATCTCGGTTAAATCTCAAATAAAGATAAACGTCATGACGGAAAGACGCGTACTTTACTTAATTTTCTTTTTGAGGGCGACGCAGCCACCGTAACTTCTGAGATTAAACAGAAGTTAGACTATCATGTTGCTCACACAATATAACGAAAGGAATCGTGCATAGAGTAATTATAGAAGAGTCAAATCTTAGCTGGAGTACAGTCGAAGGTTGTCGACAATCGAAAATCCTTTTAAAGCCACACGACAGTAGGATGACCCGAAAACTGCTCAGTATGAACAGGGGAAACAAAAGAATAGGCGTACTAAAACTTTCTGGAATGAATACGAAAAAAAATGCTATGAATGGCCAAATATGAATTTTTTGTTTCTCAAAATATTCTCCGTTAGCATAAATACACTTTTTCACACGTATAAATTGCGAAAACATTTATGCGACTCCTCCCTGGCGACCTCTGAAACATGTTTTTCATACTCTTCGACAGCCTCTTCTGGTGATGAAAATTGTTGACCGGGCAATTGGTTCTTAATTTTTGCGAATTAAAAAAATCACAAGGTGTCAGATCGAGACTGTATGCAGGATTGCTCGTAAGTTCTACGTTTTTCTCCTTCAAAAATGTATTTGTCCGTTTGGCCGTGTGAGAATTAGCATCGTCGTGGTGCAAGATGATACGACGTATACGATTATTTTCACGGAGTTCGTCAATAACTTTCGGCAAACAAATGGTCCTGTACCAATCACTAGTCATGGTACGACATTTTTTGAAGCAAAAGTAGCCACGTGTTCAGTTTTATTTAAAAAATAAGCAATCATATCCGCTTAGAGACACTTCGCTCGCGCGCTACTTTGGTTGGTTTCAGCTAATCTCGATAGAGCCATACGATCGATTGCAGCTTCGTCGCTTCGATCAACCGCTTAAATAAAGACGAATTAACATGACACCTGGCTGAGATGACGTATGTGTAATGTATAGTATGCAAAAAAATTAGATTTTTTTAGATTTTTAGGGATTTAAGTTTGGTACCTACTTAAGTCCATATGTGACATCATATGTTAAATAATTTGAACAATATTGAACAATTCATTTCTGATGAAAAAATAACAAAAAAAAATTATTAATAAAAACTCAACAGTTTCAATCTCCCAGTTATTTATGAATATTCATTTGACGATGAAATTGACCCTATGACTTAAAAAATGGCGCGTTCATTTTGTGAGTGTTGCCAGTTTCATTGAAAATTTTATCTATTTTTCATTTAATGCCTATTTAGAATACTCACTATTTTTGTCTAATAAAACACTTGTGTAATTTTAGATTCCTTACTGATGAACAAAGGAAATCGAACTGGATAAAAGTCATACAAAGAGCACGACTAAATATCTTTTGGAGACCATCAAAGCGGAGCGTAATTTATTCAATTCACTTTGACAAGCAATATTATTATGGCACAAAATGTGGTTTAAAAAGACTAAGGACAGTAGCTATTCCAACTAAGGTAGATTTAGTCATAATTGTATTATTTATTTTGTACCTTTCGTGTTCATTATGTAGGTCATATATTTTGAAGTAGGTAATCCAATACCTATGTGATAAATTCATTCATAACAAGTGATTGGAAATTCGGTGGCTATTACACCAATACTTCATTTTTCCCTAGTAAATACAATAGATATACCTTTATGAATACATTTTGTACGTATTAATGAATCTTCCATGCATTCCAATTACAATGAAATTTTGGTGAATGAAATGTACTAATAATCTAATAATAGCATGCTATTTCGGCATTTGGCCTTGACATGACAATTGTCCTAGTCACATAATAATATGGAAACATCTGGTCGACATCGAGAAATTTACGTACCTACTTACAGATTTTATGTTTAATTGATGACATTTGATTTTATATTTTTGATTATGTAGACTTTTTGCTTTTTCATTTCATGATAGACTTAAAGTTTTTCATTTCATGTTACACAGTCACAATCGCCTGCACAATCAAACTGAAAAATTGAAGATATCTATATTTTTTATTTGAATTTTAATAATATATTATAATTTTAATTTCACAATAATAATAATTTTAATTTGATGTACCGAGAATGCTACTCAATAATAATTTATTATTACCTATTAATGAAAATGGTGGTATAGCATTGCAAAATTACTGTTTTCAGAATTGCCTCATCTTCATGATTTATCAAAATAAGTCGTCGGTTATATATCGGGAACTGTTGCTTATTACCTGTCAAAATCAATAAAATGTTTGTTTTGTGTAGAAGGTAGTGGTAGAAGCAATGTTGGCATCAGATGTGCTATGGATTCACAAGTTTATTTGTTTAAAAAATTGAGGCGGACTTTATTTTCTTTCCCAAAGTCGGGAAAGAAACATATTATAACATATTATTATAACATATGTTGTTTTGTAAAGCGTACGCGTATTAGTCGCGTAGCCAGAAAAAAATTACTTACGATAATTCCAAGGATCTTCGTTTTTGGTGAGTGGATAGATAAAGTGCATTCTGAGCTATTGTCAAAATGTTAGAAGTTTTAGGGCTGTGCTAAGGGTGTGGCTAGGTATTTCTTAATATTTCGTGTAGCACGCTGTATATAGATTTAAAATTTGAAATTTTGATTGGGTCATAATGAGAACTAACGTAACCTCGCGTTGTAAAATTTTTAGAAAGATGACATAAGGGATATTACGAAAATTAAATAAAAATAACAGTCTGGTCGTGGGACATTAAATTTCATAAAAAAGTTTTTATAATTCTAAAGCTGTTCCTTTTTTAATAAGTGGATAAACAAAGTGGATTGTGAGCTATTGTCAAAAAGTTAGAAGTTTTAGGGCTGTGCTAAGGGTGTAACTAGGTATTTCTTAATATTTCGTGTAACACACTGTATATAGAATTAAAATTTGAAATTTTGATTGGTTTTTAATTAGAACTATCTTAACCTCACATTGTAAAATTTTTAGAAAGATAACATAAGGAATACTACGAAAATTTAAAAAAATAAGTTTGGTCGTGGGACATTAAATTTCATAAAAAAGTTTTGATAATTCTAAAGCTGTTCGTTTTTTAATGAGTGGATAGATAAAGTGCATTGTGAGTTAATATTAGTAGGTTTAAAATTTCAAATTTTAATTCTATATACACTGTGTTACACGAAATATTAAGGAAAACCTAAACCATTCCCTTAGCACAGCCCTAAAACTTCTAACTTTTTGACAGTAGCTCACCATGCACTTTATCTATCCACTCACCAAAAACGAACAACTTTAGAATTATCAAAACCTTTTAGTAAAATTTAGTGTCCCACGACCGGACTATATGTGGGAAGCGCATATCCAAAAAATTCAAATAAAGAATTTGTTATACGTTCAAATATTGAACGTTTAGTAATCTTTCTTTAAATTTTAAAGAAATTCATTGGAAAAAATAATATGTTCCTTATTAATGATGACCACATAAATGGTCTAAGCCATAGAAATAATCTTATAAGGACAGTTAT
The DNA here is from genome assembly GCA_949709985.1 of Luffia ferchaultella. Lineage (NCBI taxonomy): Eukaryota > Metazoa > Arthropoda > Insecta > Lepidoptera > Psychidae > Luffia > Luffia ferchaultella. The sequence goes on along the minus strand of OX453240.1, from coordinate 1,985,884 downwards.
TAAAAAAGATTTAGAAATGAGATTACAGTATTTTTCTAAACGTAAAACTCTACTAATTAGTTCAAATTCTAAAAGACAATATTATGAAAAGCTTGCTCATCAAAAGAGTACCTAATAAAAACTTTATTTACTTTATTCAAGCCGGGTTTTATTTAGAGTAATAAATATAAATAAAATGTTTATTTTGTTTTATTTGCAAAAATGGTATGTATGCATTTTATAATGTAGTGAGTAACTTTCTATTATGTAAAGAACACTTGTGTCAGAAGGTCACACTACTTTATATCTATAATTATATTGTAACAAAGAACTCATTTGACTCCAGTAAACATCTGACGTGAATTTGAATTTTGCGAGTTGTGGCCTAGTTATATAGTTAAAACTTGCTATGAATGAACACAAGTACGCGGCAACCGCACAGTCGCCCCGCGAGAAATAATTTGTGTCATATAAACGCGGCCTAAGTATATGTGTTAATATTTTTATTAAATACGTTTTCTCTGATTTTATCAAATTATCCTAAAAAGTAAGAAACTTCTCCCGAGCTAGCAACATTACGCGGCGGGAAGTGGGGCAGGTGCGGGTAAATGTTTTTGGACACAGTTCAGGGTGTGTAATCATAATTGAGTGCGGCTTCTGCTAAGTAAACTGTATCTACAGCCAGAGAGTTCCATTTTCACATGTAGTAATAACTTTATAAATATTGTTTATGTAAGTAACCAGTTCCAGAAATTTATAGTGCGCTCTACGTAGCAATAGGGATCATAACAGTACACTGTGGACTTAACACCTGACGATTATGAAGATCAAAGATATCCTTATATGTTCAGCATGTGGGGAAGCAGAAGAAACAAGTTTCCACCTGGTAATTACCTAGGGCATTCCTTATGTATGCGCTACCCAGATGGGAAATTCTAGGAAAAGACAAGATAGACAAATAGCAGCTTGTAGCTTTGTAGATATCAATATTAGACAACTTCTGTAAGGCAACAAGGCGGTTCCAAACGACAACGCCGAATCGTCAGTAACCCATGAAAGGATTTACCAAATGGGGAATTGGGCGAAATATTCCACAATTAAAAAGACTGATCGCCCGCCTGCGTCGGCGTCCCCGAATATACAAAATAACAAATGTTGCTGGTGCCTGTGCCCCAAAGCTAATTATTAGCAATGTCTACAAAACGCAAGGCTAGTTGATCGATGTACTAAGCGACATAAATACAGTACACATTAGAAAATGGCGCTACATGCATAAGTTTTAATATATGATATTTATAATAATAACTTAATAATAACTTGGGCCTTTAGTATATGGCGCAACGGGCCATTGTCATTTAGAATTAGAATAGAATCAAAAACGCAGGGCGCGTTATATTAGTCATCTTTCCTCCAGACACTGCATGGGTGTTACGAGCTGTGTCTGCTAAGTCAGCGTCACAGCGGACTTCATTTTAAAAATTTCGATGAGTCTAGATATTAGTACAGACGCTATTATGAAAACAATTTAACAACAATTGTCGAATAGTTTTTTTGATTTTGAATTAAGAACACAGTGGCTTTTATTCCAACAATAAAGAATGGAAATGTCCACAATATGGGTATTTTTTCCATTCATATGACCCACCTGAATAGATTAGCGTTAAAAAGGAAAGACTAAAATCAAAAGTATGTTTAATAAACCATAACGACAAACTGAAGAACTTTATTTCTAATATCTTTATTCGTAGGTATTTACTAAAGGCTTGTTTAGTTCACAAGAACAATGAAAACTAGGACGTCTGCTTGTTGTGTCGTAACTCGTGATATCTTAAAGCAATTTCCATTGGACACGAGTTAGTTATACAATAAGTTGTTATCAGTGGCCCGTCTTAATGGATTGTCGCATTTTCACACCCACCCCGCACCCCACAGCTAGGGTTGCCAACTTTTTAAAAAGAAAAGATTGTATAATAAGGTCAGAGAAAAAAAAAGTATTTAGAAGAATAACATGTGTAAAATAAATAAAAAAAACCTAAGTCCAAAAAGAGGTTATTTATAAGAGCATACATACTACAAGTCACAGGCCAACACAAGTTCACGACATTTAGTGTAGTCAATATTGACAATATCAAATTAACGGTGTAAGATTCGTTTTGCTGTCGGACCCTGAGCACGTTCAAAAACTCAACGACTGCATTTATTCTGTGGTTTGGACGATTTTGACTTTGGACATTTATATTTTTGAGTGAGATGGCAAAACAGTATTTTGGATACTTTATTTTTAGAGAACAGTAAATAGAAGTAGACGTCAAAAATAAGTATTATACTGTATTTCCCAGTATAATGCGCAACCCTACTCACAGCTACAAAAGCCCGATCCTTTGTATTAATTTAGTCAATTTAGTACCTACTATTAAACTTAGCTTTTAAGTTAATTTTAACTGTGAAAAGTTCTACACCATTTCAAAACCAAAATGAAAATGAGCACCGCTTTAAAAACGGTTTAAAACTGGCATTTTCTTTAAATCTACATAACTGTAGAATCAGGGTGTTTGTAATATTTAATTTATTATTAGCCAAAACAAATGTAGGTTGAGTGCAATGTAAGAAACGCAATAAAATACAAAATTGCTTTATTATAATTTTTAGTTTTTATTATAATTATAATTGTGAAGAAAAATTTCACTAAGTTCAGAGCAACATTTTAATAATTCCTGGGACATCCCACACAGCGCCATTTAGTCCCAAAGTAAACAAATATTATGGGTGCTAGACAACTGATATACCTAGTCAAATATTCTTTATAATTTATACTTATACAATATGTTAATACCCAGACACGAAATAAATAGACATGTTTAGGCGCACAAATATTTGTCCCGGGCGGGAAAGGAACCCGCGACCTTCGATTCTACAATTAGGATTTCTAACTACTCGGCTAATTGCTCCGTCACTTGTCAGACAGTGGAACTCTTCAACGGTTACTCGTAACTCCTTTGAGTGTGTGCTCATTTGGTTACTTTTGATAGGTCCCAGATCTATCCTGATGATGGAGGGACGAGGTGTACAGTTCATAAATTAAAAAGAATAAAAACTAGAAAATAAATAAGGTTAAAACTTTTAAGTATAACGGTTTACGACTGTATAATTGAATAAAAACGGCTTGTCTAGAAAAATGCTTTTCCAAGCATAACAAAAAAAATAGTTTAAATGCGAATTAAAAAAAAAAACGTATCACCCTGGGGACATCCTCTCTTTACGGCCCTGAAAAATTTGGCTCCAACTCATACACATTTCAGGGGTGGAAGCAGTCACGGCCTGCAAGCTGTTTCGACGGGTATTTTATAGGTAATTTTGAAAATTTTCTCTTGTCATCTCTGTCACTCAAGAATAGGTCGGGGAAAAAGGGTTGGAACGGAGATAGCGATGCCAATTTGAAGCCGCGGAGAGAAAGACTATCCCCTTAAGAAGATCAAGGTTTGTGTCCTAATTATTTTCTAGTTTTTGGCACATCTGATGATTTAAAATAAAACCGTGTCTTATTCTTATAAACGCGCATCTAAATGAAACGGCAGTAGTCGCGCGGACTACTTATGTGTATGTATGTAGTCCATTTTTAAATTGAAATAAAAAAATATTTAAGCAATATTTCTTTATTGTACTTATGAAAATATAATCAGTACAGTTTTTATATAATATATAATAATATATAATAGACAAAAATAAAAGACTTCTCTAAATTGACATAGAAATCACAGGATTCGCTGTAATTGCGATTACAATAAACCTATTTATTAAAAATTAATTACTTAAAATACTTTCAGTGCAGCAAAGACACATTATCTTCGAATGTCCCCACAAATTAACTTTTTACACGCTGTGCACGACTTTCGGGTGCTCTTATTGCGCGCTCTTCCACAATCATGACATTGCATTGTCATACTACATTACTTGATGTTACGCTTGATTACGCTTACCGATTCAAAAAAATGTTATATTTTATATTAGTGGATTACATACTATTACGTGGCCCACGCGACCACTGCAGGGTTAATTTAAAATTTTTTTAATAATAAAATTTATATTAATTATTCCTCTAAATTAATATATTACGTTGCTATGTAAAGTTTATTATACCACGCATAAAAATTCCATACTAAAACTTTCTAACCTCAAAAAAAAGTTCTGAGACGAAATTCTAATTGTGACAGTATTATCAATAAATATATAATATTTTATCGTTTAATATTATTGAGCGATGAAAATGCCTATTTCTCAATTTCAATTTCATTTGTGTTGTTTATCTTTCAAAGCGCGATGAAAGGAACTCGACGAGTAAACAGCCCAGCGCCACTAACTTAAAATTAATATTCTCATTTAGGAATTTCGGTGTTTTTCAAAGCGTTTAATTTATTTTCTATTTTAGTCTTTCAGGCCTCATCAAAGAATTAAAGGCAAAGGTTATAAATACAGCACATTGATTACAAGTCTATTTATCTTATTTAGAAAATATATATATATACATAAGGTAGATTATCTTTTGAAATGCAACTCAAAAGCAAAGCAAAAAGCAAGCATGAAGACTGAGTATTTACGAGTATTTTAATTAATCAAATTGAAAAGTAATTAAAAACCAAAAATACCTACAAATAAAACTAAACCAATAATCAACCCCTGGTCACCCCCGAGGCAAAGGTGCCCATGATATTTATCGCATTGCCGAGCTGAATTGCAATGGCAATTCTTTGTACCAGGAAAGAACCGGAGCGTTTGGCTTCACTCCCCCAACAGCCAGCAACTTCCACCGCGAGAGGAGATGAACAAAAATTGTTATATTACCTATAATATGAATATAATATTAATTTTTATATGAAGCCCTAAAACCTACTAAAAATAGTCACATTGTGGCGCTCGATGCAGCGCATCTCAACTACCATACGTCCACTTTTAATCTTAATGGTTATGACAACATAATGTAAATAAAAGTACTTTGATACTACAGTTTTATAACATCAAATCAATTAAAATTTTCAAAACACGATGTTAGAGCGAATGCCAACACATTTACCTAAAAACATTTTATTAGAACGGAAAATGGTGATCGTTCCAAAACGCCGCCGCGCCCTCCTTTTTCAGACAAACTAAACGGATTTGCGCTTAATAAAATAAATTCCTTATTAACTTTCGAATATTTCTCGCAAGAAATTCATAAGTCTGTCAGAGTTTTCGACATCATTTTTCTGGGAGCATAGCGTTCGGTGAAGTTACCGAAGGAACCGGCAACCCACCGCCGCCGCCGCGCCGTCCAAATATTTTTAATTAAGTCCGCCGAAGCTTGAGTCCGGATCATATTGCACGGGATTCTCTTGATGGGTGATCGATCTTTATAACTAAAGGTAAATATTCCTTATCTACCTGCGTTCTTTATGTACCGTACACGTGTACAGAAATTATAATAGATCTCACGAAATAAAATAGATCTCACGGTGCTCCCAAATATTTTTTCAAGACGTGAAATATACCGTATTTTTTTTCAGTAAATCGGAAAATCCATGTTTATAAGATTGTCATCGATGTATGCTTTTCACGGATTTTGTGTTTTATCTTAAACTCAAGTGAACTATTAAAAAGCGAAAAAAAAACATATTATCAAAACTTTCTTCAAAAAAATTTCACCACTACAAATTAAAAAAATACTTTGAATAATATCATAGCTTTTTATTTCTTTTACCTATCATATTCTTTTTATGTATAGTTTTTTTGTATGCGTATAATACATTATTTTCAAAATAAATTATGATGTAGTAAAGAGTGCCATATGAGGGAACTTCTAACTGTTTATGTAATAATAATTATACATCACAACGACGTCTAGGCCCCAAACTTAAGCATTAGCTTGTGTTTTAGGTATCAAGCGAAGACACCACATACATAAAACAACCAAGACCCGGTACCAGTATCAATATTCATCATATAAACACTGACCCCGACCTGGGATTCGAATCCGGGACCCATAGCTTTGTAGGCAGGGTCGTTACCTACTAGGCTAAGCGGTCAAATCAAATCAAATCAAATCAAATCAAATCAAAATACCTTTATTTCGTAGTTATGTAACATAATCTTGAAATACGTCACAAGAGTGAATTTTATTACTTTGTGGAAGAAGGTCACCACAAAGGCGCATTCAAAAATGCTAGTTTCTCTGAGAAGAATACCCAAGAAACTGAGAGACGCTCTTTTTAACAAAATTATAAACAATTTTTTAACAATAAGTGCTTAAAGAATATTATTATTGAAACAAACTGATAGGCGAGTGGCGTACACCCATGGATTTTTATCATATAAGTAGTCTGATACTTTATAATAAATAAGCTTTATGCAAAGCTGTCGTTTTATTGTAGTTTTAAACTTATTAAGGGGTAGATCTTGAATGTCAGCTGGGATCTTATTGTAAAAGCGTATACATTGCCCTTTAAAAGATTTTGTGATTTTATTGAGGCGGCTGACATGATTAGCAAGTTCATCTTTGTTTCTTGTATAAACATTATGCCGATCACAATTTTTTTAAATAATACAATATTTCTTTTTACGTACATTATGTTTTCAAATATATATTGAGGCGGCAATGTCATCATATTAATTTCCTTAAACTTTTCTCTAAGTAGGTCCTAGTTTATAAATTGCTCGAGAGTCGTCATGCATCATTTATAGCTCGAATACGAAAGATTTTAGCATTCAAATGTGACATTCAAACACGATTATCATCACGAACTGCTGATGGATTCAAGATTGTCTTCAAAAGAAAACTATTCAAAAAATTCCATAGGGCGTAGGTACTCTGAATTTTGTATGTACCTTCAATGTTGATAACGAAACATGATTTCTCAGGAACTTATGATGATGAAAGGATTCTCTTTCCAAGAAGAAATAATACTATACCTTATACGAGTATAATGATCTCATCTGTATCATAAAGGTTCTATTGAAAAGCCAATTTTTTAATACGACGCGACGATGCCTAATGGCACGAGGAAAAACATGTCCTGAGTAATCAACTAACCTAACTCCAAGATCCAGCGCCTCAGTACCGGTAGTAAACATACGAATACTACTAACGTATCGACTTCTAGGCACTAAACACATACATAGAGATAAGTTTAGGTAACAACACAAATGAAAACCACTTGGTAATACCTGCTAATACTAAGAAGTCTAAGATAAACTACATGTAACAAAACCTTATTAAAAACAAGCTTTTATTTATAATTGTTGTTCATAAATTTTTTCATAGTATAAGGTTTATTTTCGTATTTTTCTTGATAAATTTAATATATTTAATACCTAGTGGTCAAATATCCTATTTGATAATTGAGCGATCAATAGACGTTCCGGTATTCGCACAAAGCTACTTTGCTTTTCATAATACTGTAATTTGTAGTTATAAGACTTTCTGTATTATTCTTTTTTAATAAATAAAAAAAAAAAACTCTAGGCAATTTTGGAAGTAGCCAGGGCAAGAGTGTAGCTAGTGAAAAGTTTACAAATTCGTAAGTTTTAAGAAAGGAGAATTTGTAGATTCAGTTAGGTGTACTTTATACTTCAACCCTACATCCCTCGGCAAACGAAGTCCTAAGTACACGGACGACTTCGCTTTTCTTACAGATTTCGATATGTTCAAAGAAAAGTTGACACAACTTTACGATCCGCTTGTAGGTACACACATAAGTCTCACACATAGAAATGTTGCGAAGGAGACATCCCTATTTTCCTCGGAATCTGGAAAGTTTTCATGAAAAGTAATATAATAACTCATTTTACTGCGGTGAGAATTTCAGTAACTTTCATTCGGTGGGTTGGCAGTCTAAGAACGTGCCGTTCGAATTTCCGTATTTTGCATTGCAGGTCTATTCGATCTGTCACCGTGGATTAGTATCAATGCTTGAAAATCTTTGAGAAAGCATTAAGTAGTATTGTTTTTTTTTTTGAGTTCAGTCGATGGTGGTTAAAAATAAATTTACATTTGGAATGTATCTGTCAACACAGGTAACCTGAAATATATGGATTTGGGATATTTTGGAAAAAGGTTTCACGACATCTGAAGTGGGACCGAAATTGCGTGTCCTGTATCAAAAGATTGTAAAGGAAACATAATATATTGTCATGACTTTCTCATTATTAAACTATAAAAGTAAAAAAAAATATTCAACGATTTAATGAGGCATTGTACTTTCCCGGGTACTTACCTAAGCCTAAAGAACTCCCAGTCCTTAGGAATCAGATAGGAGAATGCTCAGCGACATGCCGGATAAATTATATACTTACCTCTCGTGGACCAACATATCGGAGAAGGGGAGAACATAACTCCGTTATTAAATCCCTGCTACGGGCTTTTCCGTCACATTTGGAGTAGAGGTCGTGCACAGTGCTGGGTACATAGAGATAGCGAAGCTCCCGCCCGCTTTTCCATTAGAGACACGGTAAGAGATTCACTGTACGAAACGCAGCGTTCCATTTAGAGGGGGTGTGAGAAGAGTTTGTGCGAGGAAGCGTCCACACAACTTCATACTTACACATGAAAAGTTAAACCACTCAACGTTGTTTTGTCATTGGAAATGACTTTCATATCGTTGGAGTATAGGGGATCATTTGGGAGTTTTGTGAGACATACAGATTGCACGAAAAGTTTTTGAGATATCGGGATGAACGTGGTGTCAAAAGACGCAAGCTCTACAAGACACTAAAAGACAATTTGGAAAAAGTTCAAAAATAAAAAAAATATAGGCAAAAAACAAAAAAAAAATCGTAATTTTTTCCCCGATTTTCATTTTGGGAGCCCGATATCTCGAGAACTAGGTCCAAATAAGAAAAAAATAAAAAAACGGCTCGAGGTAATTTGACGGGGAATCGATTGAGACTAATTGTTAGAATCGGACAACCGGTAGTATAGTGGGTAAGGGTGCCCTTAGTTGGAATGGAAGTTATGCGTCGGTGTTACATTTCGTACTAATTCAGTTTGTTCGATCGAAATGTCGTATAGAATGTTATACGTCGGAGTTTTAAGTTTATTCAGATCCAGTTGTGTTATTTTTTTGGGAAAAAAATTGATTTCGATAAATATTATCCAAAATATGTGTGTTTACTTTATTCCGTTAGGGTCATTTCCAATGTCGTAAGAAGTTCGTGCGAAAGCAAGAGATCCGTTGATTTTTTGTTTATGAGAAGCGTTTTCTCGATGCAATACTTGCTAACGGGCAGGTGTCGACTAACGACCGGGGCGCGGCGGTGGCATATGCTACTAGCGCGGTGTACACGTATGAGTGGTCGCCTTGACTGTCGATAGCGTGCTGTCGTTCTAATGGGGAGCGGGGCTGGAGCGTTTCGCTACTTCTATGGCTGGGTGCTTAGACTGGAGCATTCTAGAAAGGATGGTGGTGGAAGAGGTGGTGACACGCCGCCCGATTGTCCGATTGGTTGAGTGTTGAGAAACCCTAAATACAGGGTCAAGGGTCGCGGATTCAATTCCCGCCCTGCATAAATATTTGTGTGCATGAACATGTCTATTTCTTCTGTGTCTGGGTGTTAAAGTCTCTATATATGTATATATACGTACTATAAATAACAATTAAATATTCTAGTACCCCATAATACAAGCATAATACTTGCTTACTTTGGGACTAGATGACGTTGTGGGATGTCCCAGATAATATTATCATTATTATGCTATTGGCGGTGTCCATATCCTAAAAGAGGCTGACAGCCTTAGCGTCAGGTGGCAATTTGCATACACGTTTGAAAAACATACCGCCAAAATAAAACAATCTCATAGTGTGAAAACACAACATAGAAAAAATATAACGGTTAGGGCGTACTTACCTTCCAGATGGTGGTCAATTAAGATTTTAGAGAAATATGGTAAGAATTCTCCTGGAAGCAACGTAACAGGATACAGCAATGGATACAACTCAAATAATATGGGCATAGCATTGAACATTTATGACCTCACACAGTCAAAACTTGCAAACACATTGCATAAATGAAATATTGACATCTGCATGTTGTGTGCAACAGCCCTAATGAAAACTTTAAAGTTCAAGTGCATTGTAAGACATTTTTGACCATTACATAACGATACATTACAGATAAGGGACGGATTTGGCGTCATCATTTGAGATATCATTTGGATGGGTTCAGCCAATATATGTTGCATATAGATTGCATGAAAATCTAGACTATGAACCGTTTTTAAACTTAAAAATTTACAACTTGTCATTCATGTAGACCTTAGTTTATGACGCTAATCAGAATCAGGTAGAGCGGCAGACCATATACGTTAAAATGATAAATAGTTACTTTACACGTTTAATGTAATTCTATTAGAATTTATGTGTGGACTATGAAACAAATGCTGACTGTTCACAAATGTTGACTGATATGTTTGTTCGAGTGGTGAAAGACCCTAACCGCAGAACCAACCAGAAGTCGCGTATTCGGTTCCAGCCCAAGACAAATATCTGTGTGTATGAACTTCTTCATTTGTTCTGTGGCTGGGTGTATGTATGTATGTCAGTTGTTTAGTACGTACTAGTAGTACTCATAATACACGCTCTGTTTATTATGGGGTTAAATGGTTATGTGTGAGATGCCCCAGGTATTATTATGTAATGCTTTTATTTATACGAGCATATTGTTTTGCCACACTAATTTAATCATTTTCAAATACACACAATAAATATCACTGCGTTTAAAAAGGTCGAGTTACAGAAATTCGAACTGTAGAATAACGATGCAGTAAGTGGCGGTGAGACCGAGGGCGGTGAGTGGCAGGCGGCCGTCCACGGTAATCGCGCCCAAAGCGCGGTACCTGCCAGGCCAGCGCCCACCGCTGGCATTACGCAACGCGTTTTTCGCGAGTCGACGGGTGTGCGCTGGAAACCATACAATGCTAGTGATCACAAACATTGCAAAAGAACAAAGTTCAGTATTGACCCACACTTTTAATTATTTGCTTAAAATTCAAACGACTACCTCTCAAGGAAATCGACATCAAAAATAAAATGACATGATGACCTTTAATTTCGATTTTGTGATTTTATATTCACTGGGATTTGATAAACTCTGAAAAAAGAGTAGTGAAATTGCGATGGACTATGTCAAACATCCAATAGAAGCAACGAAATAAATTGAAATGAAATTTGTTGGTATACTTTACCACTGATGGCGCTATCCTGCTAGTTATTATCCTTTATAGCGCTATCATTAGAGCTGTCTTAAATGAATGATATTTATTCAATTTGTAAATAAGAAATATAAGTTTTCAAACACGTAACGTGTATTATTTCGGAAAAATATATATTGCATGAAGTAAAAAAAATTGATTGCAACTAAGCAACATATAAAAATGGTGCCACGTGTATAAGTGTCAATATGTAATATCTCAAAAACGCCGTTTTTTTTCAATATATCAAATTCTACTAATAATTTTTAAAAAAGACGATCTTTTTGAAGACATATTTTTCAATCTTCTGCAACTTATAGTCACGTAACAATAAGTTGGGTCAATTGCATATGGAGCAATGGGCACAGTTATTTACGAATTCGAATTAACATGTTCAATGTAACCGTTAACGCTGGGCTCCCTTATGATGTCTACACAGATACGCTTCGCTTCTTCTACGGCTATGTAAAACATCTCGCAGATAATGCACAGCAATGTAATATAGACGAATTTGATGATAGCCCAAGTGGTGTTCATGAGGAGTGTCACTTTTCTTCTCGAATAGTAATTGTCATCCTGTAACAAGAAATGACTTCAAAGTATAAGACGCCTAAGTCTAATACTGAAATTTTGTCATTAAAACAAAAATAAATGTTTGACCTTTATGATAGATAATAACAGAAGAACAATGACGACTCTAATTTTGAATATTATTGCATATTTATGTAGAATAGAAAGACACCTTTTTACAAGTTTATTAAATATGACTTACATAAAATATTACAATTTATTAATTATGAAATATTTTTTTATATCATGGTTACAAAATACAGATGCTAAAGCATAAGGTTGCTCAGCGGTTCCCAATGGCTTTGAGGATCAATAATCCTTTGAAAATTAATCAAATTCGTAACTATTTGGTTTTTTTTTCTAAATGTAAAAAATGTTTATTTCTATTTTAATGCACTTAACTGTAAACATTTCAATTTAAATATTTAAATTATTAGTATTTCAAAAATCACTGTAAATTTTTTTGTATAAGAATCATCAAAATTAAATCAGCTTTCAAAATAAAAATTCATCGAAATCGATTCATTCTAAATACACACTATTCCAAGTAGTAATCGTCTCGAGTATTAGAGAAAAACATATCTAGATAGAGCCATGCGATACAATTGTAACAAAAAAAGAGGCTAGATTTTATGTACTTGTGCGTGTGACTAAACAGACCACGTATTGCTGCTCCACCATACTAACCATGTACAAACCGGCTCTGTGTTTATAATCGTAAAGTTAGGTGATATTTTTATAATATCACCTAATAACGTAATTTTGATTTTGAGCTAGTTATAGTAAAAACAAAGACGTCGTACTTAAACGTAATCTAATGTAGTACAATATTACAACAAAGTAGTACAACAAAGATAAACTTGCTAATCATGTCAGCCGCCTCAATAAAATCACGAAATCTTTTAAAGGGCAATGTATACGCTTTTACAATAAGATCCCAGCTGACATTCAAGATCTACCCCTTAATAAGTTTAAAACTACACTAAAACGAAAGCTTTATGCAAAAGCTTATTATAAAGTATCAGACTACTTAGATGATAAATATCCATGGGTGTAAGCCGCTCACCTATCAGTTTGTTTCAATAATATTATTCTTTAAGCACTTATTGTAAATTTTTTTTAAATAATGTTGTTGAAAAGAGCGTCCCTCAGTTTCTTGCACATTCTTCTGAGAGGAACCAGCATTTTTGAATGCGCCTTTGTGGTCACGTTCTTCCACAAAGTAATAAAATTCACTCTTATGACGTATTTCAAGATTATGTTACATAACTACGAAATAAAGATATTTTGATTTGATTTGATTTGATTATTTGATTGTTTTTTTCCCTTCCATTAGCCCTTTTTATAACCCACTGCAGGAGCTTAGGCCTCCTCTCAAGATGAAAGGGCTTGGAGCTTAAATCCACTACGCTGCTCCAATGCGGGTTGGTGGATTGTAACGATCGCCATCTAATGACAGCAACCAGGACCGACTGCTTAACGTGCTCTCCGAGAAAAAGTAAGTTTGGTTGTTTAAATACAATTTAAAATAAGCATGTTAGTTTCGCAGATTTGTATTTGCGAAATCAATTGGCACATGTTTTACTCACATCAGTTCTGCTTAATATGTGGAGATGAAAACTCAATACGATTAAAATTTGAAAGAGGATAAATGTTAGATAAACCACTATCTGAAACAATAATAATATTTTTAATACCACATACACATACATTTTTCAAAAGATTTAGCTAAATTTTATATAGATACTGACCTGGAATTTAAATAATTCCATGGTCATCAGGAACGCTCTTATTATTGTGGAGAGCATATCGTTGGGAAATATTCCTTTGTGTATAATAACAAATGACCTGGTTGTGCTTCTATTCCCAAGGAACGCTTTAGATAAAGCGGGCGATCCATGGGAAATCATCGAAATTTTTTTTGTCCAAATATTCAACCTACTCCAAAGGAAGTGTACTATAAAACTGCAGAACACAATTTCAAAATCACCGACGCTATTGAACAAAAGCAAAATAAATGATGTTATATGCCATTCTGGATTTTTTGTGACCATTTTTCCTATCCCATAACCCAAATACGATCCGCTAATTAAAACGCAGAATAAAGTAGTTACGATACCGTATCGAGTATAGTGTGCATCCTTTATTACATTCAACTTATTATCGATTTCTTTGAGACTCATTATCAAATTGACACAATTTTCAGCAGAAAAGTAATTCTTCACTACAACGATGATATACGTTCCTAAGCTAAATATTCTTTTCAGGCTATAAATCGATAGGTCGTAGTTATCAGTATGTTCCATAATACTGCAGTCCCAACAAGTGCTGACCAGTAACAAGGCTAGCATAAGACCAGTATATACATGATGCCAGCGCTGATGAGTTGTCACAAAGCTGTCTTTCAAATGAAATTTCGTAGAGCCAAGAACACTTTGTAAAACATATAAGCCGAAGAACGATTTCTGAAATTCACGACCAATCATGTTTCCAGATAAGAATTCGCTCGAACAAGCTGTTTGCATTTTGTGGAACGTTGAATAAATACTCGACAAACGTATTTTCTTCAAAGGCTTTAGATAAGCACTCCAGTTTTCATTTCTGAAACAAACAATAACTTGTAACACAAAAAGTGTCAACAGTAAAACGGACAATTTATTTGACGTCCTTGGGTTCAAGCACTTTACTTGTTTTATATAATTAATACGTAGCACATCAATTTGTATAATGTGATAACCGATTATTTATTTAGTTACTTCGCATTAACAAATTAATATACAAAGGAGTAACAACGTCAAACCTTACATCGAGGGTAGTAAAATATTAAAAAAAAAATTATAGGAAAGAGTTCTTCAAATATATCAAAATGTTCTATTAGACAGAGAGGGCATTACCGTACGGTGTATAAACCTGTGACGTCAGGCCATTTAAAATGTTAAATTTCGTTTTGCAAAGAAGAGACAGCCATAAAAGCTTATAAGTTATAATCTTTTCAACCGAATATAATTTTATTTGGAAATTTGGTCATTGCATCTTTATATGTTCTTGATAAATAGTTTCCAAAATTAGTCAAACAGGTATTCTATTTAGAACACTGTATTCGTCTAAGAACTGCAATTGATATGGACATATTTTATTTAAATACTCTGTTTAAGTGGGCAAAAAAAAAGAGAAATTCTGTGATTTCAAGCTCGCGACTGATTTACAACCAGCAATATCAGAAAAAACTAAGATCGACGTTTTTGCTTTATTTACACTAAAGCATGTGCCCCTGGCTTCCAATGGGTTGGGTGGGAAAGCTGAAACAGCTATGGAGAGACAAAGAACAAAGTTGAGTACTGACCAACACTGTTGGTTATTTGTTTAAAAATAATAACATTGCGTGTAAAGAAAATCAGTATTAAGAACAAAGTTGCGCGAAAAAACTTTTAAATTTTGATTTTGTTATTTTCTATTCGACGACGTTTGATAAACACTGGTAAAAAGTAATGTAATTGCAATGAAGTAGATCGAAGATCCAATAACGCAGCTATAGATTTTAGGTGCAGGGGTTCATTTGCTTCAATAAAACAACACTTTATCACTTGTCTTGAGAACTTGCGGCTTGATGAGAGAGAGATCTTCTTTGTTCCTTTCACTGTGGCGGGCGGCGGGCGACTGACTGGGCACATTTTTTTTTTTTTTTTTTTGTTTAGTGAGGGCCGAATCTGCTTACAGACATCTGCGCGCCCGACCTACCGCGCAGATAGTGCCGGGTTGGGATTTCTACACAGAAGGTGCAGCCCGACCGGCTAAACGACTCCTCAACCTATACTCCGGAGAGCGTATAGGATTTGACATGAACGACGACCGGACGCATTGAGGATGCTTCGGTGCGTTAGTGCCTATTGGCGGGCGGCGCCTTAAGGGCGCCGTCTCGTAGGCTTATGATTAAAATTAAAATTAAGAATTAAAAATTCGGCAATGGAGGGCAGTTCGAGCTGGACGGCCCGACTGTGAACAAACAAGGCTCAGATGCCATTCGAACAGATTTGCTACGTTAACTAGGTAATATCGGGCGCTAGGTACTGTTCGCCTATGTCAGACTGAAGGTCTGATCTGCCTGCATTCCTGAGACTCTCAACTTCGGTGGTGAGATCGTCAGGAGGATCTGTTAGTGCATTCCGTGGACGTCTGAGAAAGTGGGTGGCGGGCGGGGGCTCGTAAGAGGCCGCTGCCGAAAGTAGCGGGTTGGGGTGCGCGACCGCAGCGGCGAAGAAGCGCTCTGACGCGTCCTTCATGTACTTGGAAAGAGTTGGTAAGTCGAAATCGCTGTGAAGTATACTATTTCGAACGTACCAAGGAGAATCTACTGCTTTTCTACAGAATCTGTTCTGTATGACCTGTAGCGGTTTAAGTATCGATTCTTTGGCGTAAGCGAAGACCGGGCATGCATAAGTCATGATCGGTCTGATAGCCATCACATAGAGTGTGCGCTTGTTGCGCATCGACATCTTACTACGGCTACCTATCATACAGGACAGGCGGGCCATATAAAATTTGGCAAGTTTGCTAACACGTTTGACATGATCGCGAAAGTGCAGATGCTTGTCAAGCGTAATACCTAAATATTTATAACTATGTTGCCACGGGATGTTGACACCGGACATTTTAAGTGAATCTATGTTTTTTGGGAGGAGTGAGGGGTCTTTCGCTTTGGAATGGCGAAAACAGATGGCCGCGGACTTGTCCGGATTTATTTCAATCCTCCATAGGCGAAACCACTGCGTGAGTTCGTCTATAGAGGACTGTAATCTAGGGGCGATATGGCTATTAACGCGCGCGCGAAAATAGAGCACTGTGTCGTCGGCGAACAGTGCTAATTGGACTCCGTTGCGCGGCAACGGAATATCGTTGGTATACGCTGAGTACAGTATCGGGCTGAGAGTGGAGCCTTGCGGGACTCCAGCTTTTAACGTTTTCCGCGTTGAGAGTGATTTCTCGTGTTTATAGACGAATTGTCGGTCGGTGAGATAGTCTTGGATTATAAAAACTAATCTATCTGGGACTTCAAGTTTATGCAGCTTGTATATTAAGCCTGCATGCCAAACTTTGTCAAAAGCTTTGGCTACGTCGAAAAATACTGCTACGGTTTTATCTTTCCGTTTGAAACCGGAAGATATGTATTCAACTAAGCGGAGAGCTTGTTGAGGGCAAGAGTGTCGGGGACGAAAGCCAAATTGCTCGTCTATAATTAGTCCCTTTCCAAATAAATGATCGCAGAGACGAGTCTTTAAAACTTTTTCGTAGAGTTTGCCCATAACCTTGAGGAGGCTTATGGGTCTGTAACTGGTGGGAAGATCTCGAGGTTTGCCTGGCTTAGGAATGCCGATTACGACGGCTTCCTTCCAGATCGGTGGAAAGTAGCAGTTTTTGAAACAAGTGTTGAAAATGGTTGCCAGAAGGGCGACTAATGGAAAAGAAAAGCATTTGAGTGCTTTGTTATTGATGCCATCGAGACCCGGAGCTTTTTTGTTTTTAAGCTCCTTAATATGTTTACTAATTTCCTCACAAGTGACTGGGGGAAGGTCCGCTGAGGGCGGACGGGCCGCGTGATTGCGTACGTCGTTTTCGACGTAGGCTACGTGAGAGGGGTCGCACAGAAGTGTGCTTATTGAACATTGGGCGTCAAGACTATCTGCAAGACAGTCAGCTTTTTCGTTATCGTCGAACGCGAGGGAGCTATCTGGTTTCTTAAGTGGGGGGGACGCGGCGTGTCCGTCTAAACGGAGCGCTTTGGCGACACTCCAGTAGGCCTTATGGGTTGGCTTAATGCCTTCCATAAGGTCGTTCCACTGTTCGTTACGTAACTCACTTATGCGCGCTCTCACACGGCGTTGGAGGGCGCGCGCTCGTGACCTATATTCGGGCGTGGGATATGCGCTCGCGCGGCGCAGAGCAACGTTTTTGACTCTTATGAGTTCGCGCACGTCAGGCGGCAGGTTCAGGCGGGGTTTAGCCGCCGGCGCCTTCCGCGAGCAGTCCGCGATCACTTTTTGAACGTGCTCAGTAAGAGCCCCTATAGCTAAATCTATATCATTATTGGAATTAATTTCCGATGGGATTTTATTAAGATCGGGGGTATCGATTTTTTGGAGCGCGGCTTGGACTTTATCCCAGTCGGTGATGAATTTGGGGTCCTCCGGCGGATTTTCCGGTGAACCCAATTTCATGAGAACGGGCCGGTGATCTGAGCTCAGGGCGTGAAGCGTCTCGATAGAACTCAGTTTCAGCGCCACGTTTTTAAGAACTGCGAAATCCAGAATTTCTGGATGATGAGTATTATTATCGGGAAATCGCGTCGGTGTAAGTGGCGCGATTATGTCTAAATTGAGGGCCTCGGCTAGGACCGATAGCCTGCGGCCGTTCATATTGGTGGCCACACAGTTCCAATCTGTGTGTTTACTATTAAGATCGCCGAATAAGAGAACGGAATCTCCAAGGGCGAGAAGAGCTTCTATGTCGCTCCGGAGCAACTCACTAGTCGGCGGCAGGTACACAGAGGCTATGATAAGGGTCCCGTGACCGGTCATAGCCAATCTGCACACTGTCGCCTCTACGTTAATAAGAGAGGGTGCGTCGATGGGGGAACAGTACAGCGTGCGTTTAAAATACACCGCGGTACCCCCGCCCCTTCCGCGTTCGCGGTCCGTTCTAAGTAAATTATAATTTTTAATTTTGCAGGCCCTGGGCCTTTTGTTTGATAAAAAGGTTTCTTGGACTAATATAATATCTACGCTGTACTCAGACGCACATTCACCTAACTCTATAAAATTTGTGTTAAGGCCACGCGCGTTGAACGACATAATCGAGACCAAACTCGGTTTATGTCGCCCAGCGCGAGTGCCCAGTGTGCACGCGGGTGCACTCATTACAATTTAGAATTGAAAATAAAAATTAAAAATTTAAAATTAAAAATTTAAATTTATAATTAAAATGAATTTAATAGAGTGATTCGATCACTTTGGGGTAACGACTAAGGGCAGCCATTCTGTCCTTAGTGCATTTACTATTTGAGATCTCCGAGGCCAAGGCGGCGACCTCGTCTTCGGAGACCTCGGCTATGGCCGCTTTTATTAACCTTAAATTTGCGAGGAATGAGCTCGCATCTTTAAGAGGTTTATTGGGCACGGGCCCGGTATTACGAGCGGCCGGTGCAGCCGCCTTTGCGATGGGACGCGGTCCCCAAGCCGTGGCGGGCGCGGCGGGGCGAGCGGTCGTGGGAGCGAGAGGGCCGTTAAAATGCGGGCGCCGTTGAATGAGCGCCGGGAAATGGGTCGTGTTGTGGACCGCCGGGGCCCATTGCCTTTGTGCGGGACGCACTGGCGGTGGAGAGAATTTAGGCGCTTTACGGCAGCCTCTATAATTGGCCGTGTGGCCGGTTTGTTGGCAGAGGACGCACGCTGGTGGTCCGTCCTTTGCCTTATCACGCGGGCACTCCGAGGTGAAGTGGGGCGTGAGGCATTTAACGCAACGCGGATTCGCGTTGCAGTTAATAGAAGCGTGGCCGTATAGCTGGCAACGATGACATTGCATTGGGCCGCCGCGGCGCCGCGGAACTTCTGAGCGAATGCCCGAAAGACCGGCTATTTTAATATTATTATGAAGAATGAGCTTGCCGAGCTCATTTTTCTCTAAGATTGCTAGGACGAGGCCTAGCGATGATCCATCGCGCCTATGTAGGCGGTGGACCGAAATGATAGGATAATTTTGGGACTGAAGGTCCTCAATTATCGTTTTATCGTCAACTTCATCGGGGATTCCGCGAAGGATGACTTTGAGTTTGCGCTCTTCAGCGAGCGCGAAGGTATGGAATTGAATTTTCGCGTCCGTTAGGTAACGCGTGAAGGCGCGAAAAGAATCGGTATCACTAACGGAGATGCGAATACCTTCTGAGGTATTCACCGCTTTATTATAAATGATGTGGCGTTGGCCGCACACGGCTGCGACCACCGTCCATTTGATTTGTCCCGAAGGACGACGGGCGGGGGTGATTTACCAGCGGGCGGGGGGGTTGGCTTATGAGCCGTGACTTTATTGTGCGCCGCAACGGCGTCACAAGTGAGCGCGGAGGGCGCGGGGGTGGGGGGCGCGCGGGCAGTGGCTGGATGTGCGGCGGCGGCGGGGGGAGGGTCGACTACCATCGACTCGGTAGAGGCAGCGAGTTGACGACGGTCGCATGCTCGCTTCTTTTTACGACCGGCTTTGACTAACTCAAAGCCGTCGTCCGCGATTAAGGCGTTGGGAGATTCGATAATTGTTGAATCTGAATCGGAGGAGTCCAATTCAGATCCTGAAGCGGGGCGGGGGCGCTTACTGCCCGTAGTTGAGCCGCTATCTGACATAGTGTCAGACGTGCACGAGTGCGAGCGAGAGGGCGAGGCGTCACTCTCCGTCTCGCTCACACTCGTGGCCGGGGAGGCCGGCGAATCGGGGATGACGGCGGTTGTACTAGCGCGCGGGGTAGGGGCGGGCGTGCTCTCGGAATTTTCCGGAGCGATAAAGATTTTGGCCAAGTTAATGTTGGCCGGAATGGTAAGGCCATGAGCGGCCGCTAAAGATATAATAAGAGCCATAAACTCTTCTAGTGATTTTGCCTGAGGGGCGGGGGGGGTGTTCGTGGCTGACATATTTTATGTGGGTGTGTAATGTGTGACTGAAAGTGTGTGTGATGAGTGAGGTGGGTACCTACTCCTACACCTACGGTGCGTCCCCTAGTTTCGCGTGAGCAAAACCAGGGGGTGCGTACCTAAGGCCCTAGCTGCCTCGACCGAGAGACCGCCAAGAGATACTCAATTGGCGGCCAAACTACGGCCGAAGAATAGGTAAAAGGATAGGAGAGGTGGGCGGGCGACACCAGGCGTCGACGAGGGTAGCCCCCAAGGTCGGTGGTACCTGGCCCGTCGGTTAACTTGCCGTTTCCGTTAGGGAAAGGCGAGCGGACCGGTCACCGCTCCGAATCGGATTGTTGGCACCGTTATGCGTTTCCACCGATTCGACCACAGTAATAATATCGTGGATTTAAATGGCTGTATGTGAATAGAAATAGCTTTGAAAAAAGCTTTTTGAAAGCACTGCACAAGAACTCGCGAACGATTTCGGGCGCAATGTGAGACGTCCGCGCGGGTCGGACGCTCAGAGCAAACTGTGACTGGGCACAGCACAGGGCGCTATATTTATACCCTTGAACAAGCGTGCTGTGCCACAGCGGCATCGTGCAAAAGGGACTATTCTGCCTATCTCTCTCTCTCCCATCGCGCCATCTCGTTCTCTTTATTTATTTGCTATCTCTGTTTGACAATATCGTCGCATAAAATTATATTAACAAAGAAACAAATTTACAGCCATATTCAATAAAAATATATCCTAAGTAATATTGTTCATCCTTAAATTACACTTCGGACGGCGGTGCGCGGAGCATGTCGCACACGCCCGCCGTCTTTACTTATTTCACTACGGCTATAGCTACCGTTAACAGTCCACCCCCGGTTGGAGCACCGCGACAATCACTCATCTGTAGGTAGCACTATGAGACGTGTAGTTGGTCGCCGTAGTGACCCGTTCGCGGTCTGCACCTGGACGACTCGCACTTGCCCGTCGACGCCCGGGTATAGTTTGGTGATGCGGCCCCGCGGCCAAGTGTTTCTAGGCAGCCCGGGGTCCACGATGATTACGTGGTCATCTACTTTCACCGGCTGCACTCCTTGCGTCCATTTCCTCCGCTGCTGAAGCGTCGGCAAGTATTCTCGCCTCCATCGCTCCCAAAACATATCGGCCAACTTCTGTGCCATTCGCCATTGTTTGCGGCCGTAGAGGTCGGCGTTGCCAAACTGGCCTTGTAAGTGACGGCCAGCGGCGGAGCCCAGTAAAAAATGATTCGGGGTGAGAGCGATCGGGTCTTGTGGGTCAACCGAGATATGAGTCAACGGTCTGGAATTGACGATGAATTCGGCCTCCAGTAGCAAAGTGTGCAGTACCTCTTCTCGTGGCGCTCTGGCGAGCAGCGTCGTTTTTAGAGCCGCCTTTACGGACCGCACGAGTCATTCCCAACTCCCGCCCATGTGTGGGGCGGAGGGGGGAATGCGGCGCCAAGTTATGCCGGGCGTGGTTGCCTCTGCTTCCAACTTCTCCTTGTCCGCTTTTGTTAATTCCGAAGCCATTCCGACGAAATTCGTGCCGTGGTCACTGTATATAACGGCGGGTTGACCCCGGCGGGCAATCATGCGGCGGAGAGCCATGATTGCAGAGTCGGCAGACAGTGACCCAGCGATTTCTAGATGCACAGCGCGCGTGGAAAGACACGTGAACAGTGCCACCCAGCGCTTCTCGTGTCGTCGTCCGATGGCCACTTCTAATGGCCCAAAATAGTCCAGTCCGCAGTGGGTGAAAGGTCTTTGTTTATAGGCCAGTCGCGCCGGCGGCAGGTCGCTCATCTTGGGTGCGGATGGCTGCGCGTGACGAATGCGGCAGAGTCGGCATTCCCTGGCGATCTGCTTGACGGTGGGTCGCAAGCGCAAGATCCAATAGCGCTCGCGGAGCGTGTTTACCACCGTTTCGTGGTTGCCGTGTCCCACGGCCTTGTGGTGGTGTGCGATGAGTAGGCGTACGGCGTGGTCGCGCCCGTCTAGTATGAGCGGATGCTTCTCGTCAAACTCTAAATGCTGCGCGCGGCGCAGGCGGCCGCCGACTCGAAGCACGCCGTCGACAATGATGGGGTCGACAGCTTTCAGGCGACTCGATCGCGGTAGCGGGTCGCCTCGTTGTAGAGCAGTTATGTCTTCGGCGAAATTTCGGTACTGTGAACTCTGTAACATAAATCTTTCCGCTTCTTTGATGTTTGCCGCCGTGAGCGATTCGTGCTGCTGCTTTCGTGCTCTTTTGGCAAAAAGGAAAACCCACGCGACCGTGCGCACTAAGCGAGTCCACGAAGAGAACCGCGTAGCCTCGATCACCTCCTCAGACTGAGCCACAACGCACACTACCCCAGATTTGATTTCTAAATCGTTATTTGGCGCGTCGAGATGCGCGTCTCTGTCAATCGGCCATTCCGACTCCGATCTGGATAAAAACGCGGGTCCAGACAGCCACCTATCCGTGTTCGCGGTCGTCTCGCGAGTCGCATCATCCGCGGGGTTATCCGCCGAATTTACCCATTGCCATTCGCCCGAATCTGATCGTTCTTCGATTTCAGCCAATCGATACGCGACGAACGGTTTATAGTTTCGCGGGTTCTTTTGTTTTATCCACTTTAAGACGGTTTTCGAGTCCGTCCACAATACTCGTTTTGTTATTTCTACGCCGTGCTCGATTTGCACGTTATCGGCTAGTCGCGCGGCTAGTACTGCCGCTTGCAGCTCCAGCCGCGGTATCGACGCTATCTTGACCGGCGCGACCCTAGCTTTTCCTGTCGCTAGTGTTACGTGTACCGATCCGTCGGGCCGCTCGGCCCTCCAATACACGACCGCGGCGCAAGCGACCTCGCTAGCGTCTCCGAACGCATGTAGTTGTACCTTGCTAGACAACAGCGCGTACCATCGGGGTATCGTGACTTTTGATAACGTTTTTATCTCTCCTAGCCAATCGAGCCAGGCCTGGAAGTCGCGCTCGCGTAACCTTTCGTCCCACGAGATTTGTGACGCCCACACCCGTTGCATAAGTACTTTCGATTTTATCGTGATCGGACATAAAAACCCTAACGGATCAAAAATCGACATAATAACGCTCAAGAACTGACGTTTGGTAGGTATTACGTTCCCTTTCAACAGCGACTCGGGTAATTTTTTAAACGTTAGATCAAAACCGAGCAGATCTTGATCTGGATCCCATATTAAGCCTAACGTGCGTTCCGTTTTCGATTTGTGCAGCGCGATCGTCCCGGCTTGAGCGGTATCGTCGTTCGGAAGGCGTGGTCTCAGTTCGAAGGAGTTAGTTGCCCACCCCCGAATGACGAAATCGCCCCGACGGTGCACTTCCGTTACGTCTCGAACTATTTTCTCTACCGTCGCTTGACAATCGTGGCTATACAAAAAATCGTCCATGTAGTGATTTCTATGCGTCGCGACCGCGGCTTCGGGGAATTCTTCCGCGTGTGCATCCGCATTGGTGTTTAACGTATTTATCGCGGCAGTCGGAGAAGACGCTGCTCCAAATATTAAGGTTTTCATGACATACGCGTCAGGCTCTCTGTCTCGGTCCGCGCTTCGCCATAAAAACAGCTGAGCTCGCTGATCCTCGCTTCGTATCTTTACTCGTAAGAACATGTCTCGTATATCCGCTACGACCGCCGTTCGCCCTAACCGAAATCTATATAAAATTCCTATTAGGTTGTTCAGCAAGTCGGGCCCTGTTAATAAATAATCATTCAGCGAGCGTCCAGAAAATTTCGCGGCGGCGTCGAACACTAAACGCACTTTTCCCGGTTTGTTCGGGTTTACGACTGCAAAGTGTGGTAAATATAGGCAGTTGTCGAATTTTTGGTTCACTGGAACCTTTGACGCATACCCGTTTTCTAACAGTCTATTGATTTGAGCTGTGTACGAACTTGCGAACGTCGCGTCGCGGTCTATTTTTTTTTTCTATTTATTTTCGATATTGAACAAGCGCCTTTTAGCGGCATTGTAGTTGTCCGGGAACTGCGGGTTATCCTCCCGCCACAATAGTCCTACTTCCCAGGCGTTGCCTACTTTGCGCGTGGTTTCTTTTAAAATCCGCGTCGCTCTATCTGTCTCCGCTACGGGTCTATTTTTAGCGACTATACCTATAGCGTCTAGATCGAAATATTCTTTCATTTGGTCGTTCAGTTCTTGCAAACAATTAATCGACACCGTGGAGTTCGCGTTTCTATCGCGCGTGTTTCTACGGCCGTGTGCGACCCAGCCTAAGTCGGTAAAGGATGCTACGGGCTCACCCGATTTCCCGCGTCGCACGTCACGGCCCGTGATCAACTCCCAGTAATCTTGGCCTATAAGTAGCATCGGCTTGGCATCGTGCAGCTCTTCCAGGTCACAGTCTCGTAGGTGTCGGTGTTTCTTGATCTCGCTAGCGAACAGGGATTGTGTCGGCAAGTCCAAGTTGAATATAGTGCGACACTTGAGCTCGTGGTCTATTCGGTTCGGCCCGCGTACGATCACTTTCACGTTGCGTGATTCGTTGTCGGTTACACGTAGTCCGCGCGCACTCACTATGTGTAGCGTAGAGTGCGGCCCGCTCGCGCCGATCTTGCTTGCGACGCCCGCGTTGAGTAACGTGACTGACGCTCCATCATCTAGAAGCGCGTGCGTTTTCACTTCTTTGTCTTTATAGCTGATTACGACCGGTACGATTTTCAGCAGCACTTTGGAGTCCGTGCAGCCAATATTAGTGACCTTTTCGCATGTGTCACTGTTCGCGTCGGTTTCATCTGGTTGCTGCGTCGCTCGTTGAGCCGTCGGCGGAGCTTCGTTATGCAAGAGAGTGTGGTGTCGTCGTTGACATCTCGTGCATCCTTTTGCTTTACAGTATAGGCTGTGATGTGCTTTCGACACGCACTTGAAACACAGCTTATGTTCTTTTACAAAATTCCACCGGTCGTCGACGGTCATCTTTTTGAATTTGTCGCACGCTGTTAATTTGTGGTTCGCTTGGCAACAGGTACATTTAATCGGCGTAGAAGCTTTTTCTTCTATTTGCGTGTTTACACGAAAGGTTGCTTCGCGCCTTCGTGTTGATTTCTCCGTCGTCCGCGAGATGGCGCTCATGTTCTGTGTCGTCGGGACACGCGCATAGATCGCGGCTAGTTCGGCTTCGTGATCTAGAAAATCTGCTAGCACGACGATGTTCGGTTCACGTCGACCTTCTTTCCTTGCCGCTACCACGTGTTCTGCGTATTTGTTGCGTAGGTGTGGCGTTAGTTTTTCGACAAGATCTCTCACTAACGTCGGATTATAGAGGTGACCTTCTGTGTCCAAATCTTTGAGTACGGCGACGCAGTTACGTACGGCGATAGCGAAGTCACTCATTTCGCGGCCGCTGTCCGTGACTCGTGGTGTAGTTCTCACTTGTTGCATTACTTCATCTATTATTAATTCGGGCCTTCCGAATTTGCGCTCAAGTGCAGCCATGATTTCTTCGGGTTTGGAATCTGCCGCGAGCAGATGAGCTACCGCCGTTCTCGCTTTTCCTTGTACGGCTACTCGCAGGCGTGCCAGATTTTCATACGATTTGTATTCATAATTAAATGTGGTCGCTTCATACGAGCTTTTGAACATTCTCCACTCGTTTATACTGCCGTTGAAAATTGGTAGTTCATAAGCTTGTCTTGGTACGGGACGTGGCTTAGCTATTTTGGTTATAGCTTGGGCTAGCTCTGCCATCCCTATTCCTTGGTCCTCGCTTTTGTTTCGACATTCATGGCTCTGGTCTCGCCTCGCGGTAAATGGTTGTGAGATTTCTTCTAATGGTATTCTGACATCTTCGGTTGTCACGCCCTGGCTCCGAGAGATCCCCGCTGATTTGGCGGCGGTGTCAGGAGCGTTGTTTGCCATTAGAGGGGTCTGGTTCATCCAGTTCACAACTCGTTCTCGTATCGCGTGTTGCGTCGTATTGTTCTGAGGCTCTTCAATTCCGATCTCTACGAGATCTGCCTCCGATGCAGCATCGAGGTCGGCGAGTTCCATAGCGAGTCTTTTCTTCACAAGGTCTCGTTCAATATTAGCTATTGATTGTGCGGCTTCATATTCGGCGCGCCGGCGTGCAGCGTCGCGTTCGGAGCGCGAGCTACGTGACGTCATCGAGGGCGGTGGACACGACGTAAGCAGTGGCGCGGTGTGTTGCGCGTTCGTTTCGTCTCTACGGCCCGCGGGGGACCGGAGGCGAGTCGTATTCGCGACGTCGTCCGTGTGATCGATTACGTGCCCTCCGACCGTCGGGATCGGCTGGGGCGGCGAATGCACTACGACACCAACTTTTCGTACGGTTGATAGGGATTTAGGTCCAGCCATCGTCGCGAGCCCGGAATCCGCCACAACACTCTCTCTCATTTTTCTTGTTTTGCTTCTCGTAGATCTTCCCGTTGTAGACATTTTCTTGAAGATCCGATGTTCGAAGGACCAACACTATAGATTTTAGGTGCAGGGGTTCATTTGCTTCAATAAAACAACACTTTATCACTTGTCTTGAGAACTTGCGGCTTGATGAGAGAGAGATCTTCTTTGTTCCTTTCACTGTGGCGGGCGGCGGGCGACTGACTGGGCACATTTTTTTTTTTTTTTTTTGTTTTGTGAGGGCCGAATCTGCTTACAGACATCTGCGCGCCCGACCTACCGCGCAGATAGTGCCGGGTTGGGATTTCTACACAGAAGGTGCAGCCCGACCGGCTAAACGACTCCTCAACCTATACTCCGGAGAGCGTATAGGATTTGACATGACGGCGACCGGACGCATTGAGGATGCTTCGGTGCGTTTCTGCCATTGATGGGCGGTGCCTTAAGGGCGCCGCCTCATCGGCGTATGATTAATCTAGAGATGAGGGCCGACGCGTGTCGATCCCTCGGCTGGGGAGGGCAGTTCGGGCTGGACGGCCCGACTGTGAACAAGCAAGGCTCAGATGCCATTCGAGCAGATTTGTTACGTTAACTAGGTGATATCGGGTGGTAGGTACTGCTCTCCTACGTCAGACTGAAGGTCCGATCTGCCTAGGGCCCTTAGAATCTCTACCTCGGTGGTGAGATCGTCAGGTGGATCTGTAAGTGCATTCCGTGGGCGTCTGAGAAAGTGGTGGGCGGGCGGGGGCTCGTAAGAGGCCGCTGCCGAAAGTAACGGGTTGGGATGTGCGATCGCGGCGGTGAAGAAACGCTCTGACGCGTCCTTCATGTATTTGGAGATGGTTGGTAAGTCGAAATCGCTGTGAAGCAGACTGTTTCGAACGTACCAAGGAGAATCTACTGCTCTTCTACAGAATTTGTTCTGTATGATTTGTAGCGGCTTAAGTATCGTTTGATTGGCGTATGCAAAGACCGGGCATGCATAAGTCATGACAGGTCTGATGGCCATTACGTAAAGAGTGCGCTTGTTGCGCATCGATAGCTTACTGCGGCTACCAATCATACTGGATAAACGAGCCAAGTAGAATTTGGCTGTTTTGCAAACACGCTTGACATGATCGCGAAAGTGCAGATGCTTGTCAAGCGTAATACCTAGGTATTTATAACTATGTTGCCACGGAATGTTGACGTCGGCCATTCGAAGTGTAGCAATATTGGGGGAGACTAACTCTGGGCTTTTCGCTTTGGAATAGCGAAAGCAAACGGCCGCGGATTTCTCGGGGTTGATTTCGATCCTCCATAGGCGAAACCACCGCGTAAGTTCGTCTATGGAGGATTGTAAACGTGAGGCGATTAGCCCGTTTGTTCGCGCGCGCAGATAAAGCACTGTGTCGTCGGCGAACAGTGCTAGTTGGACTCCGTTGCGCGGCAGCGGGATGTCATTCGTGTACGCTGAGTACAATAGTGGGCTGAGCGTGGAGCCTTGCGGAACTCCTGCTCTTAACGTTTTGCGCGTTGAAATGGATTTTTCGTGACGGAATACGAAATGTCGGTCGGTGAGGTAGTCTTGAATAATGAATACTAATCTGTCGGGAACTTCCAGTTTATGCAGCTTATATATTAAGCCTGCATGCCAAACTTTGTCAAAAGCTTTGGCAACATCGAAAAATACTGCTACGGTTTTATCTTTCCGTTTGAAACCGGAAGAAATGTATTCAACTAGGCGGAGAGCCTGTTAAGGGCAGGAGTGCCGGGGGCGGAATCCAAATTGCTCGTCGATTATTAGTCCTTTTCCAATTAAGTGGTCGCTGAGACGAGTCTTTAAAACTTTTTCGTATAATTTGCCCATCACCTTGAGGAGGCTAATGGGTCTGTAGCTGGTGGGAAGGTCTCGGGGTTTGCCTGGTTTAGGGATGCCGATTACGACAGCTTCTTTCCAGGTCGGTGGGAAGTAGCAGTTTTTAAAACAAGTGTTGAAAATGGCTGCCAGAAGGGCGATTAAGGGGAAGGAAAAGCGTTTGAATGCTTTGTTATTGATACCATCGAGACCTGGAGCTTTTCTGTTTTTAAGCTCCTTGATATGTTGGCTAATTTCGTCACATGTGACGGGTGGTAGGTCTGCTGAGGGCGGACGGGTCGCGCGGTTGCGCACGTCGCTTTCGACGTAAGCTACGTGGTTGGGGTCGCACTCAAGTGTGCTGGGTGAACATTGAGAATCAAGACTATCTGCCAAACAGTCAGCTTTCTCGTTGTCGTCGAACGCGAGGGTGCTATCAGGCTTCCTAAGCGGGGGAGACGCGGCGTATCCGTCTAAACGGAGTGCTTTAGCGACACTCCAGTAGGCCTTATGGGTTGGCTTAATGCCTTCCATAAGTTGGTCCCACTGTTCGTTACGTAATTCACTGATGCGCTCCCTCACTCGGCGTTGGAGGGCGCGCGCTCGTGACCTATATTCGGGCGTGGGGTATGCGCTCGCGCGGCGCAGGGCAACGTTTTTGACTCTTATGAGTTCGCGTACTTCGGGTGGCAGGTTCAGACGGGGTTTAGCCGCCGGTGCCTTCCGCGAGCAGTCCGCGATCACTTTTTGAACGTGCTCCGTAAGAGCCCCTATTGCTAAATCTACATCGTTGTTAGAATTTAAATCAGATGGGATTCGGTTTAAATCGGGAGTATCGATTTTTTGGAACTCGGATGATACTTTGTCCCAATCGGTGATAAAAATAGGGTCCTCCGGCGGGCTTTCCGGCGAGCCCAGTTTCATAAGGACGGGGCGGTGATCTGAGCTCAGAGCGTGAAGCGTCTCTATAGAGCTCAGTTTCAGCGCCACGTTCTTAAGTAACGCTATGTCCAGAATGTCTGGTCGGTGGGAGTCATTGTCTGGAAACCGCGTCGGTGAGAGGGGCGCGATCAAGTCTAAATCTAAGGCCTCAGCTAGGACCGAAAGCCTGCGGCCGTTAATATTGGAGGTGACACAGTTCCAATCTGTGTGTTTGCAATTAAGGTCGCCAAATAGGATCACTGAGTCTCCTAGGGCGAGGAGGGCTTCTATGTCGCTCCGGAGCAACTCACTAGTGGGAGGCAGGTACACAGAGACTATGATGACGGTCCCGTGACCGGTCATAGACAATCTGCACGCTGTAGCTTCTATATTTATGAGAGTAGGCGTGTCGATAGGGCAGCAGTACAGCGGTGACGGTAGCGTCGCCGCGGGGCGGGGGGCTAGTTGCGGCGACGATATCGGCCCTAAAAGCTGGTGGTTTACGCGGCGGCGGAATAAACACTAGCTTTTCACTATAACTTGAAAATGCTATCGGCACAAGTGCCGTAGCGATGACCACGACACGAATATCAAGTAGTCGGGAAGCCAAAAGGCGGCCTAACTAGTCGACAAACCGAGTGGGCAGCGGGCGCACAGTGAAACGTCCGCGCGGGGCGAACGCTCAGAGCAGACTGGACTGGGCACAGCACAGGGCGCTATATTTATACCCTTGAACAAGCGTGCTGTGCCACAGCGGCATCGTGCAAAAGGGACTATTCTGCCTATCTCTCTCTCTCCCATCGCGCCATCTCGTTCTCTTTATTTATTTGCTATCTCTGTTTGACAATATCGTCGCATAAAATTATATTAACAAAGAAACAAATTTACAGCCATATTCAATAAAAATATATCCTAAGTAATATTGTTCATCCTTAAATTACACTTCGGACGGCGGTGCGCGGAGCATGTCGCACACGCCCGCCGTCTTTACTTATTTCACTACGGCTATAGCTACCGTTAACAGCAGCCAAATAATCTGATATTGAATTTCTACTATATTTTACCACAGATGGGGATATACTGGATCGATAACTAGTTTTATTATTCTTTACAAACCATTGATATACCAATTTAATTAGATGCGCTGTTGGCGTTCTAAAGTGTTCGCGCAGCAAGACTACCAAAACGCAATAAGTCTACTAACCGGCTTTTAGTCAGTGTCATGACCTAGCGAAGAACAAACGTGCGCGATGTCGACTTGAAACTCGAACTCGTCGTGTCGACTCGACACAGAAAAAACATTTCCTATAAGTAAATATCTTAATTTGAGATTAGTTTTTGCCTGCAGACTCTTATTTGATTATTTTTCAATTTAATTTGAACATTAACATGATTTCATTCTCGTCACATTCTCATATGCAGTGTAACACGACCACCCCGTAATAAACGTTTGTAACACTGATATCATTGGCCGGCGATCGGCCGATGTCTGCCCTCGCGGCCTGCCCAAAGAAGTGTATTTTAACAAGTCTTCTCTTATTATCTCTATTAGATTTCTCTAAGCGAATATATGCCGTAAGCGTTATAGATAGAGCTCAATTTCCATGCTTCGTAAAAGAAAAATAATTCCGTCCGAAGAAGTGAATTGTAAATGGTCTCATATTAGAATTTCGTAATGCAAATATATGTCACAAGTATTACGAATAAAGCTCAATTTCCATTCTTAATGTAAATAGAAGTATATATAAGGTAACAAACTTTAATACGCTACCTGGACGACGCTTTTGTGTTCCTTCAAATAGCGAATACGAATCCTTATAAAATTGGTACATCAATGTTACAATAAAATGTTCTCTTACTAGAGCTGTATTTAATAAACCTAAATTATTATAAAAAAATATTAGCTTTCAGACACGTAACCTGTATTATTTCGGAAAAATATGTAACTTGCTTGAAATAATAACATTCGAATTCAACTGTGTTTCATATATTAGGTCGGGGATAAAGTCTTTTCGGATATACAGGGTAAGTCAGAATGTTATGCAGGTTTTCAAAAATTTATTATGTGAAATATAATGAACATATAATATTGTGAGATATACTGTGTGAAAGGTAAACTCTCAAAGTTTAATTAAGTGTAGTTTTAAGAAAAAATCACATCACAGGTGTTCTATGTGAGCGCCTTTTGTTACACGACAGACATCAAGCCGATATTCAATCTCCTCCCAAACTTTCTGCAGCATATCGCGATCGATATCAGCAATGGCTTCTGCGATGCGAGCACGCAGTTCATCCAGTGTTGTTTGGAGTGGTGGTACGTAAGCACGATCCTTTACAAAACCCCACATGAAGAAATCACACGGGGTTAGATCGGGTGAACGAAGGACTAGTCGACAGACTTACCCTGTAGTTTGTATATACGTTTAAAAAAATCTCTTTGGGTATACTAGTTTCATCTTTGGTTTTGATACCCTTAAAAAGTTACATTTCAAAAAAAGAACCAATTTAGTAAAATATTGTTTCCCACCGGTTTTCATTTGTTTTTCTTTCTGTCGAAATAAGTGAATCTAATGAAGAAATTCGACACATTTTAAAATTTTATTATTTTAACAAGGAAAAAATGCAACGCAAGCTGCGAATTTTTTTTGTGATGTTTATGGCCCTAATGCGGTGTCAGTAAGAGTAGCATAAAGTTGGTTTAAACGTTTTCAGTCCGGGAATTTTGATGTCAAAGATTTTCCTTGTTGTGGTGGCCCTGTAACTGTGAAGGTTGAAGATCTGGGAATTATAAAACAGTTTTGGCCCATTTGAAAAAAGCTGGGTACACAAAAAAGGTCGAAATTTGGGTGCGACATGAGCTCACTGAAAGAAACCTAATGAGCAATGTATTAATTTGCGATTCTTTATTAAGACGTAATAAAATTGAACCGTTTTTAAAGAGATTGATAACTGGTGATAAAAATGGATCAAGTACGATAAGAACGTGCAAAAAAGGTCGTGATCAAAAGTCGGTCAGGCTTCACAGACTGTGGAAAAACCCGGACTAACTCGCAAAAAATGATGCCGTGTGTACGGTCGGATTGGAAAGGTATTGTTCATTATGAGCTTTTACTTTACGAGATTAAAGCAAGAAATTGAGAAAAGCGGCCGGAATTAATCAATCGAAAGGGTGTGGCCTTTCATCACGATAATGCTAGAATTTACACATCTTTAGTCACTCTTAAAAAATTAAGAGAGTTTGGCTGGGAGATGTTAATGCATCCGCCATATAGCCCTGACCTCGCACCTTCAGATTTCTGCCTGTTTCGATCTCTTCAGAATTCTTTAGACAGTATCAAGTTAACATCAAGAGAGGACTGCCAAAACTACTTGTCGCATTTTATTGATCAGAAGTCCCAAAATTTCTACAGCAACGGGATCATGTCACTACTTACAAAATGGCAGACAGTCATCGAACAAAATTGCACATATATATTATAATTAAATGTAAATAAACTTTAAAAAAAATGTCTTGAGTTTTAATATAAAATGCGAAAAAACTTTTAAAATATAAAGATTTCGCCACATAGAGTATTTTACAATATATATCTCAAAAATATCATTTTTTTACTTAGCCAAAAGAGCATTGATGATAGGTATAACAACATAAATAGTTTTTGACAACACAAACATGATATTAAGAAGGGGCTGCACGCCTAAATGCCCACACAATAACTTTTAAATACACATTTTAAACTTTATAATTCAAAACATACCAAGTTTAAAATGTGTATTTAAACTATAATTCAAAACATACCGTCTTGTTTAGGTTAAAACTAATTATGTATAGAGCTAAAACCTTAAAATTTCTAGAAACAGTCTAGTTATCGAAATTTCAAATAATAATAATAACGTATACATCACAACATTGCCTAGGCCCCAAACTAAGCATTAGCTTGTGTTTTGGGTACCAAGCGAAGACATAACATACACATACCTAACAACCAAGACCCGGTATCAGTATCAATATTCATCATATAAATACTGACCCGACCTGGGATTCGAACCCGGTACCTCCAGCTTCGTAAGCAGGGTCCTTACGCACTAGTCCAAGCGGTCGTTGAATGTTTTATAATTATTAAGATATTTCTATAACTAGGATGTTCATAGTTTCAAAGTTTTGGCTCTATACGAAACTAGTTTTAACCCAAATCAGACTATAATTCAAAACTGTTCAAAACATACCTACCAAGATTTAAATACGTATTAACGTCGTCGTCATAATCGTTTAATAGCGTTTGTATTGGTGTTTACGCGTGTGGCCCCTTCTTATGGAATCATCATCATCATCATCAGCCCGTGTCTCTCCACTGCAGGATATAGGCCTCTCCCAAGGCTCGCCACCACACACGGTCCTCCGCCTTTCGCATCCAACTACCCAACTATCCAACTATCCAACAACTTCTTATGGAATAGTGCTTCATAAGACGAACAAACATTGAAAAATTGATTTAGCTCCCTCAATTTGTTACACTTGGTCTATATTTCTTTTTTCTCTCATCATATATACACTTCATAACATAGAAATGTCTACAGCCATATAGACGATACAGCTCCCATTAATTTTTACACGACTTCAAAAAAGAAGGAGGTTTCTCAATTCGACCATATATATGTTTCTTTTTTTATTAAATAAACGAATTGTTTTTTATTGTTAATTTGTTTTTTCTGTCGTGATAGCCAAATGGCGGCGAGCCCGCTTCTTGTTTAGAAGGTCTTGGTTCGAAACCCAGAAACCGTAATGTCCCTATAAGTTTCTTCTGATTTAAGTACATTACTGTCACTGTTTATATGCCTCAGAGAGCATGTTAAGCCGTCGGTACCGGTTGCCATCATCATCAGATGGCAGTCGTTAAAAAGAGGCCTAAGTCCTTGCAATGAGGCTGATATGGTATGGTATTTTGTGTTTATGGGTAAAAAGGGAAAATAATTAGATACCTAGAGACTGCAGGTTTGTCATAATGGACATGATTTCCAGTGAGCAGATGAAAAATCCGTTTTGTTGTATGCCATATTAATCCTTGTAAATCCAGCTTTAAATTTTTAATTTTATTTTACTACCACAATAACAGCCAATTGCGCTAACTATAGGCATGAGTTAAAGAGACGTCTTATTATTTAGGCGAAAACTTACGCCAAAATTTTTTTACGTTTGATTATTGGACGCCTAAGCGACTTAAGTGATTCTTAACCTATTTTAATCGACGAAATGAATCCTTGTTACCTTGAGTTTCTTGTTTTTCTCAATAATATGTATGACTAGGTTCTAATACTAATCGACGCGTAACGCACTACAATGTCTAAAAATTTTTTAAATGATATCGAGTGTGTAAAGAATTAAAATTAAAAGTAAAAAATTTAATATTATAGATTAGTAAAATACATCATTTTGAAAGCGATTTACTTAAACAATATTGACGAATACTTCGAAATGAAACAAATCTTTATTAACGCAGCCCACGTTTCAAGCAAATTTTCTGTGAAAATAGTTAAGACAGGCAACTTTACATCGATTGCACGAATAAAATCACAGACAAGTGGAACATAACAAGGCGACTCCTAGCTTAGGCATTACCTAGCGTGAATTTGTTGGTACAATCGGTCCTATCATAAAATCCCGGCTCCCGCCTGGTAAGGAGTAGCGTTAGACTTGTTACTGAAATTAGCTGTAAAACTTTTAATTATGTGACAAAACTATAGACAAAGAAATCATTTAAACGTTTGACAAGTTAATGTAATAAGTATGCACTAATATGATTTGTTTGATAGCCAAAATAATAACAACCGCACGTAATCGTTTGGAGAGACTGTAGGCGATCAGTAGCTGGATTAAGGCTTATACAATACAAATGTGTAAACCACACGGACGTAGCCGCGTACGGAGTTTGTTAAATTTGCGATCTGATTCTCCTAAAGTGACTAACCATTTCTAATTATTTATATTACTTATTCTATAATCGTATTATTCGTGGATATTTTTTGTAATTATTTGTTTAGTAAATTAAATCTTTTCAAATTTTTAATCAAATTGCGAACAGTGGATAAATTATACGTTCCAGTCATTAGCGCGTTATTGTCACGGGTGTGGAATGCAATAATGAAATAGTTTTCCACAACATGTGGCGTGTGCTTAATAGCGTCATGGTATAATGCAGGTTTTTGTTGTGCTCCACCAGACCGTGTTATGAAACTGCCATAATGTGACGTAGTAAACATACAAAGGAAAAATATCAGTTTTCATACTCATACTTTTTATGAGTCACCTATGTATAAAACATGGCATTTAAGCTACTTCGACTAGGGAGTTCAATTGGAATTACCGTCTATATTGAGAAGGGTGAACGCTATGTCAAAGTTTCAAAGTAATAATAATAACTGGGACATCCCACCCAGCGCCATCTAGTCCTAAAGTAAGCAAGTAATATGCTTGTGTTAATTTGCACTAGATATACGTGCTTCAATATTGTTTATTATATACATATTCAGATAATAATACCGTATACATGACAAGAACGTCCAGTTCCCAAACTAAGCATTAGCTTGTGTTTTGAGTACCAAGCGAAGACACTACATACATTTAATAACCAAGACTCGATACAAGTATCGATATTCATCATATAAATACTGACCCGACCTGGGATTCGAACCCGGGAACTCCATGCAGCTTCATAGGCAGGGTCGCTACCCACTAGGCTAAACGGTCGTCTTTTAACTAAGGCTAAACTATATGTATACTGTATTATCTATGGGCTAAACGATACTTTTTACACCCAGGTACGGAACAAATAGACATGTTCATGCACACAAATATTTGTCCCGGACGGGGATCAAACCCGCGACCCTTGGCTTATTATTATGAATTAATTACTTGTGTGAATATTTTTAGAATATGCTTTATTTTAGACGGTAAGGTTGTCTTTCTTACTGAAAAGTAATGCTCATTACATCTTTTACATATTCCGATTAACCGTTTCTTAATGTACTGGTTGGTGTTAGTTATTTTGTTGTGTCAGTTCAAGTTATGGTTTTACATTTTCCCGTCGTTTTAGTATGTACAAGGAACGCTTCTATCCTTTTTAATTCTCTGGTGTTTATATTTATTCTTTAAACGTGAAAAGTCAGTGCATCGATACGCATTTAAAACGTAATAAAACAAACATTGTAAGAATTCGATTTTAAGAGTTACAAAGCTCTCAAGGTAATAGAGTCCGTTCGTAACGTATTCGTGTCACGTGCCGTCGCCTTTCCTCCCCCGACTCCCAGCCCGCGACTCGAATCGACTATCAGCCCCCACGGTCACTTCTCTCAGCCTTGTACCTGAGTGACTGAAACTCCAATTACATTCCGATTTCGAAAAATGAGCATAACTGATAGCTTTCTTAGACCAAAAAAAAAGATGAAATAGAAAAAAAAAAGACACGAAACCACGAACTGAAACCACACATTTACATATTTAAGAATTAATTTTACAGTATTTCACGACACACGATGGCTTTTAAACTCTTTTTAAGCCTGAGGTCTAGCAGTATGGTGACCTATGTTGCTTCAGCAATTATCGGCGAATTAAAAATTTGCACTAACTTCCGGCACCACCACTTTAGTACGGCACTAGGTTTTTCGACATTTATTTTTAATCATCTATACACTATAACAAAGCCGTACATTAATAATTTGTCGTAATTTGTACCTGAGAAATTCCATTCACTCACGTACTCATCTGTACCGCTCAGAAATGACGGCATAGTGCTCAGAGTTATTTTCTGATATAGTAACAGTCTTCTAAGCGTTATTCACGTTGGTTCATTTCACAGGTAAATTTTTTCCAAGGGCTTGTAGTCTATAGTGAGTTAATAATGTACTTTTAGTCAAAATTTAAGATTAGTCCGGGTAGTAAAATCTCACTAAATAAAAAGTGGTAGGACATACTAGATGTTTGTTAAAACAGCTTCATATCGTATAGGTACCTTGTCGTGATAGCCCAAAGCGCAACGAACCTATCTCAAATTTATAAGGCCATAGGGCCACGGTTCGAATCCGGGCGTGTACCAATGAGTTTTTCAGACTCCGTCCCTTGGAGAGCACGTTAAACAGTCGGTCCCGGACGCTGTCAATAGATGACGGTCGTTACAATTCCCAACCCGCAGTGGAGCAGCGTGGTGGATTTAAGCTCCAAGCCCCCCTCACCCCGGCGGAGGCCTAAGCCCCTGCAGTGGGGTAAAAATGGGCTGATGAAGTGAAGTGAAGATCCTATACTTACCTGAGTCTTCCTATCTTTCTATGTAATAACCATAATAATATATGGAAGCAAAACCTGCTGTAAAATTAATTTACTCTATGGCGAAACTAGATGCTTTTAACATTAAAGTGGAACTGTCCACTTTAGCGTTAACCTATAGCTCCGTCCACGGAAACAAACACATTCACTATACAGATGTAATGAAATGAAATAATTTTAATAAGAAAAAGTCATAAATTATAAGGAAAATACTGTAAAAAAAACTTTATTGCTAAATTCATTTGGTTCAAATTGTCTTGCAAATTGCAAATTGAAGGTACGTTCAGTCACATTACTTTCCTGGTAGATCTGTACAATAAATGTTAATTATTATTATTAAGTATTATTATTACACAGTTTTTCGGTTTTTATTCAAGCAGCCCTATTCAGCACCAGCAGCTTCTATTTTAATTTTTGTGTTCTATTTTTGGACTACTGATTCATTCCATTTCACAACACGAAGATTTGTTTGCCATTCATTTCGAATTTAAATTATGTTTGTTTCTATGTAAACCTTTGATCAGGATAAACAGTAATCTATCATACTTTCCGCCCCTTCAATTGTTTAAAAAAATCACGTCCTTTGGTTACTCTATTACGAGGTGAAGAAAGGACAAATAAATACATTTTCGCATTTATACCAGTTAAAAATTCAATGAAAAAAATAGTATTGTTGGAAGGTAATATGGCTGGATTTTTTCATTGGTTTCTCTCTCGATCCCCTCGTCGCACCCTGACAAAGACTGATGAGACAGCACGTCCCGACCTTCATCTTTTTGCCGCCCGCTCCCTGCTCCGAGTTTCCGAGACATTAATACTGTTTATGGTGGAGCAGAGATGACATTTTAACGAA
The DNA here is from genome assembly GCA_949709985.1 of Luffia ferchaultella. Taxonomy (NCBI): domain Eukaryota; kingdom Metazoa; phylum Arthropoda; class Insecta; order Lepidoptera; family Psychidae; genus Luffia; species Luffia ferchaultella. The sequence continues at coordinate 1,947,136 of OX453240.1, read as the reverse complement.
TAAATAAATATATAGGATATAACTCTTAAATTAACAGTGTTTTACTTTATTTTATTATTTGTCGTTATAGCGGCCACAGTAGTACACACTTCCTGAAAATTTCAAGTGTACGCAATAATCTCACAACCATCAAATATCAAAACGTCGCAAAAACCCGTTTTTTGTATGGCCACTCCCTTTAATTTCTGATTTACTGTTATTTTTATTATTTGTTGTTAAAGTGGCCATAGTAGTATATCTATACTAATATTATAAAGCTGAAGAGTTTGTTTGTTTGTTTAAACGCGCAAATCTCAGGAACTACTGGTTCGAATTGAGAAATCCTTTTTGTGTTGGATAGTCCATTTATCGAGAAAGGCTATAATAGGCTATTATTACATTACGCGGCGACCAATAGGAGCGGAGCATCAATGAAAAATGTTGCAAAAACGGGAAAAATTATTTCTTTTGAGGGCTTCTGTTATTCTATTCTATTCTATTCTACGAGCTACGTAAACGGTTGATGTTAAGCAAAATTCATGTATTACGGAATTGTTCCCCTTCAAAAGTTCTAACCAAAAATCCGCGACATTATATGCGTATCTTTTACGATTGACTTACTATAACCTTTTTTTTATGCCAATTAAATCTGTTGCTAGACGTGCCAGAGAATTTCTTTGTTTTGATGCTGACGATGATACCATAGTGTAGTGATATTATATGGTTGGACTAGCGACCCACCCCGACTTCGCACGGGTGCAATATACTAATGCGTCGAACGGGAAGAAGAACGTTTTAGCTTATAATTTTCATATTCTTCAACCGAATATAATTAAAAAATATAAAATTTGTCTGTTTGTTTGTTTGTTTCCGGGCTAATCTCCGGAATGGCTTAACCAATTTTTATGGGACTTTCATTAGCTAAAAAAGGACTATTTAGTGAGTATAGAGGGTGGGTTTATAGGGGTAAGGAACGGAAAGGGAGGACAGGGGATTGTATATGGCTGAAAGGGAGAAGGGGTGTTGAAGGGAATGTGAGGGGGAACATTTCTGTAGTCCACCCGGGTGGAGCCGGGTACGACCGCTAGTACTTTATAAAAATTTCAAGAGTAAGCAATGATCTCACAGCCGCCAAATCACCAAAACGTCGAAGAAAACACGTTTCTTGTATGGGGACTACCTTAAATTTTTAAATTTTATTTATTTTTTATTATTTAACTAGCTTTTCGCCCGCGGGCTTCGCTCGCGTTGAGCACAGTTGTAGTGGGACAGTTAAAGGAACGCGACGCTGTAGAACATTGTAACACTTTCTAGAACATTCTGAAATTTAACTGCCTAAGAAATCTTATGAAATTTTTATGAAATTAGGTAATATGACATGGTCACATAGATCTCGTCAAAACATCAAGTTTGAGTACCAACACGATAGGTCTGCGATTGATGGTTTTGAAAATATAAGCATTTAAATATTTGGTCACGTGGTCACATAGATCTCGTCAAAACATCAAGTTTGAGTACCTACACGATAGGTATGCGATTGATAGTTTCGAAAATATAAGCATTTAAAAATTTGGTCACGTAATCACATAGATCTCGTCAAAACATCAAGTTTGAGTACCAACACGATAGGTCTGCGATTGATAGTTTCGAAAATATAAGCATTTAAAAATTTGGTCATGTGGTCACATAGATCTCGTCAAAACATCAAGTTTGAGTACCAACACGATAGGTCTGCGATTGATAGTTTCGAAAATATAAGCATTTAAAAATTTGGTCACGTGGTCACATAGACACGTCTGCAAAATTTTAACGAAATCGGTTTAGTCGTTTCGGAGATTAGCCGTAACAGACAGACAGACAAAAAGTAGCCTATGTCACCCCCGGTAATGCTTTCTGTACGTCTGCAAAGTTTCGTTGAAATCGGATCAGTCGTTTCGGAGATCAGCTCGAACAGACAGACAGACGGACAGACAGACAAACAAAAAGCAGCTAATGTCACACCTAACAATACCCTCTGTACGTCTGCCAAGTTTCATTGAAATCGGTTAAGCCATTTCTGAGATCAGCGCAAACAGACAAACAGATGGACAGACAGACACACAAAAAGTAGCCTATGTCACACCTGATAATACCCTCTGCACGTCTGCCAAGTTTCACTGAAATCGGTTTTGCCGTTTCTGAGATCAGCTCAAACAGACAGACAGATGGACAGACAGACAGATAAAAAGTACCCTATGTTACCCGCGGTAATGCCCTCTACACGTCTGCAAAGTTTCATTAAAATCGGTTCAGCCGTTTCGGAGATTAGCCGGAACAGACAGACAGACAGACAGACAGACAGACACTTCAATTTTATTAATATAGATGTAATAGTGGCCATAGTAATACATTCTCTTTGAAAATTTCAAGTGTCCTATTGCCGTTCAGAAGATACAGCCTTGTGACAGACGTAGGATGGACGGAGGGACAGCGGAGGCTTATCAATAGGGTTCCTTTTGGTACCCTTTGGGTACGGGATCCTAATATTCAGATCTAAAATCACTTTTGTAGTCGGTCTGTCGCGTTTTATGTAATATTGCCATAGTATTGCATTAGTCCCATTGCACTGTTCTATTTTAACACGCAGTGAGAGAGCACCGATGGGAAAGCCTCCTTCCTTTTAGCATAGGCGATCCATAAGGCTGCAACCAGAGATGGTTTATTAAATTCTTTTAAAAAATTTGGGCATTACTTTATCATGCTTTCATGAAAGTTGGTAATTTTGGGAATTTCATGTTTCAGTCTTTGAGAGGGCTATATTTACTATACAGAACAGTATTTGGATTTACGAGGATCGGGTCTGTGTGACGAGGTGTGAACGTACGAAATATATGAAGCGTAGTGTCGAAATGATGAAATCGACAGCCAATGATGGGCCAAATTTGAAATGATGCAAGAACAAAGAAAGAGATAGCACTATTAAACATAAATGTGCTGGAGAGAGAGCGTGTCAGACGGCCATGATCCACGTAGGTGTATAGGATAATTTTCGGAAAGTAATGACCAGGTCACCGACTTGACTCATACAGGCATCTCTTTTTCCACACCCTTTTTTCTCTTTTACACGAATTAGTTTATATATGCATAGATCATAAACATATGTAGCATAGTACTGCTACTGTTTCACTGGCACTGGTACTGGAGGTTTCACTGCTACTGGAGATCAAACTGGAGATCCACGGAGTTCCATGCTACACGGTTAATTCTCAGGTCAATCCATTGTCAATCACAGAAAATGGACAGATGTCAATGACCCAGAATAAACTGAAGAATCATGGCGCTGTCGTTAAAATTATATGCACATTTATAAAGAAACTATTACAAGCCATTTCTAAATCTACTACATAGTAGGTATATGCTTTCACTCTATACATATACGTTATGAACTTAAACATTGAGTGCTTTCTGAAACCTGTTCCACGGCGGTGAAATGTGTCACAGATAGATTGACACGTTAAGCCGGCCAACAACGCTCGTATTCACGGCCCGCGGCTGTCACATGATGTCATATTTTACCATGGTGTTTTACTCTTCGATGAATCTCGGAATATTTTATCGTTTATCGAACCTGACCTTGCATACAGTATTACTTGGGAGTACCTAATCACCTAATCTTCGAAGTCAGTATACTGCAAATTCACTACTAAACTGCTTACGTATGAGTGGTTTGATTTTCCACACAAATGCGAAAGGCATCGACGAAAGGCGTTATAGAATGATGTTATAAAAGGTATTACTTGAAATATTAATATTACCTATTTGTGAAATTCGGAAAAGTACTAGACAGGACTTTTTTCTTACTATGCTGCAATTATATAACTGCACTACGTACTATACGCGCCACCTATCTAAAAGGCTGCTTCAAGTTGGCTACGCACGAAGTCGCGCGCAGGTACAGTCGAACGTATCAATTAAATAAAACAAATATAATATTTAATTATTTTGAACTTTACAAATCGTTTAACTTAATAAGCATGTATCGTCAATCTTAACTGCTCATAATAAGTTTAATAAATAGAGATACTACATATTTCAAACAACTTTTTTCTTTGTAAACAATAATGGTCAAAATGGACCTCGATTTTTTTAAATGTATACGAATTACTCATATACAAAAAATAGCTAGAAAATCACTTAAGTAGTTTAATTAACTTATCACTGTATAAAATAGAATCCAAAAAATTTAAAAAAACTTTCATGTAAATTAAATTGTGAAGGCAATAATTCTGTGAACTAAAAGGAACGTGGGTATATTGGTTGTTGATAAATTGCAGTATGACACTTTTTCTCATTAGTTCGTTTTGTGACTCTGGTATTAAAAATATTTTTAGGTAGATTTCTAATGCCATTGCAAGCTGTGACCTATTTAGAATAAAAATAAATAAACACAGACCCCAAGAAAAGATGTATCTGAGTTTTATTTACTTTAAAAGGTTGCCGCCTGGAATATCATTTAGACGGGCAAAAAAAACAGGCTTACGTCAAAGAAAATTACCGTTCCGTTTGCTTGTATAGTAGAACAATCAAAATAAGCAATAAGGAAGAATTCATTTCATCCGAGCTTTACTTGCACAAATACGACCCCAAAGTCTGATACATAAACAAATAAGTTTAGTAAGTATACCTGTATAACCTAAAATCTAAAAAAAAAAATTGTTGTGATTGCGTGCATTCATCTCGCTCCTTATGAAATAAAATCCCGAATAAAGAATGAAATTCCCGCAAAACAATGTACTATAACGAAACGGGTATAAAACGAAAAGGGTTTTTGAAATAAAAGTGAACTAGTTTACAAAAAAAAAATAGTCTATTAATTTAATCGTAAACATCACTACGATTCAGTACCTACTTAAGAATAGTCCAGTAAAAGTCCAATAATCTCTAACTCTATAAAAAAATATTTTACTACATACGTCAATGACCCATAGAGCATAGCATAGTCATATTCTCTCATTGAAAAGAAGGCAAAAGAACTATGCTCATACAGCCATGTTTGAAGTATTTTTAAAAGATTATTATTATTTCTGACTTCGTATCGAAAATATTAACATATAATAATTTTTATTGCACCTATACTTATCAAATTTACCAATTATTATATTTATACCAATACCAATAAAAACGACGGTGAAGACCGTACCGTGCGGACGTGTCGCTAGTGTATTCTCTGAAAGTCTTAACTCCTTAAATTTGTTGTCATTTAAGAGTGACGCTGATTGTTTAGGAACGTCTAAATGTGCCAATTTTACTCATAGACAATCGTGAGTGCGTAGTGATTAAAATTTTTCGTTAAGCTGTAACAATAGGTAATCCGGTTTCGTGGATCGACAATGAGTACTAAACGTTCACCGACTGGATGCGGCATGTTCACTGGACTTGGTGGTTCTCAACCAAATTTATCAAACATGTCGGACACTGGTAAAGAAATTCCGCAAATACTTTTTCGAAACAAACGTAAATTAACCGATGATAATGACCATATTAAATCTGAACTGTCTGAACTGAGAAAACAAATGTCCGAAATGGTTTCTCTCATTACGACAGCCACTAACTCTCAGACTGAAAATATTAATAAACTATGTGAAGATATTAGTACTATCAAAAATCAGGTCAACAACATTTGCACTACTATTGACCAAGTCGTTCTGGAACAAAAAGGGCTGAAAACAGAGATGGAAAATTTAGTAATCGCTAAAAATAAAATAGACCAAAAAGTCGTTTGCTTGGAAGCTGAAGTAAAACAAATTAAGACATCCTTTCAACCTACTATGGCTGTAAAACCGAACGATTTGGAAGAAGTGATCGCAGAATTTCAAGAGCGCAACTATAGAAATAAAAATATAATAATTGTTGGAGTTCCAGAACCTGTGTCTCAAGTTTCCGCTGAAAGGCAGGAAAGTGATAGGAAGGAAGTTTTAAAAATTATAAATTCCGTCGTTAAAGATTGTCCAGAACCAGAAAGAGTACTACGCCTTGGAAAATACAAACTAAATAAATCCCGGCCCATCAAAATAAGCTTTTCATCTGATCTAAATGTAAAAGCAATACTACGTCATAACAACAATGTCAAAATAGAAAATATAAAAATGTATCCTGATCAAACTCTCAACCAGCGGAAATACTTAATTAAACTAAGAGAGGAGTTGAACAGTCGAATTTTAAACGGTGAAACTAACCTTAGCATTAAATACAAAAAGGGAATGCCTACAATTGTTGAGATACAGCCAAAAAACTCCATGCTAACATAAATCAGTGTACGGTGATGTCTTCCAGTAATAGTATTTCGTATCAAGTTGCTAACAGTTACTCTGATATACAAAATACAAAAAAGTCGCTGAAATGTTTTTATGGTAATGTACGTAGTATTGTCAAGTTGGGTAGGCTGGATGAACTCAGATGTGCAATACAATCATTTTAATCAACTATTCATGTTGTAATACTAACTGAAACATGGATAAAGAGTGAAGAAGAGGCTAAAAGTCTCCAACTACCTTGTTACACTCATTACTTTAGCTTCAGACATGATACTAGGGGCGGAGGAGTGTCAATATATGTCCACAACAACTTAGTACACAACTTGATCGAAGAGATAAGCATAGATGACATTCACTTCCTTCGGGTCCATATAGAAAAATTTTCTCTAGACATTGCCGCCATATATAAACCTGGGCGTACTAATACGAAAGAGTGCATGGATGCATTTTCGTTCCAATTACATAAAAGAAAACGCGCTGTTATTTTCGGAGATTTCAACTATGACTTACTAAAGAAAGCTGATACAACATACAACTATTTGAATGTGTTAAAAGAATCTGGTTTTAAAATACTTAATAAAATAAAAATTAGCCATTGCACTCGGGAAACGTCTACATCCAAAACTATATTGGATCATGTCAGCTCTAATTTAAAAAATAATCATTTTCGCCTTGCTATTGTTGATAGTGCTATGTCTGACCATAAGCAAATATTCCTTGAAATAAAAAAATAATAAAAAAATTTCAATCTGAAGCTACTAAGAAAATAAAATATGAAGCAATAGACTATACCAAACTATATAAAGTAGTAGAAGAAACTATTATTAACAATAAAATTGATAATGACTACATTTTACTGGAAAAAAAAACATACTAACTTGCTTGAAACAATGCAAAATATCAAAATTCAAAATCTTGAATCCCCCAAAACAAGACTGGATTAATAAAGATTTGCTCCAAAACATAAATAAACGTAATATACTATGGCAACACTATAAAAGAAATAAATTGGACAAGAAACTAGAAGAAGAATTTTACAAAGAAAAGCTATTGGTTTCTAGAAACATTCGAGAGGCTAAGAGAAATTACTACCATAAAGCTTTTAAGGAATGCAGTAATAAACCTACCAAAATGTGGGCACTTAGTAATAACCTATCACATAATAGAATAAAAGAAACACCAACACCAACTGTACTGCTCACGGTTTCTGATACATTAACGGATATTTGCCTTATCTAGTACATACTTTCATACGACATCCTTGTAAAACTGTGTTAGCGTTGCATTGCAGTGTAAATATGTTTCAATTCATTTAATATGTACCCACATTTTTATATATTATTTTCAAATAGTTATTTACATGTGATTAAGGGTTTTTAAATGAAACTTGTTTATTTATAATTTAGTGATAATATGTCATTTACATTTTGAGTACTAAATTGATCTGTATGTTTCACGGTTTCACCTTAAACATTATTTTTATTTATTTATAAGTGCGTCCTTTCTCATGTAAGTGAATTTGTATATTCTTAATGAGAAATAAATATCTTAAACCTTAAATATTAGGTCCAAGCTAGTATGGGATGCGACCGGTGTTCGTTATGTTCTATATTTTTATTGCTTTTTGATTTTTATTCTCGTCATCATTCTGTTGTATTTATTATAAATTAAATAAATCAATTAAAATATTTTGTATTAGTTTTATTTCACTATTCGTAATTCCGGCAATGTCATGTATATAGTTTTTTACCATAGCCTGTATTCAATGTATATCTAAAACAATGTAACAAAACACCTAACAATACTTACCTATTAATTAACGATAATAATAAATTCACAAAAACAACAGTAACAGAATATAATTAACAGTTACTGACGGGGCGCGGGTTAAAATTACGAAATTGGAATAGAGACTTATGTACGTCGACTGTACATAGACGGCGCGGGATGCGAGGAACGCGACCTGCGGCCGTACTCTGGTAAATTAATTCAGTGCCGAGTTAGCATCGAATACGCGCCATTTCAAAAATCCGTGCTCTCGCCCATAGTCCTAGCGATCGGATTTTTGAAACGGAACATATTTGGCGCTACTTCGGTGTCGTGAAAAGTCCGAGTAGGGCCATTGCTCTCGCGGTCGATCCGCCTGCCGCGCCAATTGCTTTCACCGCCCCTTGCCCATATTTTTGGTGTTTGCGCAAATATCTGGTGCTAACTTGAGAGCCTTTTACTTTGGTGGCGCGTATAGTACCCAGCACAAAGCAGTACTTTGTGGCTCTAGAGCAAAAAGAAGATGTAAGGAGATACTTTACTGCTCTATGTTAGTTGTTTTTTTAAATCACGACTGCGTGGCTGGCCAACCAAACATCATGAACCAAACGGCCATTTGAACTTTGACAGTTAAAAGTACTGGCTATAAAAAAGAAAATCGTTTTGAGTTTCATTGTTGAAAATTATAAAATAGTAGCCATAGAGAAATTAAGTCAGCAGAGTATTAATTTTCACTGAAAAATTTAAGCATGCTAACCGCGTAATTATATTTTATTTAAGTAATTATAAAAATGAAATCTTCAAGTGACATGGAAATTTTCTCAACTCCGGAAAAATTTAAATCGAAGCCAAAAGCAGATTATGCACTTCGTATTAACTTCAAATAAGCACTCGATGCAGTAATAAAGTACTTTCTGCTCGGTGCAACAATCTACTATTGTTTTTCTTTTATTTTAAAACCAATTGATATAAATTAAAACCACAAATATTAAAAATTTACTAGCAATACGATCTGTGGTGTAGCGCACGCTGCAGCTCAACTACCAAACGCCCAATCTTGATAGCAACGTGACTGGGAAGTTCTGTAACTATTACAACATGATACATACTCAGGGCGGCCCCGAAGGAAATCGGAGCCCCAACTCGGGACGCATGTATCATAATTAAGAGAGTCTTTGGCGGGCCATTGAGCGTGATAGAGGCGACTCGTAGCGGCTCTAGGGATGTTTTATACGCGTACGTCTCAAGTAGTCTTGTAGCAGCGTCCTCTAAAGCCAAATCCGCCGCTTGTATTTTATTTATGACTAGCTTTCCGTCCGTGGCTTCGCCCGCGTGGACTACACGCTTATACTGGGACCGCTAAAGGGACGCAACGCAAAGTACATTGTAAGACTTCTAAAACATTCTGAAATTTAACTACTTAAGAAATCTTTGAAACATCGAATTTCATCAAAATCCATTTAGCTATTTTAGCATGAAGAATAGCTATTCCTCATAAACTGTGTATTTTTTGGGATATTAAAAGGATTCTTTCATTTGCCGCTCTCCTGGTACCGAGTAGGTACCTTCTCATGATAAATTCAGGTGATTTCATTATGTCAAAAATTTCAGATTTTTATTGTAAAATAGATATCCGACATACATATGATTCAGGTTATAAGTATATGACTGTGTGCCAAATTTCATTCGAATCAATTCAAGCGTTTTTTCGTGACTGAGTGACAAACATTCAAACTTTCACATTTACAATATCAGTAAGCTACTTTTGAACGAGGCACCATCTGCGAATAAACTGAATAGGCGAGATCGGATACAATGAGCGCATCTTGTCACTTTTGCTTTTTATAGCTATACAGAATTTTATTCATATTTACAAAAATGGTGAAGGTATAAATTTTTAAAGTAAATCGAGACGTCATTCGCTACTTAGTAGCGCGCACCTAGTGCTGTGTCACGAGCAGCTCGTAAATACACAAACTTTGATTTAGTAATAATAAGTAGGTACGTGTATTTTTTTGAAATTCAAAACGTGTAGTAATAAATTATACTGTAACGTGTGAAATAGCGTATTATACATAATTTTGTTGCAGAAGACACGCTCATTCTTCATCTAACAACGTGTTTTATTTCAAAATGATCATTGGACTATTTACTATGGACTAATATTATACATGGAAAAAAAATTGTCTCACTATCTTTCGTAGTTTAAACGTTATGCGCCAACAGGAACGACGCCAGTTAAGCTTTTTAAATTATATTTTTATATAATATCGGCTGGTGACGGATTTAATATAAAAGTAACATGGTTGGTTTGATAGATTGCAAAAACGGAAATTGAAATTGGTGGCTTCGAGAAAATTGAAGGGGAAATATAACTTAAGATAAATTACGAGATCTGCGAAATAAAGCGGACGACCGCTTAACCTAGTGGGTAGCGACCCTGCTTACAAACCTGGAGGTCCCGGGTTCGAATTCCAGGTCGGATCAGTATTTATGTGATGAATATTGATACTGGGACCGAGTCTTCGTTGTTATATGTCTGTGGTGTCTTCGCTTGATACCCAAAATACAAGCTAATGCTTAGTTTAGGGCCTAAACGTTGTTGTGATGTATACGTCTTTATTATTATTATCACTGTTTTTCAAAGTATTTTAACTGGTGTGTTAATAAAAGGATATTCTTAAGCTATGCACGACACCACATTTAGCAGATTCAGATTACACGGTGTTTGAATAAAAATTAGTAATAACTAGAGATCAAAAACGTAGGAGCTGACTGAAAATCTGTGTTGTGGGCGTTGTCATACACACCTGCAGCGTGTGCTGAGTCAGCTCCTATCATGGTTGCGGAGAACTTATTTTTGTGTTTTGTCATTTGCGTTTGTCTGCTGTGTATTTATTATGTGTCCGTGGCCGTGATTAAATGTGTTTTTTCTTTCTTTTTTATATAAAAATATCTGGAACATCCCACACAGCGCCATCTAGTCCTGAAGTAAGCAAGTATTATGCTTGTATTATATGGTACTAGACAACTGATATATATACTTAAATATTCTTTTTTTAATTTAGTTTAGTAAGGATCTCATTCTGGTTTTTGAAAAATTCGTGAAAAATAGACATTAATTCATATCGAAAAGTTGACATAGTTTCCTATAAGTCGGATTTTGGCTGCTTACGTTTCCTAATTCGTATATCTACTTCTTCTAATTTAGTTAAATCTGGATACGAACCACTTCCTCTGGGCGCTGGACTTCTCTTAGTACTCATGATTTAGTATAAATGACCAATAACCACAAGTATTTAGTTAAACGTGACGGAATTTTACACCAATAATAAAATTATTATGTTTTTCGTAGGTAAGACGTAAGTAAAACCAATAACACGTCCGCTCCGTAGTATGCTCTAATAATAATCTAAAATATATCTAATTTTTTTTTATTGCATCTCGTAAATTATTAATTTAAATTAACTATGGATGTACGTATGTGTTTCCATACTTCCAGCCAATAATTTAGTGAATATAATACATTGAAGCTAATTCGTTATAGAACATTATTGATTTATAAAACATGCTCGTAAGGTACGAGCACTCGACGAATACCTTCGCAAACCATTATTCACCCTATTTCACACAAAACTGTAATTATGTATGAGTTATGGACCACTTTCACCGCTTCATGGAAACTTTCGAAGTAAGACAACCTACCTATTCTGAATTTGTTCATTTTATGGGACACTTTCATACACGACTTAAATTTTGTCCACCCTAAAAATTGTCGAAATGTATGCATTAACTTCCGAATATTTTCTAAACGATTGGATAATCAATTCAATTCTGCATCGGAGTATAAAGACAATATAAAATCTAAATAAATTAAATATATTCTTACTTACATTACTGCATATTCCGTTTTGACATGAATGGCATTTATACGAAAATTTAGGTTTCAAGCTTCACATGATCATTTTATTATTGAGATTGTATCAGGTTTGTTTTTTATATATAATATAATATTTTTATATATTATAATAAAAAATCCACAAATTACGCTCTCTATGCAACTATCAAGGGACATTGAAAATTACTCTTACAAAAAATAAAACAGAGGTAATTGTGTGTTTGTCAGATTTAAACTAGCATACACAAACAATTTTATTACTGTACACGAACAAGATAATAAACTGACTAAGATGGCGCTATTATAATAATTCCACGTCCACATAATATACGACGTGCTCGTACAAGGTACCCGAGAGATTTTGCCCAGCGATTTCAGAGATTAAGATAAGAAAAAAAATGTAAATAATTTTTTATTGAATCTCGCATTTAAATTTTTTTTATCGATTTGTATTTAAGTGTTTAATTAATTAATTTATAATTTGTCTTATCATCAATTCGTTTTATAAAAGTTCGTAAAAACGTAAAAAACAGAAATCCAGTTTTTTTAATTTTCCATTTTTCCCAACATTTGTAATTTTTGCAAAATTTTCTTACACAGCTCCGCAGTCCTATGAGTTCCAAGCATTTTAAAAATTAGTACATATCCATAATGTAATTAAAAATCGCAACACTTATTATTTATGACTCTATCCTCGCAACTTCAAAAGCTGTCCTATAAAACATTGCCCTTTTGAAGATTAAAATATAATGATAACCGAAAATTTCTTTGGTATTTTTCCATGACTTGACAAATCAACACTCAACAACCGACGCCGCCGCCTAAGTCCCCTCGCCGCGTCTGCCGGTGTGTCTGTCTGTCTGAACGCGATAAACTCAAAAAATACCGGACGGATGTTCATACGGTTGTCACCCATGGACGGAATTATTCAAGATAAAGGTTTATGTGTATAATTCATTAATAAGTTGTGTAAATTGCTTGGAATATGCAATTACGATGATTATTGAAGACGTCGGGGAAAAAGCAAACTGACTGAGAGCTTTCATTGAAAAGCTGCCTAATCCATTTGAGATATAACACAACAATGTATCAAGGAATTGGTCTTCTTATATAGGTCTACAGAAAAATCTGTTACGGTATGAGTTTATCTAGTCCTATAAGACTCCTTAGTTAGTTAGTCCTATAAGAATAGCTTACTATACCTATTTTAATGTTTAAAAAAATTGTCACATATAATGTGGTAATTGGAAAGCTATTTACACGGGTACGATATTAATTCTTATCATATTAAATACTTAGTTACTCTAAGCCTTTCATGCACATTATAATTGCCCTTTACAATATCAGTTTAAAATAATACTTCAGAAGTTATCACAAAATTGAAACTATAACGCAACAAAATGTGTAATTAGGCACTTAGAAGTTATCTATGTTGTATGGAAAGAAATATTTTAATTTGTTTTTATGAACATATTCTTTAGTTTTTCAAATATTTGCAAAATGGGCTTGGAACAAAATTTTTAACATGCAGTTTTTTTTTTCTGAAAATAGAAACCAATTTATATCTTCCCTAAAAAAAATTAAGCCTTTGATTTTTCCAGTAATTTTTTTCCAGAAATCGATTACTAAAATATCTCTGTGAGGTCATATGGACAGGAGACAGATGCTTACTAACTGCAGTATCTTAAACTAAATAAAATTATGATACTATAATTGATTCATATAGATTACAATTTCATTTGACGTAGCAACCTTTCCTCAATATTTTTTATTGAAAAAATATTTAGTTTTATTTATTCAGCTTTGTTTTTCACCGGAAAACAGCGCAAAAAGCTTAACAGTCCAGATAACCTTACAGTAACAATTTCAACGTAAAATGAATTTTCATAAATATCTGGTAAATTCGTAAATAGAGAAAATTCACATTTTGTGAGGTTATTCTAGAATCTTATTCCTTTAAACTTTGATGAACATCAGCACAACTTTAAAATTTTGACCCAAGCCCAATGGAAATAAAATACCTACATGAAAAAATACTCCAAATAGGATGAACACATGTTACATTTAAATCAAATTAAATCTAACCCAGATACATACATACTCGACACAATTAGCTATTACGATTATAATACGATACTACGAAAAAAAAAATGTACCCATAAATGCCCTGCTACCCGTGTTAAGTCGGGGCGGGTAGCTAGTTAATTAAACAATTTTCTCTCTTAATATTGTTTATCTTTATTTCAGACTTCTTAGTGCATTTATTGAAAGAAATTCGTAATTTTTTTTAGTATAGGTAAATATAGGTATATATCGTGATAGGCGAGTGGTAGCACGCCCGCTTCTTGATCAGAAGGCCGTGGTTCGAATCCCAGGGCATGTACCAATGATTTTTTCTAGTTTGTATACATAACTAATTAAGCCGTTGGTCCTGGTTGCTGTAAAAAGATAACAGTCTTTAAAATCCATCAACCCACATCGGAGTAGCGTGGTGGCGAAGTCCCACCATCCCGAGGGGAGGCCTAAGCCTCTTCGTGGGGCAATAATGGGTTGACGGTATGGTATATAAAACGCTTTATGAAAAAGTCTCTTTGAATAGGCAGCTCTTGTATTGGAAAAGAAAAACTGTTTATACTGCATTATTGATAACGAGAGACAAGGGTTGGATTCCACTACAAGCTACTTATTCATAGTGGCACTCACTGCTGACACAATTGGCACGTTTTCCGGTTATTACATTCCTAACGTAATTCACTTTGTTAGGCCGTATATGAGAACTTGGATAAGAAATATTGTTTATTTACATTATATAGTTGGTCAGATAAGGAGGTTTCTAAAATGTCAAATAATGACTAGCATATAGATACGTTGCCGCGTCGGCAGTTTCATTTGATCCATGCAGCCTACAAGGTAGGTGACTGGAAATGAAATGTTATATTCCTTGAAGAAATATAAAAAAAAGATTTGATACGATAACAAAACCTAAAAACAAAATCAAAATACAAAAGCGGTTTAAAAATACAGAACTTATAAGCTGTCAATAGCTTTTTTTCTGTTTCTTTTTTTGCAAAACAAATTATAAATGCCCGACGACGTGAAACCTGAATGTTTCTCTCTGTTAAAAACCGGACAAGTGTGAATTGGACTCGCACAAGAAGGGTTCAATATAACAGTAGAATATTAAAAGAACACGTTTATTGTATGAGGATGCCCTTTAATGTTTAACTGTATTTTATTTTTATTATTTAATGTTACAGCAGCTCTAATAGTACACACTCCATGTAAATTTCAAGTGTAAGCAATGACCTCGCAATTACCAACCACCAAAATCACTACAAAATACGTTTCTTGTATGGGGACCCCCTCTAATGTTTATGTTTATTTTATTTTTATTATTTGTGGATATAGCAGGCACAGTACACTTTTAGACATATACACAGAAATTTTTCTGTGTATATGTCTGCCTATTACGGTTCAGACGATACAGCCCTGTGACAGACAGACGGACGAACGGACAGCGGAGATATAATCTTCATTATCAATAATCCAAAAACGTGGACATCACAGATCATTGTGCACATACACCACATACGATGTTGCGGGGGATGGGCGCGCAGGGGCACGGCGCGGCAGCTCCCGGCAGTGCGAGGAGCATGATATGACTCACGGCATTTTTGTGGATACATTTAATCAATTTTAGTTTTTTTTTTGTTTTTGAATAAGTTAATAAATAAGTGAAATTATATTTTTTATTTTCACTTAAGTACGAAATAAATTTTTAGGCGCAGTAATAAAAAAAATTCTATAACGAAGAGAATATTTTTGTCAAAATAAGTAAAGATATTTGTTGTAAGTTGCAAGACCTTTTTAATTAAGGAGTTATGACACAAAAGAAGAGACGGAATATGCAGTAGGGATATTATTGTTCTGTTTCATTAGTCATATCTGAAGACAAAAAACGTTTGTAATGTTTTTCGTCTGTTTGTACTCTTAAAAATCTATAGATTTTGGAAACTCACATTTAAATAGATGATAATAATGTTTCGAAATAAGATCACGCTCATAGAAAGTACTGTGTAGCGAGGTTCTATATCACTGACTGACCGATTGACCTAATGGTTAGAGACCCTAAATGCAAAGCCACGGGTTCGATCCCTGCCCAGGACAAATATTTGTGTGCATGAACATGTCTATTTGTACCGTGTCAGGGTGTAAAAAGTATCTGTATGTATTATGTGTATGTAATAAAGAATTTTTAAGTATGTATATCAATTGTCCAATATCGCATAACACAAGCCTAATACTTGCTTACTTTGGGACTAGATGGCGCTGTGTGGGATGTCCCAGGTATTATTGCATAATTTTTATTATTATATGATATATCTCAGACATGCTAAAAAATTGTTTATGGTAAGTTGTGAGAGATATGATATGATTTATATTTATGTATATAGATACTAAATAAATTTTTGAAAACTGAGCGGGCCAAGTCGCAGGAAAAGGTAACGAATTTTCACCAGTATTTAGTTTTTAGTGAGGTATATTAAACATAACTTATTGAAAAACGCATATACTATGTCAGATTATTTGAATGACAGTCAAGCTTGGATTAAGCAACAACAGGCACTTTTAACGTGAAAGTTCTTCGGCATGAATCAGCGATGAAACGCTTTTGTTGTCGCCATAAACGTTAATACCTACATCTTGTGACTCAGGGTTACCGCCAAGTGGTTCACATGTTTTGTAAATAGAAAGTGTTCTATACCTGTTAGTGCAGTTCCGCCGTCGTGAACATCGAGAGGGGGTCAAAGAAGGGCCTCGAAATATGCTCCATACGATCATAACTCCGCAACGAAGAGGGTGAGACAAGATATTTGCATAGAGATACTAAGAGGACTGACCGGTTGGCTGAGTGGATAGAGACCCTAACTGCGGAGCTGAGGGTCGCGGGTTCGATCCCCGCCTGGGACAAATATTTGAGTGCATGAATTTGTCTATTTGTTCCGTGTCTGGGTGTAAAAGTGTCTATATATGTATACATTATAAAAAAATATGTAAGTATATATATCTGTTGTCTAGTACCCCATAATACAAGCATAATACTAGTTTACTTTGGGACTAGATAGCGCTGTGTGGGATGTCCCAGATATTATTATTATAGAATAGAGTAGGCAAGCCTGTCCGCAAATGCGGGCTACAACAGAAAGAAATAGAGAATAATTGTATCTAGAAATAGACAAAATTGTACTAAGTCTATGTCCGTTCTTTATTTTGAGCAAGCGCAATTGATAGCTGTGACGGTTGTCACTATCAAATTTGTGTCATTAGTACATGCGGATAAAAGTCAAATAAGGTTTAACTAGGTACTACAGTTATTTTCCATCCTTTTTTCTCCATGCCCAAGCGTCAAGTTCAGGGCTATATGTAGTTTGCCTACTCTAGTTATATTAGCTCTATGGATATTTGTGCGTCGTCATGTAGACATTGAGAGCTCGAAAAAGTAGGCTAAGCAGAAAAAAGAGCTATCAGTTGTTTCTTTTAAATTATACCTAGGACTACGAAGAACGTTTTCGCGCAAAAAATTGCGGTACCTAGTGTAACGATTCTACTCACTCCAATTTTTTAGTAAACTGGAGAATATAAATAAATGTTATAACGTGTATATATACACGACTTTAGTTTATATTGAATAAAAATATTCGTTAATTTCATTCGCTTTTTTCTCAAAAGCGATAATGTTTCCAAGCGTCGGTAGATTTTGACAAGTTTATGTGGTCTATGTACCAAATTAAGTACCTATTTCATTTCATTAGTTTTTACCCCTAGCCACAGAGCAGTCGTCTGTCTGTCTGTTGATATTTGCCACGGCACTCGCGAGCTGCGTCTCCGTAAACAAAATCTTAATTAGTAAGAGAAGTGAGGGGATTAGTTGTGCGGTCGACGCCTGCTCGCCCGAGATAGCAATACATACCCCATTATATAGACACTTCGAGTGTTCTTAAACTTAACTTAAAGCTTAATCTACGTTTTAACTTGAAAAGGTATGTTTACTACGTCTTAAGGTACAATTAGGTATTAAAAATTTCGCTTATAGTTTATTTTTTGGCCATATTTTAAGCAAATGTAGCCAAGGGAGGAAAATGATAGTTACAGTTTATATGGAGTAGGAGTGCAGAAAGCTAAAATCTATATACAGGCTGAGTTTTTGAAATAGAACTGAATAGTCAAATTTTAAAGTGTGAGAAATAATGAAAAGTGTTTAAAGGAATAATGAGCTCGATTTTTTAGTAAACAAAATCTGCATGGGACTTTAACTGGGAATCAAACCACTTGATTTGATAATCTATATATTAATAAGTGAAACTTAAAAGCATATTGCGGGTACGGATTGTTCAAGTTTATATGTAAAAGGAGCGCCAAAAGCTAAAATGTATACAGACCTATACACCGGCCGTCAAGAGTTTGCGTTCCTGACACATGTGATTTATAGCTCCAATATCATATTTGTTGTGAGGTTACATAATGATATAATTTTTAATTTAATTTTGTGTCATTCGTGCATGTAAACAATAATAATATTTGATAACGGGAATCGTCCGACGGTACAAATTCACATCAACCTATGCCGATTACAATGCCGATTACGACCTGTCAGGAACGCAAATTCTCGACGGCCGATGTATAATATGTGTTACAAATACCGTCAACCATCAAAAAACTGAGTACGGTCGAATTCCGATCACTGGGCGACCACTAGTAATTACAATTAAAAAAAAAAAATCGTATCAACTAATAGACTGATGCCTATAATATTTCGAAACTTTATCTAACAATTCGACGATCTTAGATATCGAACATTTGGTAGAATATTTATAATTTTTTAGAATTCCGTAGCCAAATGGCAAAAAACGGAACCATTATAATTTAGTCCTTTCTGTCTGTTCGTCTATCACAGTTATTTTACTCGGATATTATTAGCACAACATATAAGAAATTTGGCAGGTGTAATCTATAAACCGCTATGGATACACTGTAGCAAAATTAAAAAAATCGTTTATTTCAAATTCAAACAACTGTGAGACGAAAAACCGTTGAATTCGCATTAACGACTGTTTAAAAAACTGTATTGCGTCAAAGTTTTAGTCATTTAGCATATACGAGTATTTAATATACATTTGAAAATTCTAAAAATAAATCACAATATAAATACATATTGGCCGACAGATTGGCCGAGTGGTTATAGAGTAACCGATATTAACAATAAGCAGATCACATAGAAATTCACTTAGAGATACGTAACTTCAAAGAAATTAATTTAATAAGAGTGTATTGTCAGTATACTTTTGAAAATAAAATGTATTTATGTCGTGATAGTCGGGGCGTAGAGAACCTGTTCGGTGAAGGCCTTACGGCCGTGGTTCGAATTCGGACGTGTACCAATCAGTTTTTCTGATTTAACTACATAACTATTACTGACTCCGTGCTTCGGAGAGCACGTCAAGCCGTTGGCACCGGGTGCCATCAACAGATGGCAGTCGTTAAAATCCACTAACCCGCACTGGAGCAGCGTGATGAATGAAGCTTCACACTTCTCACCCTGGGGGAAGGCCTAAACCCCTGCAGTAGGGTATAATGGGCTGGAGGAATGGAATTGTTTGTTCATAAAAATTAAATCCCAAATTAAAAAAGAATACACAATGGCTCCATAAAATAAGTAATTAATTCAAAGGTATTTGTGTAAGATTTTATTGTATATAATAAATTTACAAGCAATATAGATTTGTCAATAAATAAATTCAAGAATTATGAAAAACGACAACAGCTTATGTCTAAAGCGAATTACCACTAAAAATATATATAATATATGAATGATGAAAATGCTTGAGGTTAAATTGCTCTAATCCACTTAGTTTTTAAGACAATGGTTTGTAGCGCCGTCACTAAAAAAAGCTACTTTAAGTTTCTTGTAATGTTTTTTTAAGAGTGGTCGTTTATGGACGTGCGTAAAATTAACTTTATGACTTTCAAAAGTGACAGCAGATTCCCATTTGAAAATATATAGATCTTTTTAGATCGCATATGAAATATGAACGATGTACCTAGACTGGAGAGTCCGCGTAGTATCTTGTACTTGGCATTAAGTGGACAATAGGAAAGTTTACATTGTCTGTCTAATTCCTAAGGGAACCGGGCGTGAGCTTATACCTACATACACACCGAAAGCTCTACAGGAAAATGAAGACCCGACGGTTGAGTTATATCGAACCATTTTGAGGTTTTATGGGCCATCCCAACACCGGGCATAGCCCATCAAAGCTGTTATCGCTAGCGCATAAAAGCAATTATCGGAACACATGTTAGGTGTTTCGCGGAATCTGGATATTGTGAATTGAAGGTAAAGGCACTTGGGTTTTAGTATTGAAAAGCATATTGTTCCATTGTGAGCTTACGGATTAAACTATTCTGCTTATTGATATATAATATAACCATTTTTCTTATTTATACATTAAGCTGAAAAGCTATTTCTTCCGTGTCTGAGTGGAAAATATTTATAAATGTTTATATTTCAAAGAATATTTAAGTAATTATATCAGTTGTCTAGTAACGCATAATACAAGCATAATACCAACTTACTTTAGGGCTAGATGGTACTATGTGGGATGTCCAATGTATTCTTATTTTTATTATTAAAAAAAAACGAAACAGAAATACTTTTTTCCTTATAAATATATTTTATAGGTGGGTTAGCTACAACCTGCCAATGTTTCGATCTCATTTTCTATTGAATACCCTTCGTAGGTTACATAATATGCGCCCCTCGTACAAGATTGGACAGACTAGAATTGTATTATAATATGAACGTACCCTTGGTCGATTGTGTCCCGCTCTAGGCCCGGATTACAATATGCGGTTGTAATTTCCTCAATGATCGATGGCATCCTATCAGCATCGCTTAGTCGACGTTCAGCCATTCTCATCCATTTTCTCGGAAAATATGGTTTACCGATCGTAATACTTAATTAGAAATGGAAAGGGATGAAAATTACAATTTTCATGAACAGCGCGTATAGGCTTTACCAACCAATGAATTTAGATTAGGTTTGACTACTACTAAAGCTCCACTGTCCGTCCGTCCGTCCGTCTGTCACAGGGTTATATTGTCTGCAACGTAATAGGTACATATATGAAATTTTCACAGAATATTTATTCGTCATCAGCCCATTTTTACCCCACTGCAGGGGCTTAGGCCTCCCCCAGGGTGAAGAGGGGGGGCTTGGAGCTTAAGTCCACCACGCTGCTCCACTGCGGGTTGGGAACTGTAACGACCGCCATCTATTGACAGCGTCCGGGACCGACTGCTTAACGTGCCCTCCGAAGCACGGTGTCAGTGATATTGTGTACTTAAGTCAGAAAAACTCATTGGTACACGCCCGGATTCGAACCATGGCCCTATGAGGCTTTATAAATTTGAGACAGGTTCGTTGCGCTCTGGGCTATCACGACAGAATATTTATTACTATAGCTATACTATACGAACAAATAATAAAAATAACATAAGGTTTGAAATTAAAGAGGGGTCCGCATACAATAAACGTATTTTTTCGACGCTTTTGGTAATTGATGGTTGTGAGACCATTGCTCCATTGACCATTGCTGAGGATTAAAATTTCATTTGACGTATAAGTGACCTTAACTCAATGTTTTTATTTATTAGCTTCGGTTGTTTACTGTGGAATACAGCAAACAATACAACAAACTCAACCGCCCAGATGCCGTCACAGAGACAATTTCAATGTCAGATGAATTTTCATAAATATCTCGCAAATTCAGAAATTAAAAAAAAAAGATATTTTGATGGGTTATTCTAGAACCTTATTCCTTTTAATTTCAATGGATATCTGCGCTATCTTAATATTTTGGTTCAATCTCATTGGGGTCCTTGTAAAATTTTCCAAAGTGCACTGGTAAGCTGTAGGTACTTGTTAATATAAAAAACATAGAAATCAAGCCAAAAACTGAATCTATAAAATTATAGTTGTCCGACTAGTTGGCCGAGTGGTTAAAGACCCTAACTGCAGAGCCAAGGGTCGCGGGTTCGATTACCGCCCGAGACAAATATGTGTGTGCATGAACATGTTTATTTGTTCCGTGTCTGGGTGTAAAAAGTATATATGTACATATTAGAAAAAAAATATAAGTATGTATATCAGTTGTCTAGTACCCCATAATACAAGCTTAATACTTGCTTACTTTGGGCCTAGATGGCCCTGTGTGGTATGTCCCATATATTATTATTACAGTCACCGATTTTAAATAACGTTTTAATTCAAAGCTATATTAAAATATATCGGGTAGAAGTATAACATATGGCGCTGCTCCAGAAGTTGTCCAGTGAATTTTGACGCCTCAAGTGTGGCGTAAGAGGCGGACCATTAAACCCTCAACTTGTTGCATGACCAACCATAACTTTGCTCGTTTGCATCGAAAATTTGGAGCGCCCATTTTTTTATGCCTAAAACATGTGCGAAAGAGGATACCTTTTAGAGTTTTTTTTTAATATTATATCACGACGCCACCGAAATAGGAAGCTTTTGAGTACGGTAATCTAGTTTTCTTTAAAAGTTTTATACATTCTTTAGTATTGTTTAGTAAAATCGCATCTTGAATATTTGATTGAGGCGTGGGGATCGGCCGCTAAAACAAACCTAAATCCTTTATAAAGAATTCAAAACAAAATTATTAAGGTCTTATTCCGGTATAATTATATTTACTCCGACAAAACAAGTCTACCAGGAAACTAAAATATTTAATATCACGCAAATTTATATATATATATATATATATAAAACTTGTATTCTTATTAAAAATATCATTACGAATTCCATTCTATGCATTATAAAAATACACAAAAAAGGAATAACATGTGATCTAAGAAATAATGATAAATTAGAACTTCCTAATGTTCCAACTAATTATGGAAAGAATACGATATTGTTTGAGGGAGCACAGTTGTACAATAAGTTACCTGCCCGCACTAAAGATTGTGTGACATAAGCTTTTTTAAAAACAAACTCAAATAACATTTAAATGTGTCCACTGACTAGTGAAATATGTAAAAACGCTTCACAAGTGTGTGTGTGTGTTTTTTTAAATGCTTATTGAAATTACATTTATACTTTGTATCTCATTGTAAATGAACATAATGTTTTATGAGAAATAAAAATGCTTTTAACTTAAAAGCGTTGCGTTGCGTACAGAAGATTTACTATAAGTCACTTTACATTAAACAAAATTTGCTAATATGTTTTACGAGTCCTTTTCTTTTTCATTTATAATTAAAAGTCTCATCAAAACAACATGTGAATTAGCAACTAATCAAGTAATTTTTTTTTAAGTTATTGCTTTACTTTAGTTTAAGTTACTGTGTGCCTTCATGTACGCCACTGCTTCTATCAACAGTAATATATTTACCATCATTAGATATAACTAGCCTATATATATATATAAAACTCGAGACATGGTGTAGTTGCATTTTTTATAAAACCCTGATTTTTTTTTCATAGATTGTTTTCATTAATATTACAGTTCCAATCAATCTTTATGGCGGATGTGAACATAGGCACAAGTCACGTCGCAGTAACCGTAATAGGTGTAGCGGGACGCAGTGGAGCGAGGGGCATATGACTGAACCTGCGCAAGCATGCATAAAGCGTTGTATTCCGATCCGCCATAAAGTTTGATTGGAACTATAATTAGCTAGAAAGCGCTAGCGGTACACTACATGTTTGTTAAACTAAATCATCACTTAATTCGATGGCATTTGAAAACTCAAGTATAAATAAGCATACGTTAATAATAATAATGCTAATGAGAACTTTTTTTCATAGTCTTTGTTACATAGTTTAGGTCCGTAGATGTTAAGATAAATCCTTTATTTTTAACCTTTTATTCCTCTTAAGAAAAGGAAGTGGCCGAAGGATCACAATTTACACAAACCCACTTACGAACGTTGTAAGTATCATAAAAAGAGAATAGAAGACGACGTTTTTGCGAATGGAAATTTAATGAAACGAGATTGCAAATCCCAGGGAAACGTTTCTGTTGACCCTGCCAAAAGGAAGAAAATACACAGCATTTTTATTCCCTTATGGAAATTAGGAGCGCGGCCGAGCGCCGTGCTTAATCTGCTTCTATATAAAGCGCCGCACTTAAGTAAATATAAAGGTTTCAGCTGTCGCGAGATAAACTGCCTCTAGCTTAGAATACATCTGGACATTCAAATGAACGTCTAATCTCGTTGTATAGGGTGCATCAATGATATAAAAAGAAGTAGATTAAACTCACTTATACTTTCCAGGAAATATGCCACGCTATACGTACGAGTCAATCGATTCGTCTTTCATTAGTGTCGCTAGGATTGGCGATTGAACGAATTGTGCATAATTAAACTTTTCTTGTAGAGTGGTGAATATAATATGAGAATATGTATTTGCGACGAGTTTTTTTTTATTTTCATCTGCAATGAAGTATGATGAAAGTGTCGTTATAGCCGAGTGGTAGGGAACCCGTTTCTTGTTTAGAAAGTCGTGGTACAAATTCCAGGGCATGCAGGCACCGATGAGTTTTTTTTAACGTATGTACATAACTATCACGGACTCTGTGCCTCGGAGAACACGTTAAGCCGTCGGTTCCGGTTGCCATCAATAGATGGCGTCGTTAAAATCCACCAACCCGCACTGTAGCAGCGTGATAGCCTAAGCACTAAGCCACCTCATCCCAAGGGGAGCCCTAAGCCCCTACAGTGGGGTATGGGCTGATGATATATACATACATATAATGAAGTATGAAGACGTAACACTTCTACATACTTGAGTAATCGTTTGTAAGAAAAAATATGTCTTTTTATAATTATATTTATAATAATATTATATATTATATATTTATATATAATATTGTATATTCTTTTATAATTTGTCATCTGTATCCTTATGACTCCACATGAAAGATAAAGCGGGTATGTATAATACCAATAAATTGTGTGTGTGTAAATGTACGTAAAATACAATAATTCTTCCTTGAAATAACTACTATGTAGGTATGGTAATTTGTATCGCTGCAACGTCGCAACGTGCAACGCAGGTAACGTCGTGATGCCGCGACAGCGACGGCGTTACCTGCCGCACTACAAAGTACCAAAAGTAATAAAAAAGTATAGAGTATATAAATTTGAAAGTAGCGTTTGATTATAATATGGTTATATACGCAATAGAGTCATAAATGTCACTTCACAGTATCGAAACTGCCAAACGCAATTACGCGGGGGTGAAGACTGGCGCGCGGGGACCTCGCGGACTGAATCTCGCCTACTCGCCAAACAAAATCCACCAACCCGCACCGGAGTAGCTTGGTGGATTAAACTCTAAGCATTCTCAACTCGAGGCGAGGCATAAGCCCCTGCAATGGGGCATAGTATACTGGTATGGAGATATATAGGTTAATTGATAGAACTGAGATTTGGGCCGTCAGGATATTTTATACGAATTATACTAAGTGCTGTCTATACTTTAGGAAAAAATTGCCCTTCTTATTCTTCAGTGGCTTTTTGGTGTACAGAGTTTTAACGTAGAAAAAAACCGGCCAAGTCCGAGTGCACTCGCACTCAAAAGGTTCCGTACAACCGCATATTATAAAAAATACGTTTCTAGTATAGGGACCCTTTAATTTTTAACTTTATTATGTTTTTATTGTTTGTTGTTATAGCGGCCATAGTAATACATACTCTGTGAACATTTTAAGTGTCTACCTATTACGGTTCAGGCGATACAATCCTGTGACAGGCGGGTGGACGGACGCAAAAATAGCGGAGCTTTAGTGATAGGGTTCCCGTAGGCACCCTATAGTAATAATTACCAAGATGACTACAGAGCGGGAAGATCTGCCACATCATGAAAAAAATTAATGACTTAATAGTTTTGAATGATCTATATGTCTCGTAGTTTTAGATTTTAATAAGGTTTCCGCACGATGAGTAGCTAGAACAAATTGCAAAAAAATACGAGTTCGAATTTCCAAAAAAAAAAATTAGTTAGTAGTTAGACCGAGTTAAATTTCCAGATTTTCCAGCCCCAGAAACTAAAAAACAAAGCATAATATGGCTTGCAAAAGACCTAATTCTCCAGTTGTGAAGAAATTTCGTCGTTGACAAAAAAAATCTTAAATGTATTGTTTTTGCATTTTGTTTACTTTTTAAAATTATATCTTTTTAATACTTTGTCATTCTTGTGTGGTCATCGTTCATCATCGTTTGGTCTAAAGACAGCATTCAGACATCACAGGTGATACTTAATAGGCTAGTTGCACGGCGTACCTATGTGTGACGTCAGGCCATTTAAAATAATGTTAAATATCGTTTTACAAGAAAGAGACAGAAACAAAGTGTTAATAGCTTATGATTTCCATATTCTTCAATCGAATATAATTTTGTTATTGTCTAGTACAGTCTCTTTTTATATTTTCTTGATAAATGATAAATATTTACTAATAAATACCCTATTGTAAAAAAACATATTTTCAATGCATGTTTGTATGTCACTAAAAAGGATAGTCCGCGATATAAAATCTTTTCTGTATTTTGGCTGGTGGAAGGGGCATCGATTGTCGCGGCCCTGGCCGTCCGTGTCGCGCCGGGCGACTCATCAAATTCTTGTCACGCGGCGTCCCTTTTAGTGGCGATACTTTTTCATTCGACCTTTATAAGGGCTCTACAACTTCCTGCGACACACACTTGCGCATAAAAGTAAAGGAAAATTCCCTAATATATTTCGATAGCAGTCTCAGGGTTTCATACTTCGAATGGTAAAACATGATCCTTGTGAGAAGTGGCTTCGATGATCTTGTAAAGTTTTAACAACGCGCATAACGAATTATTTTAGATTTCAAACAAATCATTTTGTAATAAATACCTCTGGTACTGTATAACTTTGGTACGGTAATTTGTCCGTCTGTCCGTCCATTCGCACTCTGACGTCATTGTCGGCATAAAGGTTTATTTTGAACTCTAGTTTTGCAAATACCATTTTGGAGCTGAATTGAGGAAATGGAGAAATTTGGGATTTAGTTATTTTCCAACGAGGTTTTCGAAATTCAGCACAAAGGCTATCGTTGACTTCTAGTTTTACAAATACCCACCATTTTGGAGCTGATTACAGGAACGGGCTTTAATCAAAATTTTAAAGTTGCGTTGATGGTCAATAAAATTAAAAGGAATAAAGTTCTAGAATATCCTCTCATGGTGTAAATTTTTTGTACTTACTAATTTTACAGGCATTTCGGAAAATTCATCTGACGTTGGAATTGTCCTTGTGACGTGGTCGTCTGGGCGGTTGAGCTAATTGCGTTGCAGTAAAAAATTAAAGCTAAAACTAATTAAAAAATATTGAGGTAAAATCACTACGTCAAAGTAATCCTCATGAATCAATAAAAATATTATGACTTTATTTAGTTCAAGATAATGACGCCACAGGGATATTTTATTAACAAATTTTTGAAAAAAGATATCTAAGAAAATTGAAAACTCATTTTTTTATTTTATGGAAAAGGTATCAATTAGTCTATATTTTTGAAAATAAAATAAGAACTGTGTTTAAAAATTTTGTCCATGCCTATTGGAAGAAATAGGGAAATTGACGATTTGATTTTTTAAACTGATTTTTTTACACTTAGTACAGAAGTTCCCTTTGACATCTATTTTTCCAATACCATTTTGACGATGTCTTCAGGAATTGGAGGAGGTCTCGATCCTCCCGGTCGCCAGCTCTAGCAACATAACCAGAACAACCCGATGCTGCAAACGCGCATAATTGGTAGTGTACCCATACCATACCATTCATATAGAAAGGTCGAAATCACTAGACAAGCGCGTAGTACCATCGAGAGGATTCCTCCTCAAAGATCGATTCTGACTACGTCGACAAGCGAATTAACAAGCTCTCTCTTTGTGAATAAGAACACTATCAGCTCGTAAGAGCTTAGGTACTTTATTTACACGCCTCGGACTCCGAAAAATTTAATTAATTAAAAAGACGAGTGTGTTTAAAGTCTTAAATACAAAATCATTAGGTTTAAAATACACACCCGCGCTAGGCAGGCATGAGTATGTGACATTAAGTATTATATATATATTCATACCTATGAAGTAAAGTTGTTTCTATTATATTCCGTTTTATATTTGTTGATAATAATTTTTTTTTAGCAATAAGGAAAGTTCGAGAATATACAGTCATGGAATGATACGCCACATCGAAAATAAAGCAGCAAGCCAAAGCACATTTAATTTTATTTATCGAACAGGTATGAAATATCTAACATCAGTTGAATTATTTTATAAATAAATTAAGACAGTTAAGGAAAACGCTAATTCGTATAATGAGGCTCTGATTTTATGGTTAATGGTGCCTGAAAGAATAATATGAGGTAATGTTAATCAGTGGTATGTATGTAATGATGGTGTATGCTAATAATCGCATCGTTAGAACGTATAAAGGTTGCAATTTGTAATTGGGCGTTAATTGAAAATATAATGCCAGAGGTAAAGTTCTAATCGAAAATACATCAATGGGCTTGGACCAAATTTTTTAACACGTAATTTTTATAATTTTTTTTCTAAAAATACAGCACAATTTATAGCTTTTCTTTAAAATAAAAAAAAATCAGTTTTCTTAGCAATTTTTTTCCAAAAATTGATAAATAAACTATGACGTCAACTGGACAGATGCCTACTAATTATATTATCTTAGACTAAATAAAATCGTAATATTTTTATGTATTCAAGAGGATTACAATTTTATCTGACGTAGAGACCCTTAATAGTTTTTTTTAATTTTAGTTTTTTACTGTGGAAATCAGCGCAATAAGCTCAACCTCGCAGATGACGTCACAGGGACAATTTCAACGTTAAAGGAATTTTCATAAATATCTGGTAAATTCGTGATTAGATAAAATTGGTATTTTGAGAGGTTGTTCCAGAACTTTATTCCTTTTAATTTTAATGACCTTCAATGCAACTTTCAAGTGGCCTTTCATTTCAAACAGTATATTTCAGGTGTTTTTTCAAGCCATGGTAATTTTAGCATAATAGCACAAAAATATATAAACAAAATAGTTTAATGTATTTTATCACCAAATCTCAGTAAATTTACTCTCGAATAGTAATTGTGACAAAACTAATATATATATATATATATATATATATATATAAATATATATGTGATCGTTTTTATATTTTTTTATTTGATCCAGAAAATCTCGAAAATTCAGCTGTCGTAGAATGAGTTTTCCACTACTATTTTAATTATGTTTCACTACATTACTATCTTAAATAAAATGCTGTATCCAAAGTCACATCCTGTATAGACTCACGGCTGACATTATATTTGTTTATGTTTCTGTTAAAGGTACTCGATAAGGAAAACTTTATAGTTTCACTGAATTCATATATAATCGAGGAACATTTTGCCATGATTCGATGAACGTCTTACTTAAAGTTCGCGCGCAAAACTAGAAAAATTGCGACACGAAAAACGTGTACTTTCGAAAGCTTTATGCGCCTGAAGCATAGAGTAAATTAATTTGACAGCAGCGTTTGGTTTTAATTGAGATTGAAATAATAGTTGTAAACATTTTATCTCAAACCGTTGAACGTACTTGTACCTATAAAAATAAATGAAAAAAAGTCATGTAACGGGTTGGAACAAGAACATAAAGGAAGCCCACGGAAGGGCTCGGCTGGACTTTCACTGGGAAATAGAATTTTCACTTGATTTCACTTTTCACTTGAGTTCTAGACTACATATTTTCGAAATAAAAAAGCTTACATTACTTTCTAGAAAATCCTCGACTTGCCAGTAAAAGTCCCGTTCAACTCAGTTCTAACAGACCTACACCTAAATTATGGGCAGCATGTGAAGAAGCTATTATGTACCTGCAAAATTTTCAGATTTCAGAAATTCACAGTATCTGAGAAATTAATAGAACTGAGTTTGGATTTCTCAATTATTTCCTATAGTGAGCTTAAATTAGTTTCTAATGGCATATATATATATTTTTTTATTAAAAAATAAATATTTTTTTCTTTTTACTACCTAATTTTCTGTTTCATTGTGCAATTTAAATGTCACTGTGTTCTCTTTTTTTTTTAAGTTTAGTTTTTATTTGTTTTTTTATGTTTGCATGTTTATGGCAATATAAATATTAAATTCCATTTGTACGTAACTTTGTTGTTTCTGTTTCTAATCTCTATTGTGTTCAGAGGTCCTCTCTTGTCATGTTTTCTTTGTTGAGATGCCTATCCCTTAGAGTCTTAGACGAGTAAACTATTACAAAGAACGTCGATGTACAAAGACCACTATGTAATCCACTATGCCTATCCGGCTGGACTTATTGCGTTTATACTTTATGATCTATTTCAGAAAAATGAGAGATAAATCAAGAATTTAAACGTAAAATATTCGTTGTAATAGATGCGAAGAAAAGTGAAAAAAAAGAAAACCATGAATTATATTAGTATTTGTTTCAACATGTTTTTATTAATAAATATCTAAGGAACAGAATAAAATTTACATAATCGCTCTATTAACCATAGTTCATATGGTCTAAGATCCCAAGGCCGTCATTCGTCACTTATTTTCTGATGAACGAAATGTGTAAGATTGAGTAGTGTTGGTATGTACCTACTATGATTATACGCCTCTCTGCTGGTTTCACCAGACGCCCATTTTTCAGGTATCAGAAAATCGAGGTACGTAAAAACCCTACTCGCCTCACTTAAATTTCGACAGCCGATTTTTACGTATGTTACACAATATCATTATCAATACCCCCGACGCTTTCCGTCGGCAGTATCACCTTACAGACGTTTTAAAACTCTCAAAAAAATTAAGGATGTTTGGTTTAGGGGATGTCGGTCTGTCTGGTTGTAAAACGTTTTAAAATAACTGCCTGGCTAACATAAACAAAAACCCTGCTTTGATAGAGTGCCTATGTAAAAGAGGGCTCCCAAACGTAGTCTTGTGCGTCCCTTTGGGTGTGGTCTGCTTCCTCCTTCCAGCACGAACGGTCTCGCCACTTCGAAAGATCGATGCCAGGTATATCGTCGCACCTTGTCAACTTGTTCCTAAACAATGAATACACTAGAAGTTAATTAAATTTATTTAATTTTTGTCAATTCGTCTTACGAAGGCAAACCAGTTGAGCGACATTGCTGATTTCCATACAAAATTTAATCAATGTTATTATATTAATTTTAACATCTTAATAAGTAAAATACATCGTAAAATTATCGTAAAATTTATAAATATATGTAGTTTCTACTAAAAACAGTTCTTATTTTGGTTATTAAAGTAAATAATTTTCGATTTAGTTACGTATGTGCCAGCGAGTTTTTTCGAAAACCAGACCTAGACTAGTTTGTTGTTAGAAAGAACATATTTCATAAATTTAACGACGTGTTAACGATACACTTAACTTATTAAGATGGTAAAATAAACACAAAAAAGTGTAGTTCTTCATTTCTGGTGAAATACATTTTGTATGTAAATCAGCGCAGTATCGTTTAACTCTAATATGCATATCAAATGCTTAGTAAGTACACGTCGCAGTCGAATTGTTATTATTATAAAATGCATTATAAATGTATTATAAAAGACTGCGCGTTTATTTTTTTACTATAGTTTTGGGGTACGCGACAAAAAAATTTCTCAGCCAGCTGATAGTGGTAATCCCAGGAGTTCACGTACGCTAACATACCAATCATGCGCAAAAGCGAATCTTTGTAAGATTTATTGTTATCGCGTTTTGCGAATCAAATTGGGGGCATAGGTTATTTGTTACATATACGTTAAATTAATATCACACAAAATACTCGGCGAAATAAAAAGATTACTTAAAAGCCTTCATTCTGTTTTGGAAGATTTGTGCAATACGAAATTAAAATTTTTAGAAACCCACAACAATGAAAACGTATTTGAAAAAGTGATACTTTGAAAAGAGTGTCATAATTAAATAACATTTAAATTTTGTAAAATACAGTTACTATTTAATTACGTAATTTATTTAAACGACCAACTTTTAAAAAACATTTTTACTTAATGTTTTGGTTGTAGTGGATTTTAAAAATTTTTAATTTTACTTTTCATTGAAAAGCTAGGGTAACGATAACTAGGCACTCCCTTCCACAAAGCTGTTTCATTTGAGGAACACCAAAAAAATATTTGAATTATAATATTACAGAGAAAATACATATAGAGGGTCGAGGGACGAAGAACAGCTCTAGCCAGAGCAATCATTATATAAGTGCGGGGAGAGGAAGTTATTTCTCCTGGCCTCAGTAGACCCTGTTATAAAGGGTTGTTGTGTTCACGTTTATTATATTACTTTTCAAATAAATATTAATTATTATTTTCATGTTGCATCAGATTGTTGTTTTTTTAATATGAAACAATTAGATGTTTCGCATAAAAAAACTACAATACCCATGCGCTTTTGATGGCGTTTGTAGATTGTAGGTTTTTTTATAAAATTTATGCGCTATTAGCAATTTTATGCGCATTTGAAAGACAGTAAAAACTTTCTGTTAGCACTGCGCCTTGTTGCCTCTTTTAAACTTAGTGCTTTCCTCTTAATAACATTAACATTTCTCAACGTTTGGTTTTTAAAATTTAGCCACGTGGTCACAAAGATTTCACTAAAACATGAAATTTAACTACCAACCCTATAAGTCAGTAAGAAAAGTACTAGCTTTTGAATTTTTTAAATCTTGGTCACAAACAATTGATTTGAGTACTAAGACAAATATTTGTTATTTGTAGTTACGAATGTACGAGTATTAGTATTGGCTTCAATTAATTTTCAATAATAATAAACAATGATTGTATAAAATATTTTGCGACAACCCTGACCCCTTTTCACTAGTCTAGAAGTTGTCAGTACCTAGTTCTTCGGATATCGAAGGCGTCGACCTTACTATATGATATTTATACTATAACAATACTATACGTACCAATTAGTAAATTACATTGATTGATCGAACGCGTAGACATAGCATAGATCAAATATAGGTATATAAAAGTCTAAATGAAAGAGAGGTGCCAAGAAATCGAAGCCTTAATAATTCTACTGCATGTACCTAAAAATAAAATGTAAGACGAAAGAGATTTTATCGGTTTCGATAGAAAAATATGAACGAAATGGACCCTGTGTCAATCTGCAGAAACGGCTTTGGCTGAATTTCGGTGACTCCGTCCCCGTTGTCGCACAAAACACGCGCGATGTTGGTCTTGCGTATCTCCCTCAGTTGAGCTATAGAAAAAAAAACGAATTCAATAAAATATATTCCATTATGCGAAATCGCATATTCGATTTAATACACGAAGAAACTCAGTCTACATATATCAAAAATAACAAAGTGCGAGTTTCACTCGCGCCTTCGTGGTTCCGTACGATCATATTACATACAATAAACCTTAGTAAGTACTGTAGCGCTGGCTAGTTGTAAGCCAGGCGCTCGATTTAAAATACATAATTAAAATGTGAAAAAAATCAATATGTGTTAGGAACACGAGCCAATATGCTCGCTCTATTGACATAGACAATTGTGGTAGCTCATTCCGTAAAGATATATGTGTAGTACGAACATACGTGTTTCATCGTAGTGTTATAAATCTCAAATATAGAAATATCATAGTGTAAAATTTTTTTTCCTTTCAGAAACCATCATATTTTATTTCAGCTCTATAAAGTTACAATCCTGAATAAATTAACTAAGAATACAGGAAGAGTATATACAACAAGAGAGATCTATAGACTCTCTATAGTACTAACACCCCCTTATACTTTTTCCCTTTTTTTACGTTATGAGGCCTTTTTTAAAGCTAAATTGTAAGTTAAAGGAAAATTTCCTATATGTTATGATGACGTACTATTTAATATGATAATGCATAATTGAAAGGGCTTATGTAACTTTTAATGGTATTTATTTAATTTAGATGAATTTTTCACAAGACGATGGGGTCCCAGACCTCAGTATAGGGTATAACTTTAAGATTAGAACGAATTTATTTTTGGGCCCTTATATATACACTAAATTGAAAAAAAAACATCCTAGATATAAATAATTAAAGTAACCGAATTTGTAAATTAAAATTAACAGATCATTTGTTAAGTCTAAATTACGCACAAACAATATATTCCAGACACATTCAAATAGCGCTAAATGTCTCTCTGCTTCCATCTTGCACGCCACACCATTCAGCACAAACTGCCTCCCATTCCACACCCACCCACCATCCCACACCTACATTCTACATACACACATCAACACACAGTATACAGGTTAAATCAATTATTGTTAACCTTAACCATTTTTTACTTCATTTTACTTTTCTTTGTATGTATAATAATAATACCTGGAGCATCCCACACAGCGCCATCTAGTTCCAATCTAAGCAAAGCTTATATTATGGTTACCTACCAAACAACTGATATACCTACATAGTTAGATATACTTTTTTTAATAATATATACATAAATATTTTACACCCAGAAAAGGAACAAATAGACACAAACATTTGTACCAGGCGGGAATCGAACTCGCGACCATGAGAAAAATATCGGATAATTACTACTAATAGGACAGACCAGATTTATTTATACGTTCTGGCCTACGGTGGAAATGAATGGACCAAAAATTAAGTAGGTAGTTCGTATAGTTCAACCATTCAGTTCTACTAATAGTTGTATTACAATAAATTATTAAAAAAAGGTACCCTTTTCCAATAATTCATTGTAAGTGTTGCATGCAATGCTGTCTTCGTTCTTTTTACGGTGCAAATAAATTTTCATTTCATTTAATACTTCTTCCCGTTTCTAAGAAAAGGGTCATCACGGACAGACGGATAACACAATGGTCAGAAGAATCCAATGCTTACCTTTTGAGGAATGGGTCCCCAAAAATAACAATGTACGCGTACGTGGCAAAGCCGAGGGAAATGTGATTTGTAAATCGAGACGAAATAAATTCAGCGTTTCTTCGGATTTATCTTGTCTCGACTTACGAAAAATATCGCAATACTTTTGCGAGCCATAAAAGTTTTGGTACTTATCTAATTATGATATCTAAATTTTTTCCACCATAGTATTTGGTGTCGAAGTATCTTCAAATGATAGGAGGAAGAATTGTGAGTGAGAGGACGATGTGGTTTGAAAGAATAGTAATGACTGACAACAACATGGATGTTGAAATTTTTTGCTCCCAAGAATAGAAAGGATGGAGGAAAGTAAAGTAAGGGAAGAGTGGGTTGGACCAAAAAGGAATAAGGTTCTAAAATAACTTCTTAAAATATCAATTTTTTGTATTTACGAATTTGCCAGATATTTATGAAAATTCATCTGACGTTGAAATCGTCCATGTGATGTCATCTGGGTGGTTAAGCTTATTGCGCTACTATGTACAGTAAAAAAACAAAGGTAAAACTAAATAAAAAATATTGAGTTAAGGTATGAAATGAAAGTAAGTATCAAATGAAATTGTAGCCCTCGTGAATCAATAAAACCATTATAACTTTATTTAGTGTAAGATTATGCAAATAGTGAACATGTGTTGCTGTCACACGAATATTTCGTTAATAAATTTAGAAAATAATAACTAAGAAAATTACAGACGTAATTCTTTTTTCTTTTAAAAGAAAGTTATAGATTGGAAGATTTAAAATAATTAAATATATATATATATATATATATATATATATATATATATATATATATAAATTATGTATTAAAAATTTTAGTTCAAGTCCATTAAATAGAACGGATATAGTAATGAGTCGATGAGATGCGTTCTAATAAAACGTGTGACGATGAAAGTGGTAGGATCTTGAAGAAGCCTCTATGAAACGATTGATGAATGTTGATGAAGTGGAATAAGTAAAGTGTACCCAAGTAGAAAACTTATAGTCTCTGTCTATATCTTTTGGAAACACGCGTGATCTTTGACAGGCACAGGCGAACATTTTCAATTGGGGGTTAATACTTCGCACTAATTAATTCTAGTTAACAACCATAGAGATAATATTACAAGGGTAGGCAAGCTCCGTAAAGCCCTGTATGTGACGGTTGGGCACGAAAAAAAAAGGATGGAAAATAACTGTATCTAGTTCTTTCCTTATTTTGACCATGACCCCCATGACCCCTTGGATCCGCCCTTGATTGGCTTGCGTATTCTATTCTATGAACTCTATGTTAACAACTGTAAATAATGGTTTCGGGGGAAATCAGGCAAGAACCGGTTTATATTAACTGCAATTTTGATCGAATATTGAAAGGCCCTTTATTCGTCACGGTAGCATATTAGGGGTATTGATAATTTACTTTTACGCTATTGTTACGTCCACGTTTTCGATATCGATTGTCGATACTCCCCCATCACTTGTTTTATGCCAGAAGGGTCGGTCAAACACAAATGATCATTTAATTCATCGGAGTTATCTGGGAAGTTGTAGAACGACCGAACTTTCGAATATAAATAGAGGAGGAGATACCAACGTTTCAGATGAATATGAGATGTCAGAAAATTTAAAATTACAGTGATAACGAAAATAAACATCTGTGGATTATTTTGCTGTATAGGTAAAGTTACTGTCTGCCTACCGTCTATGCACTCCACGCTGTTGAACATAATAAACTTGTAAAGCATTTGCCTTCAATTTACTAAGCCCACTGGAAAACCTCGACTGGATGTAGTAACTATGTTGTATAGAAACTTCAGAATATTCAACACATAAGAATAAACAGTCATAGGAATAAGGAATAATACCATTTGAATCGTAGGTTTTCTGAAAGTTTCAGTCGTAATCAAGTCGTCGTACGGATAGGAACTTGATATCAAACAAATCCATAAATTTTGAAAGTTACTAATACCCCAAAAGTGTTTCCGCTTTTAGTGACCACAGCTAATGGAATAGGTTTTTGTAAATTACGTGAACTTGGTCGATTGCGGTTATACAATAATTTTATACTGTGGATATGAGTATTGACTAACCGATTGGCCGAGTGGTTAGATACCCTAACTGCAGAACCAAAAGTCGTGGGTTTGATTCCCGTCCGGGAGAAATATTTGAATGAACGAACATGCCGATTTGTTCCGTGTCTGGGTGTATCTGTAAGTATCCATATATGTATATATTATAAAGAATATTTAAGTATGTACTTCAGTTGTCTAGAATAGACAATATAAGCATAATACTTGCTTAGTATGGGACTAGATGGCGCTGTGCGGGATGTCCCAGGTATTATTATTAATATCTTAGTTCAAGTCAAAAGGCTTACGCAAAGTGAACGCTGTGGGATGTGCTCCATGCTCATAGAATCGTAAGTCGGAGCGTCGCCACAGATGTAGATTGTGTACGATGGCGCAGTACAAAGATGGGCCGAGCCTGCTGCCTGACACCAACTTCTCGGCATACACCGCAACCATCCACTCCACATCGTCCACGTTTTTATATAGACGACTCAGTGTTTCCACTTTCTGCAATATTTGAGAAAATATATAATAGCTAAATAGCTAATGGTGCGCTTAAGCATCAAACTAATATTACTAGCGTATAGAAACAACATCACGAAATAAATGTTTGCGCCAAGTGTTGTTGCCGACCGGCAATAACTCATTCAGTCAGTCGCCTATGCTCATCGCGATCGCGCGCCAAAAAGTTAATTTAAACAATAATTCAAAAATGCCGTTGTAGGTGTTAAAAACGTGTAAAAATCAATCAACTGCGAAGAAAAAAGATAGTGGCATAACTTATCGTCGATAATTAGTAATTAAAAAAAAAACTAAAACCATCCAAAATTATTTTTTGTATCTACATTAATTTCTACTCTTGCCGCCATACTTAATTAAACTACAAGTAATGTCACGACATATATAATACCTGTTAAAAACTTGTATAATACTTGCAATCTTGTATATTCTATTGGAAACCAACGAAGCTTAACACGTATAAGACATGTATAATACAGTGTAATATACTTGGTAGAAAAATTAATGTGGTAGAAACAAGGTGATAGTGCCGCGCGCACGGATTTTGTTCGTGCCGTCTGTTCTAGTAGATTATAGTTTAGTGGCGTTTAACACATTTATTTCATATTTTCCGAAACTGTCATCTACATTTATAAATTCTACGAATTCATATTACTCCTCTTATTTCTATCCTGAAATTGCTCGCAGTGGTGTATTTACCAGCAGGCTGAGTAGGGTGGTCAAATTTTTTGTAATGTCTTGCAGAAATTAAAAAGATTCATATTTATATAGGTACTTCAATGTTATTAGTTTTACACGAACAATTTAATATGTAATAATTAATATATTTCACCATCAAGATTTTTCTACAATTTGCATAGTCGTTGAATAGCCCACAGGCGGCAAATATGTAAATTCGCCACTGATGCTTTCTTTACGAAAAAGTGCTTAGATTTTGCTGAAATGTTTGTATATGAATCAGAAGTGAAACTAAACAAAGATTATAAGAATTACTGACTAAACAAGTCACACCTGGTAATGAACATATAAACAAACCCACCCTCTCTATACCCTCTTACACACCCCTATCTACACATGACATATATAGTTTACCTACTTTGCAACTTAATACTGTTGTTTTTCTTTTATTCTAAACTAGCTTTCCGCCCGCGGCTTCGCCCACGTGAACTACAGTTGTACCGGCACAGCATATTGGACGCGACGCTCCAGAATATCGTGACACTTTCCAGAAATTTCTGCAACTTAACTACCTAAGAAATCTCTATCCCTAATTTCATCAAAATCCATTTAGTCATTGTAACATGTAGAATAGCTATCCCACAAGTCGATCCTAAATTCGGTCAGCCGTTTCCGAGATAAACCGCAACAGACAGACAGACACTAAAATTTTATTAATATAGATAAAAAAATTACTTTTCACTCTTGACAGCGCCTTCTGTATGTTTACAAAATTTCAGTAAAATCGGATCAGCCGTTGCACCGATCAGTCCGAACAGACAGACAAACACACAGACAAAAACCAACTTATATCACTCCTGATTACCTCCTTTTTATATCTGCGAAGATTTAGTGAAATAGTTTGGTCGTTTTGGAGATTAGTCGGTACGAAAAGACAGACAGACAACCACACGGACAAAAAGTTGCCTATATCACTCCTGATAACCTATTTTTAATGTCTACGTAGTTTCATTAAAATCTTTAAAAGTTTAGCTCGAACCTACAGACAGACAGACAAACAAAAAGTAGCGTATTTCACTCTTCACACTCGTTTTAAATCCTACCTACTTAAAATCTTTAACTACTTACTATTTGTTAACTCACATCTTTATCAAAAGTGTCGAGCAGGTCTTCAAATGTTCGCGCCACAGGCATTCCACAGATTTGCCTGTATGCGTTATAAGAGGCCAGTCCAGCGTCTCGGCCTCTCATCATGTCGATGGCGGGCAGGTCTGAGACCATCTGCATGTCGCCGTATACCCGTTCTGATAACTGCAAAGGCACGTTAATGTGTTCATTGGATTAAAGCTTTTTTACTGAACTGCGAATGCTGAATATTTGCCTCGTTATCAAGTTTAGAGTGAGGAAAAAGCTATAAGCGTAG
The DNA here is from genome assembly GCA_949709985.1 of Luffia ferchaultella. Classification (NCBI taxonomy): domain Eukaryota; kingdom Metazoa; phylum Arthropoda; class Insecta; order Lepidoptera; family Psychidae; genus Luffia; species Luffia ferchaultella. The sequence continues at coordinate 1,907,510 of OX453240.1, read as the reverse complement.
CAAATATAGCTTAGACAGTTAGCCACTTGAAATGGCAATCGTATGGCAGAATGAGCTAATAGATCATGTCGGCCATCTGTAGATGAGAGATCCATTGAAAGAGAAAGAAAAAAGTATCAGGGAGACTTTTGCCCAGAAATGGGATTCACTTTAATAGTTTTTTTAAAGATGTTTCACAATGTATGGGCTCCCGGGCTAGGATATTGTACATTATTTGAAAAATACGCAATTAAGGAAATTAACAAGTGTTACTACGGATTCCAGTACTCTGGCGTATTTTGTAACTGCACAATGCTTAGCCTAGTGGGTAGCGACCCTGCCTACGAAGCTGGAGGTACCGGGTTCGAATCCCAGGTCAGGTCAGTATTTATATGATGAATATTGATACTGGTACCGGGTCTTGGTTGTTATATGTATGTAGTGTCTTCGCCTGGTACCCGAAACACAAGCTAATGCTTAGTTTGGGGCCTAGACGTTGTTGTCATGTAATCACAAAATATAATATTGAGTTCAACAATTTCATCACTGACATTAAATTGGTGGATAAAAAGTGACAATCAAAACTGTCACATATCCTAACACTGTTATCTGCCAAGACAGTGACACTTCAAACAAATTTCTTGTCCAGATAGCGCTGCCTACGTTTTGTGAGAGAAAGAGATAAGTATATTTCGCATATTTCATGCGTGAAAGAGACGGACGACTAGCGTAGGCATCGCTATCTCGACGAGAAATTTGTTCGGGGAAGGTCTTCTGTTCTGACGCCACTTGACGTTGGTTCATTTTGACTGGTTGTGACATTTGTCAATCAATATTTGTCAAAACTCTGTGGCCTTTTTGAATTGTAAAATAATTATAGAAATCATTTTTGTACAACTAAAATATTAAACAAATGAGATTTTGTGTATTTTTCCTAGGATCCTTCTATTTTTCTATATGGTAAACAAAGAGCTAGCCCAAAATCAGAATGAAACAACTCCTCTGATATAAACATATTGGGTAATTTTTTTTATCTGTAACAAAGAAATAATTTCTTTAATAATATAGAATTTAGATTTAGATATAGAATAAAAAAAGAAGTAGTTTCTTAAAAATATATACTCACATCGGGGTCCATGATGTAGTCTAATTTAGCGGCGTTCTGGTGGAATGCGCCGCGGGTGAGCCGAGCTTCCGTGTCGTTGAGTTCGAGTACTCCGCTACGGAATTCGTCCTCTACGGTGGACCGCGTGCCCTGATACTTGCCGTGGCGACTGTACAAACTACGAAAATAATAAGGCAGCATTTCAGATAAATAAAAACTGGCCAAGTGCGAGTCGGGCTCGCACGGTAAGGGTTCCGTAACACCGTACAAAATAAAAAACCACGTTTCTTTTATATGGACCCACTATATTTTTTAGCTTTATTTTATTTTTATAATTTTTTGTTACAGCGGCCACAGTAGTACAAATCACCACGAGTTTTACATTCTTTGAAGGTGTGATCACTGGTATGATAGCGTACATAAAATTCATTAGAAACGAAAACACAGCGTTTATGTGATTGCGAGGATGTTTATATGACAAATCAGATGCTAAATGTTTGGCAACGGAAATAGTACCTCTAGCAGTCGTAGGTACATGTTGTAGAACATTGTCGGCTATATTTGGAAGGAAATTGACAGTTCAAAATTATAACTGATCGTGTTAGCCTGAAATGATTTTAATTTCATTAAAAACCCTATTGTAAGCCTAAAAAGATGGGGATGTAAGTTATAATACTAATAATCATAATAATATTCTTTATTGTACACCAAAAGTAATTTCAACAAAAAAACCAAAGTATCTCAATAACTAAGTTTGGTACTACAAGGGACGCTCTTATCGCTAAAGCAATCTCTTTCAGACAACCTTTATCTTTAAAGCGTTCTTTCCAACAAAGTAATGCGAGTAAATACTTTTCTAGGAAACTAGTTCCTTAGTACGAGAGATGTAGTCATTACAAAAACGTCCCCATTGGTTTATGATCTGAAAAATGAGAATAGTAGTAGTAATAGTAGTGTACCTAGCATATAAAAGACTTTAAGTCTGATGCATAGTTTTAGTCTATACTAGTGACCCGTCCCAGCTTCGCACGCGTAGCGGAGCATGTATGCCTACATCATTTTCCTGACGTAGTGTCGCATGTATCAGCTTGTTGCGTCAAGCACGTGGATAAGATTTGATTAGATATAAATGTAACATATGTCCATCCTACTTGGAGTATTTTTAATATATTTTATTTCCAATTCTGCAGATATTTAAAAAAGTAAAGAATATAATACATAAAAACAAACTAAAACATTTCTTTGTATACAACTGTGATAACTTATGTCTTACAAGTTATCACAGTTACATCACGCTTGAATTTATTTTGTCGCGCGATAGTTTTAATTTTGCGGTAACTCCTAACATATTAATTTAAAATGTATGGTGTAAAGAACAATTGTAATATGCATGAAATGCTTATGGTAACTTATGTATTCAATTTGGTAATTTAATTAATATCGTATCCGTGTAAATAGATTTCCAATTACCACATTATATGTGATATTTTTTTTAAAATATTAAAATAGATATAGGTAGGTAATTTTTATTAGCAAATGTGAGAAGCTATTGCCTCGTAAGCTATCCATAAAATATAGACATATGCCATCGTAGACTTTTCGTCAGACCTGCTGGGCTAACATGCGACGCACGACAAAACTGCCACACGAGACGAGAAAAATTGTCGATCTCGACTTGTCTGTCGTTTTCCCTAACATGCACGACTCACTCGAGAAAATATGTCACCGTGACTTCGTTTTGTCGACGTGACAAACAAATGTTACCCTATAATGAAAAGAAGCCATATTCTAATATAGCAACACTTTATTCGTTCTTTTTTATTCGTTCAATTTATAGCAATTTATAGTGTAAATTGTGTGATTGACCATGGAATATATTTAATAATTTATTTTAACTGGCCATCGACTGTTTCTGCAACTAGAATTTTCAGTTTTTGTGTTACCCATGGTTACAAATGTTTTAAAATTAGTTTTTTTAAGCAATAATAATAATAATATTAAATATATTAATAATAATGATAATAATAATATTGAAACAGGTTCGCTGCGCTCGGGCTATCACAATACATTACTGTTATTATTTTTTTTATTATTATTAACATTAATAACAATAGTAATAATAATAATATGAATATTAATAATAATAATATAGAAACTGGTTCACTGCGCTCGGGCTATCACAACACATTATTATAATTATTATTTTAATAATAATAATAAGTATTAATATTAATAATAACAATAATAATGTGTTGTGATAGCCCGCGCGCAGCGAACCTGTTTCATATCTATAAGGCCATGTAGCCGTGGTTAGCATCCGGGCGTGTTCCAATGAGTTTTTGACTTAAGTATGTTAACTATCACTGAAACCATGCCTCGGAAAGCACGTTAAGCAGTCGGTCCCGGTTGCTGTCAATAGATGGCAGTCATTACAATCCGCCAATCCGCATTGGAGCAGCGTGGTGGATTTAGATTGTATTTATATACTTATATATTTATATTTTACACCCAGAACTAAAACAAATAGTCTCGTGCACAAATATTTGTCCCGGGCGGGAATCGAACCCGCGACCACTGGCTCCATAATTAGGGTCTCTAACCACTCGGCCAGAGTTTTGCATTACTGTGACGTAAATATTTAAATAAAATAAAATTAATTAAGTAAAAAAAAAATTTCCGAGCTGAATCGGTAACTAAACTTTTTTTTATGCATAAAATACAACCGATTCAAGCGAATACAAACGAAAATAAAAATTTAACAATTACTTTCTACATAACAATATTTTTCTCAACGTTGTCGTCAACAAAAATGGCCGACGAGAAATATACCGCTTAAAAATGACAAAATTCGATAAAATATGGTTCGCATGTTAGGGTTTGTAGACAAAACTACCGTAGACGAGTAATTTTTCCAATTGTGACGGAGCGCGACGAGATAAAAACGTTGCATGTTAGCACTAGTAGACATATAGAGTTATCTCGTTTCGGGACGAGAATTGCCGTCGACAAAATTTTGTCGCGGCGTGCATGTTAGGCCTGCTGTAAAAGGGAAATAATTCCTCCATCGATTCCGTTTTCATCGTTTTTATCGTTTCCTACAGTGTTTTTGACGAAAGCTCCCAGTCGGCTTAATTTTTTCCGACATCCTCAACAGTCATCGACCAAGCAATTTCCAATCAAGATTACCAACCAATTTACCAATTTACACAAAATATTAATAAAATAATTTTTTTAATAACGTATACATCACAACAACGTCTAGGCCCCAAACTAAACATTAGCTTGTGTTTTGGGTACCAAGCGAAGACACCACATACCTACATATAACAACCAAGACCCGGTACCAGTATCAATATTCATCATATAAATACTGACCCAACCTGGGACCTCCAGCTTCCTAGGCACTAGGCTAAGCTAAGCTAAGCGTTCGTCAAAATTATACACATAAACTTTTCTCCTGAAATATTCCGTCCATTGATGCCAACTACATGAAAATCCGTTCAGTAGTTTTTGAATTTTTCGCGTACAGACAGATAGACAGATAAACAGACAGAAAAATGTGGGTGGAGACTTTATTTTATAATAATATGTAGTGAATTGCTGTATAACATTGTATATTACATTCAATACTTAATAATTTTTTATTTAGTATTTTTTTATGTCAAATGTTGAATTTCTGAGTGTTTCGTCACTATGGTTTCGTGTCCTCTAATGTACAAGTGGGTGTGGGTATCTACCAAAACCCCTACGTGAATTCTTACGCAAATGAGAGAGTGCTGTAATACCTTAAATTTTATTGGTATTATTTTTATTTTCCCCATCTACAATAATTAATTTTGAGTCGCATGAGCTACCACTTTCCTCGATCCGAGCTTATAATACTAGAAATATTAATTGACTGACCGATTGGCCGAGTGGTTAGAGACCCTAACAGCGGAGCCAAGGGTCGCGGGTTCGACTCCCGCTCGAGACAAATATTTGTGTGCATGAATATGTCTATTTGTTCCGTGTGTGGGGGTAAAATATCTGTATATGTATATATTATAAAAAAAGAATATTTAAGTATGTACATTAGTTGGTGCCCATAATACAAGCTTTGCTTAGTTTGTGACTAGACGGCGCTGTGTGTGATGTCCCAGGTTTCATTATTATTATTAATAAATAAATTAATTAACACTATGATATATTACGAACGTAATTTTTCACTGAACGCAAAATATAATATATGAAGAGATTATGCATTCTTGTATAGCAATAGCGTCGTCATAGCCGAGTGGTATTGAGTGAGTTTCGTATTTAGAAGGCGGTGGTTCGAATCCCAGGGCATTTACCAATAAATTTTTTCTAACTTATATACATAACTATCACTGATTCCGTGCCTCAGAGAACACGTTAAGCCGTCGTTCCTGGTTGCTATCAATATATTGCAGCCGTTAAAATCCACCAACCAGCATTAGAGCAACGTGGTGGATTAAGTTTCTTAGCCCCCTCTTCTCACGTTTATGTTAGAATAACTAATTTTTTCCAGGCAATTTGTTTATTTACTTCTTCTTGAAACTTGAAAATTAAAATTGTTAACTGCACACACAGCCGTTATTTATTTGCATACGGGTACACGGCTACGATATGTGATGGAGAAAATAAAAATATTACGACTTATAAAGATTAAGGTTAAGATTAAGTTACAGATCATTAGAGTAGAGTAGAGTTACTTTATCTATCTATTCTAATATTATAAGTAAGAAATTTTTTTCTTTGTTACGGATAAACTCGAAAACTACTAAACTTATTTTAATTATTTTTCACCTGTAGAAAGCTACGTTATCAGCAAATAACATGGGCTATATTTTATTTTCAAATTAGCTTTCCGCTCAGGCTCCGCTGGCGTTGACTACACGGTTGTACGAGTTGGCATGTAGGCGGTTACACTGTCCCATTCAATTAAGCAAAATCATACCAAAGATGTGTGTGAAAGGGATGAACGACTTAGTCGCTTTCTAAAATGACATTTTGGGACAAAATTACGTATGCGTAATATTTTTACGTATTATATAGTCGTTGTGGGAGTAATTATTCTTGGGACACTAGTCTCTGAACAAATACCGTCACATGACACCTCTAACCTACTCGATTGTATGTAGCAGATGCATGTAAAAGCAATTTAACACTACGTATACCACTTTCCCGGACGCTGTCAATAGATGGCGGTCGTTACAGTTCCCAACCCGCAGTGGAGCAGCGTGGTGGACTTAAACTCCAAGCCCCCCTCCTCACCCTGGGGGAGGCCTAAGCCCCTGCAGTTGGGTAAAAACGGGCTGATGATGATGATGATGATGATGATACCACTTTGAATTTCTTACCTAATCTGTGTTCTACGGCCTTAACTCATAGGAATTATAGCAGTTCGTTGCAACTTACTCTGTTCTTGCATCTTGTAATGTGTGGAACCAGCGGCTGCCCAAAGTATATTCTAGAAGTACGCCGGGCTCGACATGCTCGTCGAAGTCATCCACGTAATCATCAGTATTATATATGATTCCTTCTTCCAAAGCGTTCTCTCTACCTAAAAAATATAAGCCATTAGAAGCCCAACTGATACTTTATGATAATAAATTACGCATATTAAAAATGAAAATAAATTTATCTGTTTATTTATTTGCCGTTTCTACACGTCGTAACTAAGAAACGAAACTCTATGATTTTCGTTACTTAGTTAGTTAATTAGTTAGCTGAAAAATATAGTTTGTGATTGCGACTAACTAAAAAGCTACTTTTATTCAGGTCGAAGTTTCCATTAAGATATAAAACTAAACAAGACCTGCAGTTATTATTGAGCATAACTGAGAGTTGCGGCCCGCAGTGGAGCACCATGGTGGATTTAAGCTCCAAGCCCTCCCTCACTCTGGGGGAGGTCTAAGCCCCTGCAGTGGGGTAAAAATGGGCTGATGAAGTGAAGTGAAGTGAAGAGAGTTGCGGATCGGAATAGTATAACTCAAAAGTTGATGAAATAGTGCGGCTGTGGGAACGTGAAAAAAACGTGTATGTAAATAGTAGTGGTCGATACGTATGCTTCATCCGGGTGACATTTGAAGTGATGATGTAATGAGCATTGGTGGGGAGCGGCGAGGGTGAGCGGTGAGGGCTCGAGAAGGGCCTCGAAATATACTCCATGCGACGAAAAAATTAGTCATAACTCCGCAACGGAAAGAGTTAGGTTCCTCTTAACTTATGCCTGGGATCATGAAGAACGTATTCACCCAAAAAATACGGTAGTGTAGCGATTTTACCCCACCGATGTTTCGAGTCTTAATTAATATGATACCTAAATTATAAGCCTAAAATTTTTTTTGTCGATAATTAATAAGTCTTCCTGTATATTTTCATCAATTCAGAGTTGACTAGTTAGTCAATCACAAATTTTCTGACAATATTTTCCACGTAAAAACACCACGAAGTTAGTTTATAGATAAAATTATGGATAGTAGATACCAATGATTTCGGCCATCAGCTCATAATAGAAGATATGTTGTAACTGAGCGATGTTAATGGTCCTGGCTATTGTGAACACCTGTTCATCATCCCAGCAAGGGTTGATACGAGCGAAAGCGCGCGCCAGCCGATTGTGCTCCCGATAGAACCACAGCGTTGGTAGATTGGTGCCGATGAACACGTTACCGTTTAGTGGATCACCTAAGGATATATAAATAATTAGTCATATTACTACGCATCTTCGAAATCCTAGTCGGCTTTCAGAAAATACAAGGGAGAACAGAGTACAAATAATTAAATAATTTTATTAGATGGAAGTTTTTGGAAGGCGCCTGAAAATTTGAACCTTCGAATGTATAAGATGCTTGACAAGTATGAAGTCGACGCGGGGTTTCAGATTTGAGTAAGTGATGGCAACGAAGTGAAGGATTCGATTTGGAGAAGAAATAACTGCGTTGTTCGCATTGTTATATATTTGTTCGTCGAGCGTCAAATGCAGATGTGGTTTTACTTTTACATTTGTGGTTTTACATCGATGTGAACTGTTGTTTAGCAAAATAAAGTATAAAGACCTTGCCGTGCGTTCCACTGATTGCGATACAGAGATCCAGGATCGTAACATTATTATAATAGTAATTTTAGGGACACGTTTGATAGTGAACGGACAAATAATGTAATATTTATGAAAATAGTCATATCTATACTAATATTATAAGGACAAGGAATTTGATTTTTGTTTGTTACGAATAAACTCGAAAACGGCTTAACTGATTTTAAAAATTCCATCATTTATAGAAAGCTATTTTATTATTGCGTACCATAAGCTATATTTTATCTTCAAACTAGCTTTCTCCCTGTGGCTCCGTTCGTGTGGACTACACAGTTGCACTGGGACCGCCATGATTTTTTTGCATTGATATAGTTTATACGTTGAAAAATGATATAGGCTACTTTTTGTCCCGGAAAAAGGGGTCTCGGTACAACTGTATAGTCCACGCGAGCAAAGTCACGGGCGGAAACAAAGTTCTCAATCTCTCTATGGTAGTGCCAATTCTTTGAGGAAACGTAAGGACAGTTCAATTTATATTAGTACTAAAAAAACTACCAAAAGTTGCAAATACATAGAAAATGTACGGTACGAAGGAACATTTTAAAGTAAGTACCTACCTAAGCGTTTACAATAGTAAACGAGCGTACCGTATTCCTGTCGTAATCTTTTCGCCGTCTAACCACCTAAACACGAGTTTACTTGTGTATACGTTACCGGTTTATGGGCGAAACTACTGCAGACAACCGCCCGCAGACACCTGGGCCGGGCAACCGCAATTACACCCGCCATTTGAGTTCGTGTTCGATATGCAAATCAAACTGAGTAACACCCTAATTAAAGCATACACTGGTGCTATCCTGGTGGTATCCTGGTCGTTTTCGGGAATTACTTCGATCTATGCGCTTGTCAAACTATCGGCGGCAATTCTAAATTCTAACCACTTCCATGGTTAACTGATACGGTTAAATTAAGAATAGTTAATCTAAACAATAATCTACTGACTTTATTTTAGAATAAATATTGTCGTGTTTTGGTATTTTTTTTAAATACAAGTATGACAAACTTCAAACTTGATGTTTTTTTACTAAATTTAACTTACATTATGCATTTACGAGATTTTGTTTTACGTTAAATTTTTCCACAACTGAGCCGGCCAAGTCTTACTCTTCTTCTTCTTCTTAATCATGCCGAAGTCTTAATTTTTTGGTCTAATAGTATAAAGGAAAATGCCTATTGCGATATGCTATCAATCGAAGTTATTATTGCGTGATTTAGTAGCGTCAAATTAAAACATACTTAATTATATCATTTAAAAGTGGAATGAATTTATTTTTATGATCATTCCACATTCGAATGGCAGAACAACTATATTTGACATACTTTCTGACTCTAATCTTCGGTTCGTTCGTCACCTAACTACTGCAGCATATTTGTTAATTATTATATTATTAATTATATTAGGGACTGACTGATATTAAAAAATAAAAGTTATTAAAATCTATGATTCAAAAAAGTGAGGGTTTAAATATAATCTTAAACGTATTTTTTATTTCGATTTTACTCGGTGTCTAAGCAACCTAGAAATACTGTCTGTCAATTATGCTTACCATATTGATAGCAAAAGTTTTCTGAGGGTCCTCTATTGTTAAAGCAAACTGATGCGTCAGTCGGTGGTACTTCACGATATCCTCGCCGTTCGAAAACAAGTTGGCCATATTTGAACATGCGAATTTCAAAATTGCGCTCATTTGTATTGCCGTACACGGGCGATAGATCCAGTATCGGTGTAGCGAGGTTTATCTATGAAAAAAAAAAAACTATGTATTAGGCTGCTGAAATACAATGTTATTTATAAAACATTTTGAACTGGTGGCTCACCCTGTATTCGTGTGAATTCATATTTATTATATTCACCAGCTTCTTATTTATCAATGGCAATGAAATTTTGCTGGTAGCGGCTTTTTTAACTAACACAAAAAGAAGGAGGTACTATGCTTTGTATGTACGTATGTTCACCGATATATTCGTCAATTGTGAACCAATTTGGATTTTTTTTTTTAAGAGTATTCTCCTTGTCATCATATCAGGTTCTAATGATAGAATTCCAGAGAAGTCGAGGGATACCCTCAAATCTTATAGACATGCATGATGTCTTATTGGATATAGTTCTAATATTATGTCTAAAAATCGCAATATTATCTGCTAACTTCGAAATGTTAAGAAGTGTTGTAGTTTCTACCATCCCCTTAGCAGCATAAACTAAAAGGAACTATAAAATAAAAGGAACGCATAATGTGTTTAAGTTTGAATTTTTTAGTTATTCAGGTGTTTGCGTCTGAAAATGATAAACTCTTAGACGCAAACACCTGAATAACTAAAAAATTCGAACTTAAACACATTATGCGTTCATTTAAGATTTGAGGGTATCTCTTGATTTCCCTGGGATTCCATAATCATTCTATCATGGTGATTATGTGACCATTTTGGGAGCTGAACGTAGTCCAAACTTATAGTGTGTAGAGCTTACCGAATTAGATGAAATTTCAAAAATAAAGACAACCGATTAAAAATTTTCATTAGTTTGCGTCATCTGCTCATTTAAAACTTTTTGTTTAGTTTGGTAAGCTCTACACGCTCTATGAGTTTGGACTGCGTTTAGTCGAACACGGTGTATATACCATTTAAAGATTAAAAAAAAATTCTACCTGAAGGTTAGAACTTCCCTAGAGAAGTTGGATTTTGCAAAATTAAATGTGGTTTCATGAAAAATATTTTTACCATTTGCTTTTCAATAAGTTATATAGATCTTATAGTTCTGAGTGGTCTCATACCCTTTCCAGCGGCACAGCATCTGGCAAGCAACCTATTTCTTGGAAAGTGTTAAACCGAGTAAGGTTGAGACAGCGGATTTTCGTGATGCGCATGTATGGGTCGTCAGCTGGTACCGAAATGGGCAAACATGTCGGATCTTGTATGTTGGGTCTGTTGCCGGCACAGCAATCACTTTTCACAGAATATCTCACTGAAAGGAATCAAATATAATCATTCAAAATATGTAAAGTACTTGATGAGATACTGCCAATTCCAATGAGTGTATTTAGGTTCAGAACTCAAAATAATTTGAATAATGGTAAATACCTGCCACTAATTGACAGAAAATTTTAAATTGACATTTTTATATGAAACCTGATTTGAAACCTGAAACCCGGGATTTTTTATCTAGTTGAAATATTACATCAATTAAATTGATATTTACTTACTGATATCATTCAGTGAGATAACATCGATAACGGAAAAGGCAAGGAAGTGTGCTGCGAGCTGTGTGAATGGGTTAGCAGCAACTCGTCCATCGGCCACCAAACTTGTACGCAGCAACCGCGTTGAGGGCAACTCTGAACCATCTTTGGCAGCACGAATCGTGTTGTCTGTCATGATCACAGAATGTTACTAATTGGATGGTTTTCTAAGTTAGATTAGACTAAGTTAGTCTAAGTAAAGATTTCATAGGTCTGTCTGTGGTTTAGATTGCTTTAGTTATTCTTTTTGTCGCTAATCGCTGAGATTTGTGGCAATTTAAAATTAAAACACAATGTACGACAGGTCTATCTACGTTATCAACTTTATAAATGTTAAAATTTGATTGAAATTAGAAATTTAATTACTCTTAGTCCAGGTATTAGTTTTTTTTTTAAATAAAATTATTCCAATAATTAAAGGCCCATTTTAGAAGAATATTGAAAATGATTAAAAATTTTTAAGGTCGAGTTTGTGGCCGTGATCGATACAAGCTAGAAATTGGAACTAGGATTGAAATGGAAGGGGTTTCGGTTCGAGATGTAGGCCATTGGGATTAGAATTGAATCTACTGGAAGTGAATCGTATCGCAATAAGAATCAAGTGTTTATTCTGCGTTTACGTAGACGAAGTTGTAAAGCATAGTTAGTTTATTTGATAAAATTACAATGCCCATCGCGCCATATGCAACTGACCCAAGTTATTAATATGTGTCCATAAGTTGCCTCAGATTAAAATCTATGTCATTGAAAATATCGCCTTTTTTGAAAATTGTAAGTAGAATGGGATATTTACAAGAAATCGGCGTTTTTGAGATACCATATATTAAAACCATAGAGTAAATGAATTTGACAGCAGTGTTTGGTTTTAATAGTCAAAAATGTCACTTCACAGTATCGAAATTGGGTCGATCGCGAAAAAACCTCGCGGACTGAAACTCGCCATCTTGCACTAGCTAGTTAGAATATAAGTGGTTAGACGCTAAACGCAGAAGAAGGCTTCTAGTCAATTCATACTTTTATGATTAAAACTAATACAGTGGCGCCGTCTATATAATATTACAGAGTTGCATTCGCATGTTTTATTACAAACAACACGGATTTTTCCAAAATAAATACATGTTACGTGTTTACAAGCTTATAAACATTGTTAAAAATTAAATAATTAAGGATTATTCAAAACTCTAGTATAGCGCTATCTAGTTAACACCATCTGTGGTAAAGTATAGCAACTAATTCGATTTCAGTTTATTTCACTGCGTTATATTTGATAATTGATCTATTGAATTGCAATTTCACTTATTTTTTTTAGAGTTTATTACACCGCACTGAATAGAAAATCTCTAAATTGAAATTAAAGAAAATTTCGCGTAACTTTTTTTTGATATTGATTTTCTTAAAGAAGCAGTCTTTTTATTTTTAAACAAATAATTACTAATGCGGGTTAATAATAAACTTTGTACTTTACATCGCTCTACCTGTGTAAGTTGTGAACTATTATCATACCAGGTCCGTACACAGCGGGAAGCAACCTTGGTAAAGGCGTTCGAACAGCGCCACGCGCAGGGTGCCACGGATTGGTACACGTGCCGTCGAGTCGTCGCCATTCGCGCAGATCGCACGGCGTTAGCGAAATAGTACATTGACTGGAAACAGTTTTATTCAAACACAGTAGGTAGTGCTGCACAAAAAGAAGTTCAAAAGAAAACGTCAAATAAAGTCATTTATATTTTGTCGTATCGCGGTTGTAATGACAGCTTGCAAGACTAGATAGTGCGTGCTTTGAAACTGACTAGTGAATGACTTCCAAAGAGCCCAACAAGTATTTTCCAAGCAAATTTGAGTGGGTCCGATATGTTTCGAGTAAGACTGTCGATTTAGTAGCAGCCTGTTCGTGTTCTAGTTACAGTTGGTATATCACGTACTAATTTTATCTCTTGAATGAAAGTGCATGCATGTGAACATTTGTTCCGATTAAATTACTTATCCGCAAACAAGTAAGCTTGCACGGACGTTGAGTGGAATCCAAAGATAGAGTCCGGTTCCAGGTTCATTCTGCCCAGTATACTTCTTTACCAGTTATACTACAAGTATAATACCTACTTTAAAATTAAATGACCAACAGTACAATTAAGAATTATAAAAAAATTATTATAAACACAGCACCTGAAACACGGATTCACTTGTTGTTATACAATTGAAATGTTTATAGTAAACATTTGCGGTAAACACCACGTGTTCCATTGTGTATAGTATTATATTTCCGTCGCCGCGCGAAAACTAGTCTGTTGCATCTTTGCAACAAATATCGCAGGGTGGATGATTCGTACAGAATGGAACGTTAGATTATAAAATATAATATGTGAACGTGAACGTCTGGACAAGGCGCCACGAACACAAAAATGAAACACCAAAACTTTGACGGTTAGCTTGTACGGACAAGAAACACTTACACTTAAATATCGATAAATTGCCGGCTACAAAAAGTACAGTAATACCACAATTATAATACGCACGGATCTTTGCCGTTGTGAAATTACTGATAGAAAGCGTCGCATAGCATAAAATAGGACCTCGGAGAAGATGAAGGACAGGTCGTATAGCTCGCGCTAATTGCTCGCGATATCTGCCTCCCACTACTATCCATCGTTTCCCGCGTGGTTGTACCTGCGTATTGAGTTATTCTACAGCCTTCTGTTGTTCACCGACGGTTGCGGGTTCGATCCCCGCCCGGGACAAAGATTTGTGTGCATAAACATGTCTATTTGTTCCGTGTCTGGGTGTAAAAGTATTTATATGCGTATACATTATATAAAAAAAAAAGAATATTTAAGTATATATATATATGATGCCTATAATACAGGGTAATACAGGGTATCCATCAGCGATCTATCCAATTTGATTATATGTTTATGCTTAACTATACATCTGAACTGTACAAGTTAACATATGTTTCTTTTTGTGGAAATAAATTATTCTTTATATATATATATATCAGTTGTCTAGTACTCCAACATACAAGCATAATACTTGCTTACTTTGGGACTAGATGGCGCTGTGTGGGATGTCCCAGATATTATTATTATTATTCACATACACCTCAGAGCGGCAAACATCCACGCGTACAGGCAGGCTAGGCGGTCCCACACAATGACATGTGGACCAACATTTGACCTTAAAATCGCAAATGTTTTCCGTGTAAATAATTGACAATTTTTTGTCGACATTGTAGTTCCTACACTACTTGTTAAATGTTTCTTTTTCGTAAGGCCACTTTGAAGTGCGCAAGAAAACCGACACGCTATCACGGTGGCATGTTTGCCACATGTGTCTGACCGGTGTAATACAGCAACGTAATACAGTACATTTCAATTACCTACTTTACAAACATCTGACTCAATTCCTACATTTAAAGTTTGCGGCTTCCATAGCGGTTCGCGGTACCCGGTCTAGTTTGTCTGAGTATGGAACTTGTTTGCAGACACTCCATGTAAATGACAGGGAACTTTCTGGCAACATGCATAACTTGCGGATTAAGTTAATAGTAGTATGATTGACCTTAAGTAGCAAAATTGATATGAACGTGTATGCTGTCAAAGTTCGTATGTTTTGTTTTATTGTAACATCATGGAAAACATGGTGAGAAAGATGTTTTATACGTGTTTTATAGGTTTTCTTAACATATTTGAATAATGTTATTATGACTATCATACACTAAAACTTAACATTTAAATTCAATAGAATTAATAAATATTATTTACAATATTTGACTATAGCTAAATATTTTTTTTATTAAGTAGGTAGGACAAAATATAATTGATTCTTTGATCTTACACCAATGTCTTACACAAAATAACACTGGCTAGTAAGATATGTTTGATTTTAAAAGTTAATAATAATATATGGGACATCCTACATAGCGCCATCTAGTCCTAAAGTAAGAATTATGTTTGTATTATGGGGTACTATGGACAACTGATATACATACTTAAATATTATTTATAATATATACATATATAGATATTGTTCATGCACACAAATATTTATCCCGGGCGAGAATCGAACCCTCGACTCTCGGCTCAGTTGGCATTAAAATGACACTGGTTCGTAAACATTTGACAGATGTCAAAACAAAATAAAAAATTGGTGGTGCTGCAAAGGCTACACAGAAATTCTTTGAAAAATAATTATTGCCAATATTAAATGTCACCGTAAATTCTTAATACCAAACGAATGTAAGATATAGTTGAACCTATAGAATTATAGAAATATTCATATTTTAAATCATTATGTATTTATTTTCTTTATAGGGGTACAGAAAAGCCGAGCGTTTACTTCAGGTGCAAAAATCAGTCATAAGTCCTTGGGTGTAAAATTATTCCTCTCACGATTGGCATTGAATTCCTCGTTAGGCTCAAGAATTATAGAATCTTTCGCTGTATTCTACATTCAGTATTTTACTTTAGTCGGAAAAGCACTATTTTGCTCCCTTGGTTAACAATATATATTATGACACAACGTGGGCTATTGAAGACTACGTGAGTGCAGATGGGGGAGAGGCAATCACGAAATGCAAAACAAAGATAATGTTATAACTTACGGGGTAGCATTCACAGTCTCATCTAAGAATTCTTTTTTCTTGCCAGTCAAAGGTTTCCCCGTGTAAAGGTCGTATAAGTCGGCGGTCGCCGCCGAATTACACAAGAACACCAGCAAATGTGACCACAGCAGGGCGTCACTAGTCAACATCTTCCAACGCAGTCGCAAAATCTGAAGCACTGATTGCAAACCACTTGTATAGATTAAAATGTTTGACACCGCTTAGTTATCTATGGCTGTAAATTTTGAATGTCTTGAGAATCCATCAGACTAAAAATGTTACACATTAATTTACTTTATAAAATAATGGTTGTGTGAAGGCCCTTGGATTCGTGAATACATTATAATTACTAACAAGATCATAACGGGCGTG
This sequence comes from Luffia ferchaultella, assembly GCA_949709985.1. Classification (NCBI taxonomy): domain Eukaryota; kingdom Metazoa; phylum Arthropoda; class Insecta; order Lepidoptera; family Psychidae; genus Luffia; species Luffia ferchaultella. Next base: position 1,891,122 of record OX453240.1, on the reverse strand, counting down.
AAATGTTTTGTCGCGCAGTTTACGTTACGGTTTTGAAAACAATAATCCTCGCATAAAACTCTGTACAGTTAATCGATTACGTCGATTAACTAAAATAAGCACGACTAGCTATTCGCCCCGGCGCGCGACACTTTGACTTCGGGTTTTGGTTGTCTTTGGTTTCATTAATGGGGAAGACAACCATAAAAGTGGTGCTCGTCCGCTTGAACTGTGTAAGATTTTTTTCAAAATGGCGCAGGTTGAGTATTAAAGTTCCTGGCGGCATTTGAAAAAAAAACTTCATATTAACCGTACCACGTTGTCTGTTTTTAATATTTTTGAATAAAAATAGTATCTCTCATATACCAGATACTGGCAGAAATAACATATGCTAAAACGCCATTAACCAAAAGAAAAAAATAAAGAAGAACAAACTGTTTTAGAAGTGAACTTGGTTAGGGAAATTAGCCGTGACATTATTTATTATATCAAACATGTATCAAACATACTATTAGACTAACATAAATTTTTTCCCTTTGACCGATACATAAACCTGTCAGATTTTTCTTCAAAAGGCCTATGGAACGCAATTTTTATTTTGCCATTAAACATGCTGGAAGCGACTTTGACAGGGCATAATAAAATAAAAATCAAACTATTGCTTACTTATTAAAGTGATTTTCAAACAAACAAAAATTATGTAATACTATGTATAATTGTTGGAATGTTTTACTACGAAATGAATTTGTAATACCAAATTTTTTATACTAATCAATTAATTTATCATACAAGTCAGTGCCAAATAAATTAAAATTAATTGTACCTAAGTTACTACAAAATCATTGCATTTCCTGATTCATGAGGATTTCATGACAACCAGCTTAGAAGTGCCTGGATCTAGAGAACCAAGACTCAGTTTCAATACAAATTCATAAATTGTCACCGTCGCGTCCGCGTCAGTTATGGGGTCTCGCCCTGATAACGAACCTAATACTTTGTTACGAAACCTTTATCTTGTTTGCCTTTTGGCTCTAACCAGACTACGAAATGTTGTCTCTACGAAATACGGGACTTTTTCTTGTCCCGACGGATTTTTTGGGGACACAGGACACCAATGAGGTCCTAATAAAAGACAGTCCCGTTTTTTATGGGAACGATGGTGGGCTTTTCGATAAACACAGTCTCTTTAATTCAACAAAACTCTATGTCGAATACGATTTTGCGTTCATCTTAACACGCAAATAGACGAATATTAATTTTTTTTCCCCATTTACAATTTATTAACGTGAACAGTCAAAATGATGTCATTATGAACAAGCATACGCAGCGCCATCTGAGATTAGCTTTGTGTTACCTCTTCTATTTGTTAAGGAATATTTTCCGGATAGTAATATGGTTTTCTTTAAAAGTTGACAATTTGGAAGTTCCCATAATGCGTCAAAGTTATAAGCTAACTTAAATTTTTGTTAGTATGTTTACCGCAGACGTAATAAAAACTCTAGACCCCTTGTTACTGAACAACCAATGAAGCACTGCAATGGCGGCCACTTAAGTATATGTGAGTGCAACTACGAAGCGTACTGATGGTGGTCGTGTTCAAATTGACACGTACGTACATGGCCGAAACGTGGACTCTCACGGCAGGACTGATCCATAAATTCAAAGTCGCTCAGCGTGCTATGGAGCGGGCTATGCTCGGTGTTTCTTTGATGGATAAAATCAGAAACACTGAAATCCGTCAAAGAACTAAAGTTATCGACATAGCCGAAGCGATCAGCAAGCTGAAGTGGCAATGGGCCGGTCATATTTGCCGTAGAACGGATAACCGATGGGGTAGACGAGTTCTCGAATGGAGGCCACGTACCGGAAAGCGAAGCGTTGGACGCCCCGCGGCCAGGTGGACAGATGACCTGAAGCACCATACCGGGGGTAGTTGGATGCGAAAGGCGGAGGACCGTGTGTGGTGGCGAGCCTTGGGAGAGGCCTATATCCTGCAGTGGAGAGACACGGGCTGATGATGATGATGATGATGTACATGGCCAGCTGACTACTAGGGTTGCACGTTGGTTAGTTCGCGATGCCACGTCCGAATATTCCTAGATTCATGATATATAAATACACGATCTCGATGGCAAATGCATCGAGATTTCTTATTTCTACTTTAATGTCGAAAATCGTAAGAGATTAATAATTACACATACCTAATTAAATATGAATTTACAAATGCAGTCTGTGAAACATATCAGCTCAAAGTGAATAAACTGTTCCAGAAGCATAAAGGGTAACAATCAGGTACAGTGAGTTAAGTGTTGTCCTTTACCTTCGAACATTTATGACACGTTTAACGACCGAAGAGTTAGATGGTTTAAAGATCTCTAGTGAAACGTAAAGTCGACGTGCACACGTTATAAAGTTGGATATTATCACATTGTCATGATTTTATTTTGCCTCATATTTCGCTGTAGAGTGAATATAAATGTTACCGTGGGGCTTAGAAAGGTCAAAAGGTAAGCCTTGTGCACATGTACATTCGTTATATTGATAACGAAAACAAAGAATGTGTAGGAGACACTCCTATTGTTTACGCCAATCACGCCCTGGAGTTGGGCCGATAGTAGGTAGTTTGCATGACTGAATATCAACAAAAGCACTCCCACATTTATTTCCTAGAAACTTGTATTGTAATAGATACTAGCTTTAGCCCGTGCAAATATACACACAGAGAGATTTTTCATCTTCCAAAGTTTTGTTTAGGCGTAAGAGGCGCAAGAGAAAGGGCTATCATATCACAGGGACGGAAACACCAATGCAAAAAGACACAAGTACTCTGTGAAGACACCCGTAAAGGTTTCTAATTACCATCCAAATTTGCCCGGGTCCCGGCGACAAACGCAGGCGATTGGCTACAATTACTTCACTGTGATTGGTCGCTCAAAGGTTAGTTAAAATTTTTTGGAAGCAAATTTGTACAAACATTTGAGCCGTTAGTCGAAAAATCAGAATCAACCTCTGACCGTCCTCAGCTTAATAACAAGAATAATAAAAGAAATTCAGTCCAGAAAGAAAAAAAAAGTGTTTTAGTGTTCCATAACAATTAGAAGGACTCAATGTCGGAAAAAAATCATCATGCATATACAGTTTGGTGATGAACTGTTAAAAGTCCCGTTATATTTAAAATCTTCTGGTTTACAATAACGATTTTGCCAAATAAATAATCCCGTTGAACCTTCTGCTCAACTTTATCATTTCGACCTCACTACCATAATTGCATTTCACAATTCGATGCTCCGCTCGTTATTCATTCAAAATCTTGATTAGTTTTGTTGTCATGGGAAACTTGACCACGATCAACGGTACTCTATTCAGTTACTTCTTATTCTTTCAACTTTAAAAAAATCACGTCTTTTCGTCATCCATTACAACACGCAGAAACGACAAACAAACATACTTTCGCATATTTTTTTAAATATACGTGACAAATATATGCATTGTTAAAAGTATATCGGAGCACTGTACATTCCGTTAGTTTTTAAACGTAATTAAAGATCGTTTTGTGTTTACGCGACACCCGCTGTGTGTATACAGAATATAAAACACCTGCGTTCGTTGCCGCGGCAAAATAATAGAGTACTTTAGAATCATGGTTAGAATAGGGTAGTATTACCATAGAGTAAATTGTTTTGACAGCATTGTTTGATTTTAATAATAGAGTCATAAATATAAATTTGAATTCACAGTATCAAAGTGACGTTACACAATTTTGCGGGGTTGAACACTGGTGCGCGGGGATTTTACGGGGTGAAACTCGGACTAAAACTCGTCATCTTGCACCAATTAGGTAGAGTATGAGTGGTTAGACCGTGAACGTAGAAGTACCTCAAACATTACAAAATAAACTAGTGGTCGGTCGTCTAGTGCTTGAAATTGGAGTGTACTCACTTTTTTGAAACCACTAATAATTAGTTGAGAGGGAGTCTATTCAAATTGCATCAAAGGACTATTATACTCGTATGGTTGACAGTATTTGTAACACATATTATAGGTATATAGATTTTAGCTTTTAACACTCCTTTTTCACATAAACTTTAACTATGTCAAGTCTCAGACTCCTCTGTACCCGCAATATTTTTTAAAAAGGATACAAAGATTTTTCTTCACGTACTGATATGTAGATTATCTAACTTTAGTTCTTGTTCTGAGATTTTATCAAATCAAGTGCTTTGATTCCCGGTTGAAGTGACAGATTTAAAAAAAAATTAGAATGTGCAGTTTTCGTTATGTCAAAAATTTAGTTCATGATTTCTTCGATGACTTTTCGCTATTTCTCATAGTTTAGGATTTATACTATTTATTTTATTTAATTTATTTTAATATTTTTAAGGAAAACTTACAGCTAATTACAACTAAAATAAGAACATTAAGAAAAAAAAGAAGACGGTGATGAATGTTGCAACAAGCCAAAATAAGTTTCCACAAATTGAGATTGTGTAGCACCTACACATAACAATAAAATAAACACACAAACCAAAACACAAAAAACGGGAAAAAAGAATGAATACATGAAAACACAAACCAGGCAATCCATAACAATAGTTAATAATATATTACTTATTTTCAATCGCTTAACTTATTTTGCATTGGACCACTCCTCGATATCCATGTCACTCCCCTCGCCAAAGAAATAGTTAGTCAGTAGACGTCTTATCATTGCTATACTTGTACAATATAGATCAATATCAATGTCACAGCTAATTATGTTTAAATTATTACACGCTCTTAATAGATAACTATTTTGCCTATAGTTGCTACCAGCATGTGGGACAAACAAAAGTTGTGGTATCCTCGCGGATCTATTCTGTGTTCGCAAGGAGACGAGATTCGATAACTCCGGACAGTCAATCAACCCACGAGCAATTCTAACAAGATATATAATATCTGCAATGTTTCTGCGTACCAACAGGGGTAGCAAATGCTGCCCCTTGCACCGAGATTCATAGTGGTCATCAACACAAGCACTTCTGAACTGTATAAATCTCAAAAACGTCTTTTGGACCATTTCAATACGAGAAATGTATACATCATACATTGGGTTCCAAACCTGCGAGGCATATTCCAAATGACTGCGGACGTACGCACAGTTTAATATTTTTAATGTTTTAATATTTGAAAGTTGCTTGGAAAATCTTAAATAAGTGGTATACTCAGCCCCAAAGAACATTTAAGCAAGAATATAGGTGGCAGATCATCGGAACCGGCAGATTTTTGATGTCCAATGTCTCAAGCAATTTAGTGACCTCATCAAGTCGAACCTCTACAGATCACACACAGGTCACACACACACACAGGTGCCTTCAAAAGAAGGCATAAAGTTATCAACGTCCTAGGAAGTTAGACTGGAAGTAGGACGCGAATAGCTGACAGATTCCTTCGCCAGTATCCGCAGATAGCTGGCCATACGTCATTTTCGAAGGAAAAGTGGAAGAGTTATAATTGCTTTTCACGTATGACCAGAATGCCCTCGGATTGGATGCAATAAGATTTTCTGTGCCTTCGATATATGTCCTGAAGCAATCACGTTCAAGAACTTTGGCTCGTTTTCTCAAGAGTGAAAAAGATTCATAGTCAGATACGTTGTTATAAGAATGATATTTGTGGTGATATTTAGATTTTTCCTTTAATACTTTCTTCAATGCTGGGCTATACCATCGCCATACAGTCTCACCTCAAAAATTCATCCTATATATAGATTTTAGCTTTCTTCACTCCTACTCCACATAAACTTTAATCATGCCAAATCTCAAACTTCTCCGTGCGCGTAGTATGTTCAAAAAAGGGTCTAAAAAAATTTCTTCACGTATTATATGTAGAAGATTATATGTCACTCACTTTTTACATCTGCAAAGTTGCATTGAAATCGGTTCAGCCATTTTGGAGATCAGCCCAGACGGACAAACAGAAAGACAAAAAGTAGCCTATGTCCTCTTCCAAGGTTTAATCTATCTCTGTACCGAATTTTATCAAACTACGTTTAGCGGTTTAGGCGTAAAAGAGTAACAGATAGATGGACAGAATTATTTTGTAATATTTACAATATTAGTAAGGATTATGAACAGTAAAAACCTTTTACAATCATAATTCTTTACCGACACCCTAATGTTTGTGTATTAAAAGAATATTACCTGGGCCATGGCCTTCGAGGCCCAAATTAAACGTACTAAACAACTGACTACATACGTCGTAACATGTTTTTTTTTATAATACGAACATTTATATACATTTTATACCCAGACACGAATTAATGACATGGTGTCGAGCGGGAATCGAGCCCGCGACCTTTGGTTTTGCAGTTTGGGTTTTAACCACTCGGCCAATCGGCCAATCAAAATGATTGCTGTAGTTTTTTATATGTATATGCGGGGCGAGGTCAAAAAATAATTGAACACACCTTAAGAAAACCTCAGAACTTATTTTAAGACTAACGGTCGTACGCGGCTTGGCCCGGGTGGACTACAGAAACGTTCCTTTCCCCGTTGCTCGAGATATAGGCACGCGCGAAATAGGCACGCTACTTGTGCCTATTTTCACATCCGCTGTAAAGTTTATTTGGAACTATTCTTGTGATGAATAACGTATTTAATTATAAAAACACCTTCGCAATACAATACAATTTTGGAATACTCGTTTCATCGGTACGGGAACAGGCGGAATGTTTCTAAAGTCCGCCCGGGCGAAGCCGATAATTATGTACACAAACCTTCCTCGTTTATAGCTCTTTATATTACTGAAAACAGTATCAAAGTACATTGCATTGTTTAGAAGTAAGAAGATAACGAACAGAGGCAAACAGCGAATTTATTTTGTCGCGCTATAGTTTTCATATTTCGATAACTGCTAAGATATTAATTTAAATTGTATTGTATAAAGGACAATTATAATATGCATGAAATGCTTAAGATAACTAACGTGTTTAAATTTGATGAGGATTAATATCATGTTTAAAAAACATCTTCGCAAATAGTGCATTATGTTTAAACAAACTTGGTTGCCATAAAAAAGGTTATAGTAAGTCCACCTAAAAAGATACACATATGCTGTCGCAAACTTTCGGTTACAACTTTTAAAGGGGAACAATTCCGTAATACATGATTTTTGCTTAACATCAATCGTTTACGCAGCGCGCGCAACGAAAGCTCTCTTAAGAAATAATTTTTATACCGTTTTTGCCAAATTTTTCATGAATGCTCCGCTCTTATTGGTCGACGCATTATGTAATAATAGCCTATTATAGCCTTTCTCGATAAATGGACTATCTAACACAAAAATAATTTTTCAATTCGAACCAGCAGTTTCTGAGATTAGCGCGTTCAAACAAACAAACAAAAAATATAACCTATAAGTTTTCTTAATAAATGGACTATCCAATGCAAAAAGAATTTTTCAATTCGAATTAGTAGTTCTTGAGATTTGCGCGTTCAAACAAACAAACCAAACAAACATACAAACTCTTCAGCTTTATAATATTATATAAGTATTATAAGTAATAAGTATAGATGTGTATTTACAAAAACAAAACTGCAATTATAAACATGTCTCAATAGCTGATATCGACTGATTCCCCCCGTATACATACGGCGTATTCTCATCAATATGGTTTATTTCTAATAGTCTAATTTCTATACCGATTTCAGATTTTGAGTTATATCGTATAATATATTGAATAGAGTTTCATTGAAAAAACAGTGAGAATGCTTATGGCGGTCATACACTTTAGGGGTCGTCCACGTATTACGTCATTTGAAATTAGAACAGGGCGTCTGGTCTAATGGTAACATGACGCAGAAGAAAATCCAGAATGACTAAAAATATTTCAAATATCACATTACACAATCTACTGAGCTCATAAATTACTATACTTATACAGTATTTATTTATACAGTAGTAAAGTTGCTTGTCGATCTTAATTTTTAGGCTTCATTTTATGTATTAGTATAGAACAGTGTTAAGATAAATTATCGAAAAACTACAGACGTCATTTTTTTTTACGAAAAGGTACTATTTATTATATTTATACGAACAAATTGATTAAATTATAGCGGTGGGACGATTTAAATGAGATTCGAAAATCGGCAAAAATCGATGACGTAATAATATTATATATGGACGGCCCCTTAGGGTATACACAAACAAAGGTTGTAATTGTACAAGCAAACCTGAGGCATAACCTAGTTTCACAGAGATAACACAACACGGCAAACCAGTCATCTGGCTGATCTCATTTCTTAGTACAGAAACTCTGCAATGTGACGTGACTGCTACACACGTTCGGTTTTGCTGAACATTCGAATCGTATACACCATGTTCGGCGGAACGTGGTCTTTTAAAGAGCTTACCTAACTAAACAAAAATTTCAAGTGAGCAAATGGCGCAAACTAACGGTTACCGCGAAAAACATGTATAAAATTTTTTTTCCATCTCTGAACTTATTTTTTTTTAGAAACTTTTTGTTTAGTTTGGTAAGCTCTACACTCTTTATGACTTTGGACCACGTCCAGCCGAACACGCCGTATATAAATATATTATACCGTGTGTTCGGCTGAACGTAATTCAAACGTAATCTTAATCCATATAGAGCGTGTAGAACTTACCGAATTAAACGAAAAGTTTCAAGTCAGCAGCTGACGCAAGCTGACGGATACCGACAAAATATGTTTTCATTTTATTTTTTTATCAGTTATTTCAGTAATTTTTTTCTTTGGAACTATTTATTTAGTTCTGTGAGTTCTACACGCACTATAAGTCTGGACTGCGTTCAGCCCAACACCCGGTACAGACATAAAAACTACAAGAAAATATAAATATCCGGATCCGTCAGGTCATCTGTACAAGATAAATATAAAAGTACAAATGACTAGAAGTCCTCTTCGGCGTTTACCGTTTAACCACTCATACTCTAGCTAGCTGGTGCAAGATAGCAAGTTTCAGTCCATGAGGTCCCTGCGCGCTGGTCTTCACTGCAGAAAAATCCCCGCGCGCAAGTCTTCACCCCCGCAAAATTGCGATTGACATTTTCGATACTGTGAAGTGAAATTTAAGACTATGAAATCCAAACGCTGCAGCTTTCAAATTTTTTTTCTCTATGAAGTGCATATACAACCCGATTACTTTGCTATTAAGATCGGACGTTTTGAATCTGAGTAGTATTAACAGAGCTTTGTACAATTATAGAACTAAACTGATGTTTTCTACATGAAAAAAAAACTTGAATTTGCATGTTTTATCGAATAAAAAGGTACCATTGTTCTGTTAGAAATAAAAAAAGACCAAGATCTAAATAAGTAATATAAATTATATTTTGACTGAGTGATTGGTTGAGTGGTTAGAGACTTTAACTGCGGAGCCAAAGGTGGCGAGTTCGATTCCCGCCCGGGACAATATTAGTGTGCATGAATATGTCTATTTGTTCCGGGTCTGGGTGTAAAATATCTATATATGTATATATTATAAAGGATATTTAAGTATACATATATGTCAGTTGTCTGGTACCCATAATAGAAGCTTTGCTTAGTTTGAGACTAAATGGCGCTGTGTGGGATGTCCCAGATAATAGAATTATTAAATTAATAGTACATTTTACAAAATGGTATTTATTATAATACAAAATTACTATTTGTGTTTTAAACTATTACAATACCTATAGTAAGGAAAAATCTACTAAATATGGTCACAGTGTGGCGCATCATGCAGCTCAACTTCCAAACGTCCAATCTTAATAACAACGCAACCGGGTAGTACATGGGGACGTGTATGTCCGTCCATAGGCTGATTGATGACTCCATATAATATTCTAAATCTTTAACGATTAGAAAATGCGTTTTTGCTCCACGGTGGAAAAATTATTTAAATTTCGAACCTATGAAACAAATGAAACCAAATTGTAAGAAAAGGTTGTACGTAAAATTTATACTGTTTATATTATGGTTTATACCATAAAGGTATATATACTAGCGTAAGAGAGGAACACAGTGTGCGAATGACATCCAGCTCTTTGCGGAAATCCTACATGCGAGAAAGAAATGCAAGAAAATCTGACATAAAACCTCTTTGAACACATTTAGTCTTCATTACTCACTTGTCAAAATAAGGTCCAGCTTTGTTTTCTATTTTGTGTTATAATCGTTTTGAATTCTACAAAAATTAATTCTTGTGATAAAAATGGTGTAGTGTTCAGTTTTAAATTGCACTGTAACATATGTTAATAATCCAAACAAAGAGACATTTCACCGGTAAGTACTGCCAATAACATATTGTTATCTTAATGCTTATTTTTATAAAAAGCGATCCTAAATTTACTTGGTTATACCTCAGTAGTATACGGTAAATACTTTATTTTGTAAATAATTTGTTATTTTAAACAATTATGTGTACGATACAAAAATATTGTGTAAAATTACAATCAAACAATGAAGCATAAGGATTGCACAAAATGTATCGATATGTCGATATTTTCAAATATAAATATTTTGTAAATTTGATATTACCTAATTGCACCTGTTCCACTGGAATGATGTCGTTAACTGTTTTTAAACATATTGTGAGGTTTATTTAGCCTGGCAGCACATTGTAAGGGAAAGTATGACATCTATACATATATACTACACATAGGGTATATATGTAAATACAAGACTTTTTCAAATGAAAATATAAGATATATACACAATTAATTTTAATCGTTATTTATTTATGATTTAAAATCTGATGCTCTGTTTAATTTTAATCGTTATTTATTTATGATTTACAGTCTGACGTTCTATCTGTTCTCTGATTATGAACGTCGTAAATAATTAAACTTTGAATGACAAAACTACTGTATACAATAGTTTAACCTCATTTTCCTCCAAGAAACTGCGGTGTTAAAAAATGCTTCCTGATAATGATGACTATTTCATAATATCCAGGTTTCCTGTAAACACGGTTAGCATAGAACAATGGAAAAAATGTTAAATAGAACAAGTGGGACTCCTCGAAAACATTCTTTGGTTTGCAGTAGACATTTTACGGATAACTGTTTTGTCTAACTAAATCACCGACGACTTTTAAAGAAAGGATCTATACCTACTGAATTTGTGCCGTTAGGGGTTTCTTTTTTTTCATATGTGCTTACTAAGTATATTAAGTAATATACTAATAATACTTAATATCTAAAGTCAGAGCATTTATGCCAACTGTAATTTCTGTACAGGTCAATCTGAAGACCAAGCGATCGGTGTCAGCGTACGTTTACCGGGATATATCACCAGGACCTTCAACTTTAGAGCCAAAACCTTTATTTCAGCACTAATATAAAATGGATTTGAAGAAAAGTCCATCACAGTGAAAATATCAATTTTAGGCAAATTATCACTTTGTCTTTTACAAAAACTTGTTCCTTTATATTCAAATAAAACTTAATTACCTATTACACAAAGAAACAAAAGATATTATAGACTAGTCCAAGGAATCCAAGGCATAATTTGTGGTGTAGTGAGACGACGCGACACTCAATCGAGTAGACAATGTGACGTCATGGCCAGTAAGAATCCACCAGTCAAACCGCACGAAAATACATAATAATAATAATAACGTGCACATTACAACGTCGTGGCCCCAAACTAAGCATTAGCTTGTGTTTTGCGTACCAAGCGAAGACATCACATACATATAACAACCAAGACCCGGTACCAGTATCGATATTCATCATATAAATACTGACCCGACCTGGGATTCGAACCCGGGACCTCCAGCTTCGTATGCAGGGTCGCTACCCACTAGGCTAAGCGGTCGTCAAATTAATAAATATCAATAATTTATTTCTCAGTCATTTATTGACGAATTTAAAAAAACTTTCACTGTTTTATTAGTTTTGGTTTATCTTTCAATTCTATCGAGTTAAATTGTATATTTTGAACATCATGAACTTCTCTATTGTAAATGTTTTTGTTTTGTACATTCTCATTTTTTTGTTTACAAAGAGTTAAAATTTTGTTGTTATGCGTTGCAACGTGACGTATTGTAATTAAAAATAAAAATCGTTTATTTATATTGTTTTATTTATTACTTGGCTTGTATTCAACTAAATATTAAAATTTCCATAATGATGTTAACGCTTTCTTTACTTCTGCAAATTTTTTATTATCAACTGTTAACAAAAAAAATATTTATTGGAGTAAAGGAAATGGCATTTGAATTGACTGATTGATGATTTGTCATTTTAAAAAACAAAAAGTTAGGAAAAGTAACTCAAAACAAAAATTATGTAGTATAGCAGATTCAAAATAATAAATAGGATTGCCGATTTCGACTTATGATATCGCGGTAATTTCAACGACACATTATCATGAAAGTACTACGTGCTATCGATAATACAAAAAACACCCATGCACATCACTAAAACTGGCTCAACCACATGTGAATTTTGCACACATACTCATTTCCGTTTCGGTCATGCGATGTTTAGATGTCAGTTGGTCTCCTACGCTAGTATATATATGTCTATGGTTTATACTGACTAAATTAAAACACTATAGTCAAAGTTTTAAATAAAAGTGATAAATGTTAAATATAAAATTCGAAAATTAAAGAGTGTAAATTAATATCAATAAATTTTATGAACTTTATATTATTATGCTAAGAAAAATCAATTTAATCAAGTTAAATTAAATCCTATAAAATTTTTGTATACGAAATTTCATATAAAATACTTTTAAAATGTACTTAATTATTACAAATATTTTATTTGATTATACAAGATTGCAAGAACGAAAACTTTATAAAAAATAAAATAAAAAATGACTTCAAAAACATAAACTAAAAAATGTTCACTTTAAAGAATGGAGCGTTAATAAGCGGCATATAGTTAATAAAGTCGGTGCCAGCCAAGTCATTCAGTTTAAATTGTGTTCTATAATATTTATTAGTATATCATTGTTGTAATTGTTATTATTTGGTAAATACCCATTTAAAGTGTCAAAATAAAGGGGGTACCGATACAAGAAACATGTTTCTTTCGACGTTTTTTGATGATTAATGGGTGTGAGAGCATTGCTTACACTTGAAATTTTCATGGAGTATGTGCTACTGTGGCCGCTATAACAACAGATAATTAAAATTAAAGAGGGTTTAAAGAAACGTGTTTTTTTTTATATTGTACTGTGGTACGGAACCCTATGTGTGCGAGTCCGACTCGCACTTGGCCGATTTTTCATTAAATTATCAAATATATTTGTTACAGCTCTTTAAAAGCGTTAAAATTTTCCAGAAATACTACATTTTTCATTAAAGTGCTTTCCATTTATTATTTCTAATACTGTAAAATACGAAACGTAGTCGGTGAGCTCGTCACGTACGACGCCATCTCATGAATAATCCAACATCCCTTAATCTGCACTTACGATGGGAAATAAAAACCGGCCATTACAGTACTGGACTAGTTAGTACAAGGTACGTCTAGCGTCGGAATCGACAAAACCAACATATAGAATAGACAAATAAACCATTCTCTATATCGGCACTTCCCATCGCTAGGTCCATCTTTAAACTATGGTCTAAAAAAAACGACTAGTAGTTAATGTGATGGGGATTTTCTTAAAAATACCATATACATGATGGGTACGATCTTTTAGCAAATATTCATAATATCCTGTCTTTGTTACACTGTTATACGTAAAGTAAAACGAAAAATGTAAAAGAAATAATTGTATCGTAGTGACAACCCTGTGCGGGAATTTTGATTTTTTTTCAAGCAAATCACTTACTCACAAATGATATATAGACGTTGTCTTGTAATTTAGATATAATAAAACAAGTAGGGTTGTGTTTAAATAATTTATAAGTGTAAGTTCAGTGCCGTTTTACTCAGAAACTGCTAATTCAATTACTATGGTTTTTTTTGGCTAAATTTGTCTAAAAAAGGAGTAGATTACGAATATTTTTGGAAAGACGCATGTTTTAGTCGTATCCATCCGGTTTATAGGGTGTTTATAGGCCGACTTTGACCATGAAGAAAAATGAATTAATCGTCTGAATTGACAGTGTCAAGTTGACGTGCTGATTTTATAGAAGTGCATGGACGTAGATTAGTAGATATATTTCGCCTGTAAAATGAAGGGAAAAGGAACAAACCGAGGGTCACCCATAACGCGATGTCGTAACAATATCTTACTCGATTCCTTGGTCAAAAAACGTAATGACGATGCGTATTTGCGAAATGTGCGCGCTGTGTTCGCCCGTCCACTAATTGCTTTGCAAGTCTGCCGCAAATCGTTTACTTCATTAACGAACCTCTTTCCTCTAGTTTCGTCTCAACGACGGCCGTACTTTCTGAATAAAACGGTTAATTTAAGAAAAACACATTATGATTCCGGCGAGAAATTATAATTTATCGCTCGCTCGAATTGAATTTCATGGTCGTTATATTAAAACTTGGATAAATGGCGTTACCTTCAAAGGAGGCCAGCATAATTTATGGATAGGCCGTCGGAAATATTAACATCGACGAAAGCCCTTCAGCGGACGGTCTTTGTGGCTCGGCGGGTGAGTCGGCACTGTTCTCACGAGCCCTTGTTTTAATTGATTTATGACTTCGTGGACACGGCCCCATAATTGATGTTTGATCACTCCGCATTCAGTTCACGACCAGTTTATTCTTATTACGTTCTACTTGAAACACAGTGCTTAAGAAGTCATATGCTTCACGCGTTACATAAAATAAAGGTGTACCACATAACGTTAGCTTTTCCTGTGGTAAGACCTTGGTTGTTATATGTATGTGGTGTCTTCGCTTGGTACCCAAAATACAAGCTAATGCTTAGTTTGGGACCTCGACGTTGTTATGATTGTGTGTGTTATTATTATTATTATTATCCCTACTAATATTATAATTTCGAATGTAACTCTGTTACGCTTCCATGCCTAAACCGCTGAACCGCTTTTGATAAAATTTGGTACAAAGATAGATTAAACCTTGGAAAAGGACATAAGCTACTTTTTGTCTCTCTGTTTTCTCTGTCTCATTGTTCGTCCGAGTTGATCTCCGAAACGGCTAAACGAATAAACGAAATAAAACTTCACAGATATAAAAATGAGGTAGTCAAAAATAACATATTACTTTTTGTCTGTCTATTTGTACGCTGGAGAGTGATATAGGCTACATTGTATACGGTAAAAGCACGATTTTTGCGGGGAATTATTCTTCACGCTACAATACCTGAACGGATATTGATGAAAAGTACTAAAATGTCTAAGACGTGGAATAATAGACAAAGTAAATTTATCTCGAAAAAATACACGGTTCGTTTGGGATAGCAAACGGATTTTGATGAAATTTGGCATAATAAGTATAATTTTTAATTAAGTTTATAATTAAGTAGTCAAAATTCTATTGTGAGCTGACATCTGATGTGCTACAAAGGTATTGCTGCTGTTGTGGCGTTGGACTAGGTAAGTTTATAATTCTGTCACTACCAGTAAGAACCTCTAATTGGCTTCCTGTTTTTATTAATGTTTACTATAAGTATTGTGTAGCTGTTGACTTTCCTAAGATAATAATAATAAAATAGGTAAATTATAGCGATTACTTAGGTAGTTAAGTTTCAAAATGTTCTAGAAACTCTTATACTGTCCCGGAGCGTTGTGGCTGTCCCGGTAGAATTGTTTAGTCCACGCGGGAGAAGCCGCGGGCGGAAAACTACTTGCTTACAATAATATGATTCGCTATATCTGTTCTAAAATCTAATAATTAGTAATATAATATAGATCTTCTTAGTACGAAATACGTATACGTAAGAAATATTGAAATGGACACTTAAATAAATGTTGAGCAGTAATATGACTGAATGAGCAGTTAACAAATCGGAATTAGTCGATAAGAAATCTCATTCTAAACAGTTCTTTAAAAAACCGGCCAAGTGCGAATCGGACTCGCACACGAAGGGTTCCGTACCACCATACAATATAAAAAAAAAAAAAATACGAGCGTGACGTTAATCGAACTTAACCATTAATCGTTATTATTTATTATGTAATTTAAGAATTATTATATAAATATGTTTCATTTTCTTTCCTTAGTTATTTAGAAGGCGCTCGATCCTCTCTGGCTAATACGAAAAGTAATAACATGAGTGCACTGATAGCTAGAGACAATTTTTATCACTTATTTTATTACAGTGAACCTTTGACTTTTAGCATCGATTGTGAAGAGAATAAGCTTTGCAAAGGAAAGCGTAACTTTTTTTCTTAATTTCATTACATTTACAGATTACACCTACCTTCCGAATTTCATCTATATATTGCCAATAGTTTCCGAGAAAAACCACAGACAGACAGACGAACGGACGGACATGGCGAAACTATAAGGCTTATTTCCTGCCATTTGGCTACTCAACCCTAAAAATGAGGCGGTAAAATGTACATCATGTTTATTTCAGCTTGTATCCGTTAAGAATTTCGTAAAATAACTTTAGTAACGAGTGAAAATTATCTGTCAGTAACAGTCTTATAAAAAATTGTTTTATGGTTTTTTAACCATATTCAGTTTCTGACTTAAGTACATTAACTATCACTGATTCCATGCCTCAGAGAGCACGTTAAGTAGTCGGTCCCTGTAGCTGTCAACAGATGGCAATCGTTACAATCCGCCAACCCGCATTGGAGTAGCGTGGTGGATTTAAGCTTCAAGTCCCCTCATCTTGAGCGGAGGTCTAAGCTCCTGCAGTGGGGTATAAAAAGGGCCTATGGAAGGATGGATGGAGTAGGTAGGTAGTTACAAATTTTTACACTTTAAAATTTTTATTTGTAAAACCTTTTTTCGCGAGCGATTTCCAAATCAAACAAAGTTTAAGCCTTGGTGATAACGAATTAATGGCGACAAACACGTAATTTTTGAGAGCCTTTTATCTGGTGTTTTATGTCTGTAGTTTCATACCCGAAGGATATCAACGGGAACCTTATTATTAAAGCTCTGCTGTCCGTTTGTCCGTCTGTCACAGAGCTGTATCATCTGAACCGTAATAGGTAAACATTCGAAATTTTCACAGAGTGTGTACTACCATCGCCGCTACAACAACAAACAATAAAATTAAAATAAAGTTAAAGATTAAAGGTCCCCATACAAGGAATGTTGTTTTTTCCAGTAAAGTATGCACAGGAAACGATTCATTAAAAACCATAGTTAGTTAGTACAGCTCATGAATACGTTTTACTGCTAAAGATAATATGTTTGCATATCTGATAAATCATTTGAGTGTACTATACACTCAAGAGCAGGATAATTGGCTATTACCAACTGAGATCAAAGTGAACAGTTTAAACAGACATTATAACGAGCATTATGTATAGGTAATTAATTCCTTTTATAGTAAAACTAGATAGGCGCGTTAGCGGTTACACGGGTTGCAGAAATTAATTGGAGATTATTGTATAATAATAATAATTTCATTTTGTTGGTCCATGTATACAGGTTGAGATTTTAGTAACCAGCCAAAAATTTTCTAGATGTTAGTTATCACCAATAGACCTCATTACGCAAATAAAAATATAGGTCAAATATTCATATTCAATAATTATATCCTAAATATTTTTTAACAAAATTTGGCTACTTTCTACTTACATAGAGCAAAAGGGCGGGCATGGGGCATGTAGGCGGGGCGTGTATACGTGCTCTGGCGCCCTCGTGAACGGTGACTAGTATATTTGTAGTTTTGGGAAAGGTTTATATAGTCTTAATTGAATATTTTCCTATTGAACGATATTAAAAAGGAACAAGACGGCCAACGGATTTTTATCAAAGGTCATTATATTAAAATTTGGCTGGTCATTAAAATCCCACCCTGTATATTATATAGAACAGAATGGAGATGGCGAAATTGATAGAGAGACGAGAAGTAGAGAGACAAGAATAATGGGAATGTGATAATAAGGAATCAAAAGTTAACAAGGGATGAACATATAATAGATAATTAAAAAAAAGATAATTAATATTGTTTGAATTTTGATTATTTGAGTCAACACCAAGAATTTGGCCATAAGGCCGTTTTATGTTATGTAATTAAATTAAAAAAAAAAAGTTATACTATACAAATCAAAGAAATAAATATTTTATTTTATGTATACGTTTAAATTTAATAGACTTACGTTAAATAGAAAGTAATTAAGTTAAAACATGACTGATATTGAAAATATATTATTTCTTCATTATCATCATCAGCCCATGTCTTTCCACTGCAGGATACAGGCCTCCCCCAAGGCTCGCCACCACACACGGTCCACCGCCTTCCACATCCAATTACCCCCGGTATGGTGCTTTAGGTCATCAGTCCACCTGGGCGGAGGGCGTCCCACGCTTCGCTTCCCGATACGTGGCCTCCACTCGAGAACTCGCCTACCCCATCGGTTGTCGGTTCTACGGCAAATGTGACCGGCCCATTGCTACTTCAGCTTGGTAATCACTTCGGCTATGTCGACCACTTTGGTTCGTGGACGGATTTCAATATTCCTGATTTGGTCCATCAAAGAAATACCGAGCATAGCCCGTTCCATAACGCGCTGAGCGACGTTAAATTTGTAAATCAGTCCTGCCGTGAGAGTCTACCGCCATGTTTCGGCACCGTATATCATTGTAGGCAGGACGCATTGGTTGATCTGAAGCTTAAATCCACCACACTGCTCCACTGAGGGTTGGGTCGATATATAGCTAGCGACCCGTCCCGGCTTCGCACGGGTAGCAGAGCAATGTATGGAGATTTTTTCGGTGATTTTTTCTGTCATAGTGTCATATCTGCTTGTTGCGTCGAACCAGCTAGCTGTTCGCCGAACATGTATGTGGATTAGATTTAAATGTAATATATGTTCATCGTACTTGTAGTATTTTAATGTATGTTATTTCCAAATCCGTACATATTTGAAAAAGTGATGAATATATACATAAAAACAAACTAAAATATTTCTTTGTATACAACATTGATAACTTCTGCCTAACTTTTACATCAAGCGCTTCGCGTCGCGTCGTCGTCGTCGCCGCGCCAGTAAGGGTGATAGTATTTAATTCGCTATAATTCCTAAGATATTAATTTAAATTGTATGGTGTAAAGGGCAATCATAATGTGCATGAAATATTGAAGGTAAATAACGTATTTAATTTGATAAGGATTAATACTGTATCCATATAAATGGCTTTCCAATTACCACATCAGATGACACAATTTTTTAAACTTAAAAATAGGTATCTGTAAAAGATAGACATAATGTTTTGTTATATCTCAAAGGTATTAGGCAGCGTTTTCGATGAAAGCTCTCAGTCGGCTTGATTTTTTCTGACTTCTTCAACAATAATCGTCATATTTCAAATAATATGGCCAAAACATTAATGAATTATACACATAAACATCTTGAATCACTCCGTCCATTGGTGTCAAGCATATGCCAATTCGTTGGTAGTTTTTGAGTTTATCGTGTTCAGACAGACAGACAGACGCGGCGGGAGACTTTATTTTATAAAATGTAGTGATATCGTGCGTACACCATGTAGTTTTGTCAGATGCTCATATACTAGTAGATTCGGGTATGAATTTTGATTTTTTTATATTGTACAACTTCTACATAATAATAATAGTACCTGAGACATCCTGCACAGCGCCATCTACTCTCAAACTTAGCAAAGCTTGTATTATAGGTACCAGACAACTGATATACATACTTAAATGTTCTTTATGATATATACATATTTAGATATTTAACACCCAGACACGGAACAAATAGATGACAAGTTCATACACACAAATATTTGTCCCGGGGGGAATCGAACGCGCGACCCTTGCGGCTCCGCAGTTAGGGTATCTATTTCGGTTTATAAAATGGAAGTGATTTTTTTATTTGCGGTCACTTAGAGAGAAATATTCTGTACAACTAAAGTGGATTAGGAGCATAGAAAAAGTTTGAGTTTAAAATCTAAGGTCCGAATGCGATATACCTAATACCGAAGTTAAGAACTTCATGTGCTTCGATGAATGAATGTTAAAGTCCAATACTAAGGCAAAAAGATATATAGACTACAAGCAGAAGATTTTTCCGACTAGCGCCAGTTCAGGAAGTTTTAATGCAAGATACGTGTACGATTGTCGACTTCGCATTTAAAACAAGTGTAAGAACACAAATAGTAGATTGTTCACCGAGGGAAGAAAGTGACCGATTATATTGGAATCGCACTTTCTCCAGAGTGATACATACCTACTACTTTATACTACACCTACGAGGAAAATGAAACCATTAAAATGTTTTCGTATTTTTTGTATTTTTTTTCTGACAACAAGTTGTCAATAACAACTTGAGCAGCTTCTTTTTTATTGGAGTCAACGAATCGTCACTATCTCTTCTAAAGGACAATTCTAGCAAGATTATTATTTAAAATCACTAAAACAAATCCGTTCGCTTTTTTTGTATAGTTTGACCATTGACTGAGTTTGACAGCTCTGACGTTAGTTTGCTTTTTTAAATTTTCATTTAGGATAAAAAGTAAGCGGCCAGTGCCGTTTTGCGTCTTCATATAAAAGAGTCGCATTTTAATATTAGAAAAGACAGCAGGGGTAATGGATTTTCACACATTTTTCTCTCCCACGGGAATAAAGAAGGACTTTCCGCCTTCTTCTTTAAAAAGTATTAGAGCGCTTTTCGAGCAGGTGTAGTATAAAATATATTTTTAATTTTTTTTATTCTCCTTTAATGTTTTTAAAAGTTTTTAACAGGAATACATACACAACATATATATTTACCAATTACCCACTTAATTGAAAATAATGTATAATCAATTCAGTATTTATTACAAAGGTAATACATCAAATCAATATAAATATATCTCTACGTATATGTATAAATCTCGTGTTACGATGTATGTGTCGGGATAAACTCCGAAAATGCATAACCGATCTTGTTGAAAGTAACTATGCGTAATTTGGTTCAACTTAAGCGATAGGATAGTTTCTATCATGATTATGGACCTCAATACTTGCTATTGCCAATCAAATGTTTATTATACGAACCTATACGAACACTGTGTGTATTTATTTATAAGTTCTATGAATTCCTAACAGATGGCTGTGTAATTAAATTCACCGACACAACACTCTTAACATCTTTTGACATCTGTAGATGTCTACATCCAGTAGATGGGGTCGTGTTTCGATTTCTAGATGCTACAATCTATTCTACCTTACATTTGTTTATGTTTACGACATATCCGTGGTATTTTGATTTTTCTTGTATGATTTTTATAATTGTACAGTGTATCGTGTTTTAATTGTGCTGTGTATCGTTTGAATAGCTATCGTTATATATATATTTCTTCTATCCATCCATGTGTCACAGAAATCCTCATAAATGCTGGACTAAATTTTATGATATTTTTTGTGTGTGTTGATTGTTGTTGTTGTTGATTGATTGTTGAAGTTGATTCGACAATGGTTTAGAATCACAATGTATCATATTAAATTTAAATCAGATAACTTGTTTGTTCAACTACGTTTTGAAAAATGAACCTTAAGCTCATTATACATGGAAAAGAAAGGAATTTCTACAACGAAAAGCTCTGGTTCGTCCCATCTAGTCCTATTTGTCCAAACGGATATTGAAAAAGTTTTAATGGTGAAATATAACGTATAAACTGTCGCGTTCTTTCGGTTTCTAGGTGTTTTCTGCTGATTTCGTACTTGCGTGTTTTGGACTTTAATCTTGCCCGGCTCGTTGAAACATACTGCGAGTGCCGTTCAGCCATTAGTGAAACTGAAGGGTAAGAGGACGTCGAACTTGTTCCTTCGGTCTGCGAATACGATTTTAATGACGGTCGAAGTTCTGGCACTCGGGACTGCTATTGATGTCTCCGGCAATGCAACTCGACTACGACGACCCATTCGTATTGGATTAAGTTGTCTATTACTCATTGAGTTTATTAGTACACTTTAGTACGTAGCCGGTGTCATTTTCAGAGTGAATATTATTTGATAGTAGAGAACAAAAACTAGAAACGAAAAGAAAACACAGATACAACTGCACAGGTATAGCAATAATTTAAGTGTGCTTAATCTAGATTCAAATAGTTGTTCTTTAACGATTTCTCACAAAAAATTACAATTTGTGGCAACTAAACTAATTTTCGAATCCCAGGGCATGTACCACTGAGTTTTTGTCATTGGAAATGACTGTCATTTCGTTGGAGTATAGGGGGTCATTTGGGAGTTTTGTGAGACAGACAGATTGCACAAAGAGTTTTTAAGATATCGGGATGAACGTGGTGACAAAAGACGCAGCTCAGCGAGCTCTACAAGAGGGCATAAGACAATTTGAAAAAGTTCAAAAACAAAAAAATTACCGACAAAAAACGAAAAAATCGCAATTTTTTTCCCCGATTTTCATTTTTGGAGCCCGATATCTCGAGAACTAGGTCCGAATAAAAAAAAAATAAAAAAACGGCTCGGGGTAATTAGACGGGGGATTGATTGAGACTAAAATTGTTAGAATTGCACAACCGCGAGTAGTGGTTATGGGTGCCCTTAGTTGGAAGTCGGAGTTACATTTCGTACTAATTCGGTTTACTGGATCGAAATGTCGTACAGAATGTTATATTTCGAAATTTTAAGCTTATTCAGATACAGTTGTATTTTTTTTGCGAAAAAAATTTATTTCCAAAAATATTATCCAAAATATGTGTGTTTACTTTATTCCGTTAGGTTCATTTCCAACGTCGTAAGACAAGCGTCGTGCGAAAGCAGGAGACAGCACGTTAAGTCGTCGGTTCAGGTTGCAGTCACCAGATGGCAGTCGTTAAAATCCACGGAAGGTAGCCTAAACCCCTGCAGTGGCATATAATGGGCTGAAATGATGTTGGACTATACTATAAGTTCAAAACGTCTTCATTTAAGCAAATTCTTCAACACACCCACCTAGTCAGACGAACACACGCATCCAAATGTGAACCAAAGCTAAATGTTATATTAATATTATTGAAATGATTCACGGAGCTTCCATCGTCCAACATAGTTTTTATTTAGAGCTTTCAGCAGTTTATTCAAATGATTTGAATACTTTTCGCTATTTCTCATAGTTTAGGATTTGGCCATACAGTCCCTCTAAAAACCACTCACTCCTACTCCACATAAACTTTACCTATGCCAAAACTCACAATCCTCCGTGCGCGTAGTATGCTTAAAAAGGGCTCTAAAACTTTTTCTTTACGTATTTATATATAGATTTTTGGTTCTTATTTTTAATCAAATACTAAATTCTCTAAACAATAAGTTCAACACATCGGGTGTCATATACAAATATTTTGTAATACGGCTATAAATATTGAATAATACGAAAACTAGTATATGTGTGCTAAGAATTTTTTTATTCCAAAAATTTATCGATGTTTGAAAATTTGTTTTAAATGTGAACAAAAAGTATTTCGGGCCCAAAATAAAACTGAATGATCAATGTTCAAATCTTCAGGCGGTATCAGGCTACTGCTTTCAGTCTTCGTGAATACATGAAATTATACTGAGATTGGAGTTGTGAATTATAGCAAAACAAAAATTGAGGTGGGTAGGAGTCGCTGTGCACTCCTGCCGTTGTTCTCCGCATGCGACACCGAAATCATTACATATAAACGCCTTTACGAAGTATTCATCGCATTTTACGAACCGTCCGTCCGAAGCTGCTTTTAGATAAATGTTCGCCAGCGAGGGGCTTTCCTGTGAAAATGTCTGCGGTGATATCTTCTTGTTGTTGTTTCGGATTGTCCGCGTTCATTGCACTCGTTTTCAACGTATTTAATCGACTTTGACATGAGGTAGACAATATATAGGTAACGGTTCGCG
The DNA here is from genome assembly GCA_949709985.1 of Luffia ferchaultella. NCBI lineage: Eukaryota > Metazoa > Arthropoda > Insecta > Lepidoptera > Psychidae > Luffia > Luffia ferchaultella. The sequence continues at coordinate 1,867,264 of OX453240.1, read as the reverse complement.
GGCGATCAAATTTTCACTCGCTCCGCCCGACTCTAGGCCAATAACATTTTATTTGATGACGTCTCTTTGTGAAATTTGATAACACAGATCTGCGTTAGTAGAGCATTATTTTAAAGCTTTCTCTCGATCGGGCTTAGTTTGCCGTTTTTTTTTTCACTTCCGAGCGTGCCATTCTTTTCAATTAAATTTTTTTGATATTCATTTCCAAAACTTCGTGTTTTATCTAAGTAAATATTTAAAGAAGTTTAACAGCTACTGAATGACACTAAAACCGCATCTGTACGTCAGTTCATTCCGAAGGTTTAAAAACAAACTTTCAGCGCCGCAGATTTTTAGGCTTTTTAGTCAGTCTTTGTTCACTCGATAGTTGATATGTTATTATTTCAAAACCAAAGACGTATGACCTATACCATTTAGAAGACTCGCTAAAACGAAATTTAAAATGGTGACTTCATCCTTTGACTATCAATTCTAGTTTCCGAGAAATCGTCGTGTCTTTGTGTCTATACAATTTTTATGTCGCATGAATTATGGGACGCACCCACCTTCTTTATAAAAAATTTAAGGAGACGTTCATGTATTCACGTCAAAACTCTAAAATTTACAGGCGATATTTTAAGACAGTAATAAAATTAAGACGGGACGAAAAGTCTAACTTTAATTTTATTAATAACTCGGCAAAAAGAAAACAAAAAAAAAAGATACCCCACTTACTGAAGACGGGGTTATATTTTCACCCCTACATATAATTTCTCGTGTATTTGTATGTTTGCAGGTTTAGTCATATGTTTTTGAGTAGAGTTCATGGATCCATGAAATAAACTCAGGTGGATTCCTATAATGTAAAAATACTTTCGCCTTATTGAGGTGTTTAATTTGAAAATACCTTTAATGATATTTCACGTGCTGGTATCGCATCGGCGAGACAGGAATTCATTTAATCTCGGAAAATTCTCGATATTTTCCACTACACGCTATGTGAAGAAGACGCAATAACATGTGCTACGTGGAAAAATATTTCAATAAACTGCTCTTGAGCCAAGGCGAAAGAGGTAAACACATTAATGATACGGCCTGTTTGAAGTCATGCGCTTTGGAATTTGTCAATTCGTTTTTCTTGAGCTTTTATCACTTTTCTGCATGAGTATGAATTCAATCAAGTTCACTGTGTACTGGCAAATTTTCATACAAACGGCGTTAACGGTTGCACCTTACTAAACCCTAACCGAAAGGCACAAAAAAATGTACATGTTATTCAGATCAGCAAAAACTAGGTTTATACGTTTTTAATTTTTTTAATATTTTAATATGTCATAAGAAAAAAAAAACTTAAGCGCACTGGGTTTTTTTTTCGTTATTTTTCACATGTGAAAATAAAATTAGTTTCATGTTCAATATGTTGTGGAAAATGGAACGATTTCAAAATAGAAACTCGGGCATTTAAGTTTTTTTTATTATATTGTATTAAAATATTTAAAAATTAAAAACGTATGAATTTACTTTTGTTGATCTGAATATTATATGATTTTTTGGCGCCAATCAGTTAAGGTTTAATGGGGTGCAATCTATAACGCCGTTTGTGTGGAAATTTGCCAGTACGTATTCCTCTTAAAACAGAAATAATTCTATGTTTATTTGTTTGGTTTGGTACAAAGCTACTTTGGTGAACCAAGAGTCCCACTTTTTTCTAAGATTTTTTTTAAGTAAGTGGATGACATTTATATACAGGTAGTGTCGGATTGACACAGAATGTTATAATAGTAATACCTCGGACATCCCACACAGTGTCATCTAGTTCCATACTAAGCAAAGCTTGTACTATGGATACCAAACAACTAATACACGTATAAATACTTAAACAATCTTTATAATATTAACTAATATATAGTTTATTAATATATAATTTATAATATAACTAATATATATAATAGTTTTTTTTTTTAAATTTTTTTAACCCAGACACGGAACAAATAGGCATGTTCATGCACACAAATATTTGTCCCGGGCTGGAATCAAACCCACGACCCCTGGCTCCGCAGTTAGGGTCTCTAACCACACGGCCAACCGGTCATCAAAAGACTAACTTTAATAGACTCGATCGACTGAAGAACCATTTAACTTGAACTGCGAAGCATGCCGCGAAGAGTATTGTAGACCGTTTTTCTAATGTATCGCATCTAAAGATAGCAGATTTGTTTATATCATCAAATATGCCACGTCTCTCCATTTATGGCGATTAATATAGTAATAATAATATGTAGGACATCCCTTACAGCAGTATCTATAATCCCAAAGTAAGCAAGCGTCTATTATACTTTATATTATAGGGTACCTACTATACAACTGATTTATTCTTAGCTGTCAACTTTTATCTACACGAATTATAACTTAAAATAGAAAACTGACATTTTCTTGTCGTTTGTTCTGTTAAAAGCTTCTTTAAAACCCTCTATACATAGGTCTATACGGATATATTATGTTTACTGGATTCATAGCGGCCACCGATAACCCGACGCGATTTTTTTTTACCTCAGACGGCATTTTCAAAAAAAGAACCCTAAAAGGAATTACTTCGTGGTCCGTCCGTGTGTCTGAGTGTGTCAAGATCCTTTTTCCCATGAACGCGTGATGTTGTGTTAATGATACCTCCGTCAAATTGAAATTTATATCTAGTACTTAAGTCCGCGGTTCCTTGAAACTGTAAAAGGTTCAAGCTTCCAAGCCACGCAATAAAAAATATATGCCGCAAGTTTTGACCCTTGCAAGTGAATAAAAACCTGTATATATACCTACATACCGTTGACCTATTAGTCATGAAATTCGACAAAAAGCAAGGCCTTCATACACAAGTAAAAGAGGAAATCCGAAAATCGTTATTTATATATTTTTAAATTAAAATATGCGTTTATGTGGCATTCTGGTGGTGAATAGAGATAAGCACGTCATTTTATCTATTTATCACTGTAGGTATGGAACCGTCTGAACGCGAATCCCAGAACGCATTTTGCCGGTTGTTTTAAAAAAATACGGGAATCCTTTTTCGTTTTATTTGCTGCTAGATAAAGTATTACTGTTAGCGTGTCGTGATAACCGTGTGGTAGCAAGCATGCTTCTTGTTTAGAAGGCCGTGGTTCGAGTCCCAGGGCATATACTAATGAGTTTTTACTTATTTATGTATTTACTTATCTATCCACCCTTGCACTACATATACAGATCTTGTGAACAAAGTCAGCCTCAGGTGATACGTGAGCCTTCTGCCTTTCCTCTAATTCCATAACTGTCACTGACTCTATGTCTCGGAGACCAAGTTAAGCCTGCCGTCCCAGTCGTTATGAGGCCTAAGCCCCTGCTGTGGGGTATTAATGGACTGATGGCATGGTATGAATGTATTACTAATGGCATTTTAAAATGAAAAAATTATAATTGGTTTCTATCAAAGTGCATACTTCAAAACAGTATTTTTTGTTATTTCCTCAAAAAGTAGTAGATATTTGTAACATAAGTTCGTTCTCAATCACTATAATCACTAGATTAAAATCTAATAAATCTCAAGTTGATTGCTAACGAAAAATAAAGAAGGTGTCGAATGTTTTATTAGAATCATAAACGTGAGAAGAATTTGCCGCGTGTTTTACTGATTGTCACATAAAACCCGGGACGTAACGATATTGCCTATCACAATGGATATGTTGAAAGAAAAATATCAAATACAAAACAAATTTACATAAACGGATTTTGCGACCCGGCACTTTGACGACGAAACCCTTCAACAAAATCTAATAATACAGGCGACATCTGGACAATTTTTTCACTACACTTCATATTTTGTGAGGCATTAGAGCGAATTGTGTGTCCATCACAGTTTCTACGCTCATAATTCTTCGCGATAGTTTTTGCCGTGAATCCAATGATATTTTAAAATATTAGACATATTACCCGTAGTCTCAAGAGGCAATGAAAAAGCAAGGAACTATTATATTCAAGACCCTAAAAATGTTTCTTATATGTTTTCAAAATGGGCTTGCACTAAAATTTTTAAATTGCGCTGATGGTCATTAAAATTAAAAAATAAGGTTCTAGAATAACCTGTCCAAATACCATTTTCTTCTGTAAAATAATTTGCTCAGATAATTATGAAAAATCATCTGACGTTGAAATTGTCCCTGTGACGTAATCTGGGCGCTTGAGCATAATGTGCTGCTTTTCACAGTAAAAACCAAAAATGAAACTAAATAAAAAATATTGAAGTAAGGTTACTAAGTAAAATGAAATTGTAATCCTTAAAAATAAATAAAAATACTATGACTTTACTTAGTCTAAAATAATGCAATTAGTAAGCATGTGTCCAGTTGACGTCACAGGGATATATTATTAATATTTTCTGGAAAAAAAATACTAAGAAAATTAAAGACAATATTTTTTTTTATATTTTAAGGGGAACGGAAGGTATAAACAGGTTTATTTTTTTTTAAATAAATAAAAATTATGTGTTAGAAAATTGGTCCTAGCCCATTAATCATTTGACCTAGTGCGCGCAAGTATAAGCAATTTATGAAGGTACGTTGCACATAAGCGCCTCAAGGTCCTAAGTGTTCGATAATATATTTGTTTGGTTTGATAATATGACAGCGGTAACCGAGTTCATGATAAACTTCGCTTAATAACCTACCTTATTCAGCAAACAGATTAGTCGACTTAAGATATTATCGTTTCTTATTTTATTGTAGTTTAAATAATAATAATACCTGGAACATTCCACACAGCGCCATCTAGTCCCAATCTAAGCAAAGCTTTTATTATGGGTACCAGACAACTGATATACATACATAAATATGCTTTATAATATACGTATATATAGATATTTTATACCCGGATACGGAAGAAATAGATATGTTCATGCACACAATTTTTTTTCCCGGGTGGGAATCAAACCCACGACTGCACAGTTAGGGTCCCTAAAAGCTCGGCTATTCGGTCAATGCTTGGTGGCTTGGTGTATTAGCAATTATTTAAAACTGAAAATGTATCCTAATTTCAAGAGAATGATTAATGTTGACCGTGGTGACAATTAATTCGAATTTATGATAAAACGTTACGAGTGATCGTGCCTTCTTAACGGGGACAGGTGTTGGCGAGAATTCTGGTTCTGATATTACTCGTGCTCGTTTATCATTGGCTCTGGGAGACTCTTTTCTCCATGCTAAATGAAATGTGACAACTTTTCAAGCGTGAATAACTGAGCGACTCACTAAGCCGGTGACAAATGCTTTTTGTATACTATTAATACCTACACGAAACCTACCATAGATAAAATTACATTAGTAAGTGTAAAAGATCGGTTTTTATCATATCTAGGTACGTGTCGAATTTTATATAGGTAAAGACAAAGAAAAGTTATGAAAGAAATTCTTAAAACTATGAGAGAGATTGATATTAATAATTATATAATGAATTGCGATTTTTTTTTAATTTTCAATTCTTCTATTTAGGAAATATTTGTCTCTTTTACATTACTACTAATAACATATTTTACATTACAAGTAAATTCTAAATTAAACTCTAATTTAAAAAAAAAACTTAAAAAACCCTGTTAATTAAATATTATCTAAATAATATAATTGAAATGTAAATGAAGAAAATTAAATGTATATGAACATATTTTTCGGGATCGGCAGAATACCAGCGATGGTCATGTCCGTTCTTGACAAGCCATCAGCATGCTGAGTCGATTCCGTGTGCCTTTAAATGTAAAATTTGTTAAGGAGTAATGTAACAAGCGTTTTTTTGGCCATAAATGATTTATTATAATTATTAACTATGAAGTTATGTGACGTTTTGTCACAAAAGAGGACCATGAGCATCCATATAACAATAGTATATTGTTACGTCGTCGGTACCAATTCAGGGGTTCGAAAGATCGGAATGAAAGAAAAGTGAAACTTGAGGTTTTCATTTACCACAAAAATTAGCACAAGGCGGTTTTTTCAAAGACATAATTATGTTTAAAGAGAAAACTTATATTCACGTAATAATAACTCGGGTCAATTTCTTACGGCGCAATGGGCAATGTCATTTGGTTTAAATAAGTAAAATTCCACCCTCACCGTGTCTAAGGATATGAGGTCCATCTGTTACGCTCATTGATTTTGTGACGAACCAAGGAACAAATAAAATAAAATAACAGAATAAACCACCGCGAATAAAACACCAAAATAGGATCTTAATTTGACTGCTAGCGTTCCAAGCACCTAGTAGCAAAACAGGTTGATACAGAAAAAAAGCCAATAACAATTCGTTCAGGGGGGTGATTCTCGTACTGCTGGACTTTTAGTCTCATGAGACAATTTCAATGAAATATATTTTGTTTCTAGTCAAAACGGACTTCTGTATCATGATGTCTCATATGATTCTCGAAAATTGTAATGTTTGATATGGTTTTTGAGAGTACAGAATTACGTTTTCGCTAGAAAATTATGGAATTCCATTGAAAATGTCTCATGAGACATAAACTCAAATGGTCTGAGAATTACCCCCTGAACCGCTGAACCATGAACGAAATAGCGAAAAGGGTAGATGTACAGCAATGTGATACATTGAAAAGAGATGAAATGACTATCGTTGTGCTTACCAACTAATTCAAGTTTGTGCAACTGTCAAATTTGTAATTGAGAAGTTTCATGGTGTTCATAATATTATATTTAACTTCATAGAATTAAAAATAGACCAAAACTAATAAGACAGTGATTTTTTTTAAAAATCTGTCAATAAATGACTGAGAAATAAATTATTTAAAATGTACCTATTTTCGCGCGGTTAGACTGGTGGCCTCTCACTGTCCGTGACGTCACGTTGCCTACTCGATCGGGTGTCGCTTCGTCTCACTACATCACAAATTATGCCGTCCTCGCTTCTCCTCGTCCTCGTCCTTGTCACCGCGCTGTTGTTATTATTTTACAAACTAAGTTCCTATATTTCATCCAAGTCTATAATTTTGAAAATTTTGATTTTGAAATATTTTATTTTTTACTTCTGGGACACCCATATATAGATACATGTCCCCGGTTTCTTCTACCGCAAACGAATAATCGGTTAATCGAAGTTGTCCGGTTAAAGAGAGATGCGACGTGGGCTGCGGTGGGCTCTGCATTGACGAGGGTGCCTTCCGATCAGTGTTGCTCAATTCCATCGCCTGTCCGACCCGCTCCGACTTAACTGGAACATTTTCATTATCACAAATGTAGTCGATTAGACGTACACGATAAATTATATTAGAATTACGTGACGCAATAAGACTGCTAACTTTTATAGGTATGTATGCATACCAAAATAAAAACTGTTCGACTGATTGACATATAGACGCTCTGTCAAAACCACTTGGAATTAAAACGATGCCTTGAAAAAACTTTCATAGATACATTAAATATTTTCCGACGTTTGTTTGTGCGTAATACTAAAGTCCGTTTTATACATACTTTTTACAAGTCTCACCTATCTGTTAAAAATACTACTGGTCTTATCGGTATGACCTAGACAAACGCAGTTCCCGCCACCCGCGCGTGCATCTTAACCTATTTTCTGCACTTTAGTGTATGAAACGTTGAGTGTTATATATTGCTAAAACTAGATTAAATTTGCTGAAAAGCTATCTATATTTCAAATCGTTTCGCCCAGAAACAATTACACCGCTGATTGTTAAAAAAAAAAATTAAAAAAAGCTAAAATCACAAAAAAAAAATTATAAGCAATTTTACTGTCGGATTTGTGTTATATTTGTAGTTTTTTACAATTAAAAACATAAAATAGAAATGTTTCAACCATTTTTTTTAAAGAAAACAAAAAATAATATCGCAAAAATACGCGCAAAAAATGTCGACGGACCTCCTGAAATAACAATTTAATTAATTTTTTTTGCTTTAATATGGCAAGTATTTTATCATACCTTCTATTGAAACCACTCTGTAACATCTACAATGACACTAGCATTTCAAAATGCTTGAAGCGCAAGCACCCATAACGTATTAAAAATCGTCCCAAAATGGGATCCTTGCTATTCCGGGCTAAAACCCATCGTCCCAAAAAGGGACGCTTGCTACTCGCAGTGGTGGACGGAAAGTCTTAAATAAGGATTGCGGCATGAGCCACCAGAGCCACTCTACGTTTCTACAAAACGGTTAGATCTGTAAGCGGTTCTTGCCTTATATATATGTAGATATCATCCAATAGCGTGTTCTTCGATAAGGTTTGCGGTCATGGGCTACCAGGAGGCACTGCAATGGATATGTTTCGCTAAAACGGTTGGGAAGATTTTGATGTGGTTTTTCGCTTTACATAGGTTTCACGTAAAAGCAAGTTCTTAGATAAGGATTCTGGTTATGGGCTACCAGTGGTGGAGGGGAGCTACAACACATATACGTCTTAAACTGTTCTGAGTTCCGAGGTAGTACGAAGTTCGCAGAGTCAGCTATATTATATAAATATGTACGTCGCGAAAGTGTAATTTATTTAATTAATTTTATTTAACAAGAAGGGGAAGAATGGGAATGAGTTACGACTGACAGATATTCAGACGATAAAACATTTGTGTCACGGGAACGAAAACGGGAAAGAACAGACGGGAATGAGTTAAGACTGAGATAAAAAAGTTATTCTTGATGATAATGGAAACGTAAACGAAACAACACCAGGGCCAAGAACGGAAAAAAGAAAGTATTTTTGCGATGGGAACGAAAACTGGAAAGGAAGAACGGGAATGAGATAAGACTGAAATAAAAAAGTGATTCTCATGAGAAACGAATACTACCCGTGTGAAGCCGGGACGAGCCGCTAGTTCAATATATAGCTGTAATTTTGCTTTGAATAAATAAATAAATAAATTTCTGTTGCCCATATAAGGAAAAACGAAATTTCTTCATTAGAGAAAATGTTGTCAACTTTGATAGATAATATCTGTACTAATATTATAAAGCTGAAGAGTTTGTTTGTTTGTTTGTTTGTTTGTTTTAACGCGCAAATCTCAGGAACTTTATTTTGCCTTTTGTTACTGTTTGTCTCCAATAAAGTAAATAAATAAATAAATAAACTACTGGTTCGAATTGAAAAATTCTTTTTGTGTTGGATAATCTATTTATTGAGGAAGGCTATCGGCTATATGTATGCACATAGACGCACACGCAAGCAACATATACACAACACACACATTCATAATTAATTCCCAAATTTTTACACATCTTATTTAAGTACTTTCTTATGTTTGTAAATTGCTATTTTTTAACTTTCTAATCATTCATCGCCTTGTATGAAATGTAATTTGCGTAAACTTGTAATTGGCTGTATAGATTTACATTCAAAGACTTCAAAGTCTCGATTGTTTAGCTGTAAGTTTACTTCGAATAAATAAATAAATAAATAAAAAAGTACAAAATAATACTATCTGTCTGTCTGTCCATTTGAGCAAATCTCCAAAATGGCTAAACTGATTTTGATGAAACTTCACAGATATAGAAAGGAAGTGGTCAAAAATGAAATACACTACTTTTTGTATGTCTGTATGTACGTCCATCTGTCTATTCGAGCTAATCTCCAAAACGGTTAAACCGACTTAAATGAAATTTCACGGCTATGAAAAGGAGGTGGTCAGAAGTGACATACGCTACTTTTTGTCCGTCTGTTTGTCTGTACGTCTATGTGTCTATTCAAGCTAATCTTCAAAACGGCTCAACAGATTTTAAGGAACCTTTGCAGACGTGAAAGAAGGTTGTCAAGAGTGACACCAGCTACTTTTTGTGTCTGTCTGTCGTTTGTCTTCACTGATCTATCAACGTAGATAAAGCCGAAACTACTAAGTCTAGGAAGCCGAAATTTGGAACAGTGGTTTATTTTATAACGTATCAATTTTTTATGAAAGGAATATTTGGAAATTTCAAATTTAAGGAGGGAGGGACGGAAGGATTTTGTATGAGTCTTTGTTCTTTAAAGTTAGAAACAAAAATTTTGACATAAATAAATAATGATGTCTTTCAGGGTTTTTGGATTTCCACATTTTAAGGGTGGGAAACGGGAGGTGAAAAATATGGGAGTATCGGTTTTCCTAAAGGAGTGGGAAGAATGAAGATTGAAAGTTTGAATGGGTGTACCCAATATTAGTTTCAGAAAAAAGTATGTATAAACCATTTCGAAAGTTAATACTACCTAAAACAGGAATGTGTAGTCTACGCAAGCGAAGCTGCGGGCGGTCGCTAGTACCTATATATTATTAGATTTAAAAACTTGACTTTGAGACATATGTGTTTCTTGAATGAAAATTTCATTTCTAAATGTGTATACTACAATAAAAACCTTAAAAGCTTTAGCTTAATCCAATGATATTTTTTTATGTTACACTTAGTAACCAAAGGTTATTTTAACCAAAGGTTATTAAGTGTCAGCTTCCAACCCAAATAAATTTAAAAAAAGAAAAATTTCGTCCTAAAATAAATTTAACTTATTTTTGTAAAATTAACACATTTCCACTGCGAACGTTTAAAAATGTGTAGCGTCGATATAACGCGGTTTCATCTGATCAAAAGGAAAATTTGAATAATTAAGCAAATCAATAATAAACAAGGTTTTCATCCAAATAAATGGAAAATGCTATCAAACGTGTGTTTTCCAATTGAACTTTTATGTACGTTAATTGGCAGAAGCGAACAACCTCAGGGATTTGCACGGTAACGAAATTGTACACAAGGTATTGAGAATGTTTAAGAAAAAGCGATAGGCTCACATGAATGCTTCAATAAGTTCATAATATAATTTTCGGCCGATATAAAAAAGAAAAAAGAACCACTTTTCTTGTAAGGGGCTCGTTTTAACTTTTTGCTTTTTAACTTTATTTTACTTTTATTTGTCTGGGTGTAAAATATCTATATATTACGTATATATTATAAAGAATATTTTAGTATGTATATCAGTTGTCTGTCTGGCACCTATTATACAAGCTTTGCTTAATTTGAGACTAGATGGCGCTGTGTGGAATGTCCCAGGTATTATTATTACTGTGACAAGGACGGAGAGAGGTCAATCACGGGGAATCAAAGAAAATCACGAAATTCCTGTGACGTACTTTATGGATGACTCCTTAACTCAATATTTATAATATTACTTCATTTTCGGGGAGATAAACCTATCAAAATATTCATCATCATCATCATCATCAGCCCATTTTTACCCCACTGCAGGAGTTTAGGCCTCCCCCAGGGTGAGGAGGGAGGCTTGGAGCTTAAGTCCACCATGCTGCTCCACTGCGGGTTGGGAACTGTAAGGACCACCATCAATTGACAGCGTCCGGGACCGACTGCTTAACGTGGCCTCCGAAGCACGGTGTCAGTGATATTGTGTACTTAAGTCAGAAAACTCATTGGTACACGCCCGGATTCGAACCATGGCCCTATGGGGCCTTATAAATTTCAGACAGGTTCGTTGCGCTCTGGGCTATCACGACATCATATTACTTTATTAGATTTCATCTTTAGAACGTCGCAACAATATTACTTTGTTGAATGTATGCTCTGATGTTATTGTATAATTAATATTTCACAATACTGAACACATTTGTTACAATAATCCGTAATGGAGAAGTTTCATGATGTTCAAAGTTTTATATTTACCTCGATAGAATTGAAAAATAGACCATAACTAATAAAACAGTGAATTTTTTTTTAAATCCGTCTATAAATGACTGAGTGATAACTTATTTAAATTTACGTATTTTCGTGAAGTTTGACTGTGGCCTACAGTGCCCGTGACGTCACACCGCTCACTCGAGTGCCGCGTTTCATCTCAGTGCACCACAAATAATGCCTTCCTCGCTGTTGTTATTATTTTACCTATATTTCGTCCAAGCCTTATGTTTTTTTATGTAATAGGTAGATATTTTTATTTAATTGTGATGAAACAAGGTTTTGTAAAAGGACAAAGTGATAGTTTGCGAAATAAAAAGTGTTAAACTTTTAAGTAAATATCTACTTGTCTAATTATATAAAGTCTGATTTTTAGGGTTCCGTATCTCAATAGGAAAAAACTGGACCCTCATAAGTCATCTACCCCTGTCCGTCCGTCCCTCTATCTATCTGTGAAGACCCTTTTTCTCGGGAATGCGTGGAGGTATCGAGTTGAAATTGAAACTATATACTTAAATCATAAAGAATAGGTATAGTTTTAAAGTAAATTATTTAATGCTAAAAAGCAAACATTTGTGTACCTATTTATTTTTATAATTGTTTACCAACACCCTAAAACCAGAGTACTTATTTGTTAAAACGAATCAAACACGCCCAAACACCGGACAGATGAAGCTATACAAAAAGAAACTGGACAAGTACGAATCTGACTTGCCCACCGAGAGTTACATACAAATTTGTAGGTACACATGACCGCGCATACCGTTGCTTAACCTCGATGATTGATTACATACGTATGATGATTAATTAACTAATAATAAAAAAAAGCAAAAAAGTTAGTAATATACTTTATTTTTCAAAATATTGTGGCTTTTATATATACGTAAAAAGGGTTACTTTTTGCTAGTAAACTTGTTTATTTTAAACCTTTTGTAAATAATGAGTAATTGATCATAATGTTTACCAACCTAATTACCATTTATCTGATTGCTGTTGATTCTTATCCACACTATTTGGAATGGTAATGAGCTGTTATGAATGGTAATGGTATGAAGTGTCATTTTTTTTTCAGACCATTATGGCTAGACATCGTGTCGTGATAGCCCAGAGCGCAACGAACCTGTCTCAAATTTATAAGGCCCCATAGGGCCATGGTTCGAATCCGGGCGTGTACCAATGAGTTTTTCTGACTTAAGTACACAATATCACTGACACCGTGCTTCGGAGGGCACGTTAAGCAGTCGGTCCCGGACGCTGTCAATAGATGGCGGTCGTTACAGTTCCCAACCCGCAGTGGAGCAGCGTGGTGGACTTAAGCTCCATGCCCCCCTCTTCACCCTGGGAGAGGCCTAAGCCCCTGCAGTGGGGTAAAAAATGGGCTGATGATGATGATAATAGCTAGACAAAAATACCACAGATCTTGCAGTCCCCGCAACCATCGGTTTCATTGAAAATGAACCTACCCAAAGCCGATTTTCACAGATTATATTATTTTACTAGCGACCGCCCGCAGCTTCGCTTGCGTAGATTACACATTCCTGTTTTAGGTAGTATTAACATTCGAAATGGTTAATACGTAGGTACTTTTTGCTAAAACTAATATTGGGGACACCTATTCAAACTTTCAATCTTCATTCTCCCCACTCCTTTAAGAAAATCGATACTCCCATACTTTTCACATCCCGTTTTCCACCCTTGATATCCAAAAACCTTGAAAGACGTCATTATTTATTTATGTTAAAATTTTTATGTTTCTAACTTTAAAGAACAAAGACTCTCATACGAAGCCCCTCCATCCCTCCCTCCTTCAATTTGAAATTTCAGAATATTCCTTTTTTTTAATTTATATTCACGTTATAAAATAAACCACTGTTCCATTTTTGGCTTCCTAGATTTAGTAGTTTCGGCTTTATCTACGCTGATAGATCAGTGAGGACAAACGACAGACAGCCACAAAAAGTAACTGATGTCACTCTTGACAACCTTCTTTCACGTCTGCAAAGTTTCATTAAAATCTATTCAGCCGTTATGGAGATTAGCTCGAATAGACACATAGACGCACAGACAGACAGACGAACAAAAAGTAGCGTATGCCACTTTTGACTACCTCCTTTTCATACCCGTGAAACTTCATTAAAATCGATTTAGCCGTTTAAGAGATTAGCTGGAATAGAGAAATGGACGTACATACAGACATACAAAAGGTAGTGTATGTCATTTTTGACCACTTTCTAGATGTGGATCTGTGAAGTTTCATCAAAATCGGTTTAGCTGTTTTGGAGATTTGCTCAGACAGACAGACAGACAGATAGTATTATTTTATACATATAGCCTATAGCCTTCCTCAATAAATAGACAATCCAACACAAAAAGAATTTTTCAATTCGAACCAGTAGTTCTTGAGATTTGCGCGTTCAAACAAACAAACAAACAAACAAACAAACAAACAAACAAGCAAACAAACAAACAAGCAAACAAACAATCAAACAGACAAACAGACAAACAGACAAACAGACAAACAGACAAACAAACAAACAAACAGACGAACAGACAAACAGACAAACAGAAAAAAAGACAAACAGACAAACAGACAAACAGACAAACAGACAAACAGACAAACAGACAAACAGACAAACAGACAAATAGACAAACAGACAAACAGACAAACAGAAAAAACAGACAAACAGATAAACAGACAAACAGACAAACAGACAAACAGACAAACAGACAAACAGACAAACAGACAAACAAACAAACAGACGAACAGACAAACAGACAAACAGAAAAAAAGACAAACAGACAAACAGACAAACAGACAAACAGACAAACAGACAAACAGACAAACAGACAAACAGACAAACAGACAAACAGACAAACAGACAAACAGACAAACAGACAAACAGACAAACAGACAAACAGACAAACAGACAAACAAACAAACAGACGAACAGACAAACAGACAAACAGAAAAAAAAGACAAACAGACAAACAGACAAACAGACAAACAGACAAACAGACAAACAGAAAAAACAGACAAACAGATAAACAGACAAACAGACAAACAGACAAACAGACAAACAGACAAACAGACAAACAGACAAACAGACAAACAGACAAACAGACAAACAGACAAACAAACAAACAGACGAACAGACAAACAGACAAACAGAAAAAAAAAGACAAACAGACAAACAGACAAACAGACTAACAGACAAACAGACAAACAGACAAACAGACAAACAGACAAACAGACAAACAGACAAACAGACAAACAGACAAACAGACAAACAGACAAACAGACAAACAGACAAACAGACAAACAGACAAACAGACAAACAGACAAACAGACAAACAGACAAACAGACAAACAGACAAACAGACAAACAGACAAACAGACAAACAGACAAACAGACAAACAGACAAACAGACAAACAGACAAACAGACAAACAGACAAACAGACAAACAGACAAACAGACAAACAGACAAACAGACAAACAGACAAACAGACAAACAGAAAAACAGACAAACAGACAAACAGACAAACAGACAAACAGACAAACAGACAAACAGACAAACAGAAAAAAAAAAGACAAACAGACAAACAGACAAACAGGAAAAAAAGACAAACAGACAAACAGACAAACAGACAAACAGACAAACAGACAAACAGAAAAAGAAGACAAACAGACAAACTCTTCAGCTTTATAATATTAGTATAGATTGCCACGAAAACGTGGCACTATTCTTTTCAACTCTTTAAACTCAGAAATAAATCAACGAAAAAATTCTCTGCTACCCGTGCGAAGCCGGGGCGGGTCGCTAGTTCAACATATTTGAAACATTTAGGTTTTAAACTGCAGCCTCTGATATCCTTAAACGTTCTGAACTCGATAATTAAGCATTCGAACGAATACAGACCGAAAGGCGATGACCGTAATGTTAACAAGTTCCCGAACGTCCATAAAATCTAACATATGATGTCAAATTTCTTGTTCGATTTCCAACCGATTTCCAAAATTTTGGTCTTAAACTGTAGCTACCGACGCCTTCTAACCTTTGGTATAACACTTTGAAGCGATCCGACGAATACCCTCTGAAATATAGTAACTTATATCCACAAACACAAGCGATCGACCAAATAATCTCATCTTTCGGAAATAATTTCTCTTACAATTACTAACCGATTTCCAAAAACATGGTCTCAAATCGTAGCTACGTTAATGGCCGAGATGCTATTTTTTTTTTATTTTCGATATCGGTCCCCGTTCTTGAAATATTGTGGATTTAGTAAAAAAAAAAACCGAAAAAATCCCGATTTTTTACATTTTTCAATTTTTTTTAAAAACTACTTAACCGATTTCCAAAATTTTGATGTCATACAATGCACAACTAAATTCTTAATCTTTTAAAATCTTTAAAATCTTGGCTAGACCCCATACCCTCGGAGTTATGGCCAAAAATGCGTTTCCCGTGAAATGGATATGATAGTCATTTTCAATGACAAAACAAGTAAAGAAAAAATTCTGGAACAAGTATGCTTGTCGCGAAGAGGATCGTGTGTCTCAGCTATCTTTAACAATTAATGACACCCTAAAACCTTTACACAGTAATCAATTATAATCCTAACATTGAAAATGGTTTCAAAGATAAATACACAATATGATTCATTGGTAAAACATCAGCTGCATAAAGTTTCACACGGGGAGGCAGAACTGAAATCATGCCGAAGTTTGGAGAAGGATGAGCACATCGTTAAGAATAGTTTTGAAGACAATTTTTTTTTCCAATCGTCACCACTAAAAATTTAATCAGGGGCACTATTTAAAAACACAAAGGCGACTAAAATTACACATATACAACGTTTGAGCGACATCGATTCTGATAGCGTTTTAGATTTTTTTCCAGTGAAGAAAAATATTTTAATTGATAACATCAATTTTAATCTCAATTGAAAATTTTTCGTTTAGTCTAGACGCCACACAATTTTAGGAAAAGGACTACCTAACGTTTTTTTCTTAACATCTGAAATAATAGAATACTTAGACTCAACGACCGAGGTGATTGGTATTTTATAAGCAACTACAGTGTCTAATATAAATTTGTGACCCTTTCTTAACGATTGTTTTGATCGCAATATGCCTTAATTATTTACAAGTAAATTATTTAAATATATGCGGTGTAAATTTGTAATAATATCTAGTTTTATAGGCACGCAAACCACCACGTTCAAATTCTAGTTTTGAAGACACTGTTTTCTTATTTTTTGGTGGATATTGTTTTGTTTATTGAATAAATGTTTTTATCAATGATTGTTTTGATCTCAATGTGCAATAATTTTGTGAAAGTAAATTATTTATATATCTAAAGTTGCTAAAATCAAATAAATTAGCATATAAAAAGAAGATTAATAAATGTTTCCTTTTCTTCTAATTACCATATGCGTGAAATCTCATTACCATTCTTAGAAAAAATCAACACGTCAATATCTTGAAAATCAAATGTTTTAGCGATATTTTTTTAATGTTCTCCAAAACTTCCTAATATGCACGAAATGAAATATTCACCCGCGTAAGTTCACCAGAGTTAGTGGCATGAAAAATAAACTGATTCAATATCTCAAATTTACAGTTATCAAACTCACCATTTACCTGATGTTTAATATTTTACACACAAATAACTTTAAAATATTAAAACATTTTATATTTACAATACATTAAATAATAAAATCATAAAATTATAAGTCGCGTTTAACCATTTTTAGAGATAATAAGATATCCCAAACTAAGATACATTGTCTATAAGACCTCAATTAATAAAATTGAAATTTATTTAAACTCCTGCAAGCATCTAACAGAAAAATTATAATATTTATTTTTACGCTGTCTATTCTTTATGCCTGTAAAAAGGGTTCTAAGCAAGTCAATAACATAATAAATTGGGTTTTATCGTAACCACATTACTGATGAAATTACATATTTTACGAAAAGAAAATATAAGTATGACGATGATCGCTGCCAGACCAGACTGTCCCTTCAAAAAATACTGAGTGGGGACAGCTATTGGTGTGATTTAATAATATTAGGCAATCCTGTTCATTTTACTTTAAAATAATAATACCCTTTATTTGTTTCACTTTGTAATAACAGATGTGGCTTTGGTTTTTACTACCAAAATTTACTTAACTAATTATTTAATTTTCAATCTTATCTGCAAAACCTTTTTATTTTTTAATTTTACGAATATAAAGTCTATATATACAATGTTAAAAGCTAAAAATAATCAGATAATTTTATTTAATTGTGTTTTTACATTAGCTTTAAGATTATTGTTAACAACGAACTATGGACCCTAGTCTGAAATAAATGATTATTTATTTTATTTATTTATTATTTAATTCTAGAATCACAGACAGATACTTCCATTTTAATTGTTAGTGTTCATATAAGTACATCAACTTGTGAGTATAATATTGTTTTTTTAATATTATAAAAGAATGTCAGAATACCAGGGCGACATCTTTTACATAAAAAAATATTTATCTGAAATTTCCCCAGTATATTTCAATTAAATTAGAACGCACTTACCTACACCTGTTTTTCCATAGAGAAGATAAGACGATGCGTCCGCCAGCTCGGCGCTCAGAACAATAACGGCACTCCACGAAATATATAATACTTGCATGCTCTGTGGTTTTTTTAATAATATGTATCTCAAACAAATACAGTTCACTTGATTTAGAGATAAAATCATCTATACCGTATTATAGTTTTCGATAATACTATATTATCCTCAGTGGCAATTCACACTACACAGCTGTGCTGGCTGTGGATTGGGTGCCCTGGGCGATTAAGTTCTCGTGTATTGCGTGTGGTACATTATTGCATGGATCGTCAGTACTTTTAAATGCAATTACAATGTTGCTGTGACACATCCAGAAGTCATTTTGTAACATACATCTATTAAGGATTCCATAACTAGAACGGAAAAAAGAAACGCATGGAGGTATCACGTCGAAATTGAAAAATACGGTCGATTATATGTCGCATAATTTGACACGCAAGAAAATCAGAACCTATATGGTCCTTTTCGTTGACCTAAAGTCATGAAATTCGTTAAGAAGCAAGTTCTCACAGCACGAGTAAAGGAAAAATTCATGAAACCATTAATTTGTATTTCAATCAAAAAAAAACATGTTTAAGTTCCAAATAAACATTTACAGCAAAATTAATTTAAAAATGTATATTCAAGGCATTTCAACCCTGCTCTCGACGTCAAAAGTGACGAAGATGAAAATATCGCCTAACAGTTGGGTTATAATTTATGCACAGAGACGACGATTCATATGTACATGGTTAGTATGGCGTAGCGAGAGTATGTTATCACACACAAGTATGTAAAAGTTGGCCTATCATTTTTGTTGACATGGTAAATATTGCGAGGGTCCATCTAGACATTAGAAAATTAAAATTTCTATCTACATTACTTTTTTTGATACTGTTTTATCTCTGAAAATAACAGCTCGATGTTACACACCATGTTTGACGACCGCTTAGCCTAGTGGGCAGCGACCCTGCCTGCGAAGCTGGAGGTCCCGGGTTCGAATCCCAGGGCGGGTCAGTATTTATATGATGAATATTAATACTGGCACCGGGTCTTGGTTGTTATATGTATGTGTTGTCTTCGCTTGGTACCCAAAATACAAGCTAATGCTTAGTTTGGGACCTAGGCGTTGTTGTGATTATGAGTGTTATTATTATTATAATTATTAAAAAAAAAAAAAAAAAAAAAACTATGATTAAGATGTGAAAGTGTCATCAAAATTTATTTAGTGCTTCTTGAATTGACAGGATGCAAATAAAGACAAAAAAAATTTAAAGTTATAACTTGCCTTCAAGGATATCAAATTACTCGACCATAGTAAACCCGACTACATCTTCCATGTGTATGAAATTACTTTGCTACAGGACAAATGTAGACTACCATATTTTCGCTATGATATATGACTATGATATTTTTGCTGTGAATTGATAAAGAATAAAGGGAAAATATTGTACGTAAAATTTGTGAGAAAATATGATCCTTAAAGGTATCGAAAAACTGAAACGTTGGTCGAAATACTGCCTGAATATTTCCAAGAGATTGTTGTTACTTCTGCGGTCGCAACAAACCAGAAAAGGAGAGCGGGACTGCAGCGTCCTATTCGTTTGTATGCTAATAAACCGATGCTGACTTACATTAATGATTGTAGATATAACAACCATACAGCGTGAATCTCGTACAGCAAATAGTTCTGTTAGTACTAGTGCAAAAAGCAATTTAATTATTTAATAGATAAATAAATTAATAAAAAATATATTATTTTACAAATAAATAATAAATAAATAAAAATAGAAATAAATAAATAAGTAGATAGAAAAGTACATAAATAAGTTAGCATCCTCTTTTGCTACTATGTAAGTTTTTATCTGAATAGCTGAAAAATAAAACTAGGAAGATATCCCTTCTATCGTATATTGATTGTTTATCAATTGTGTCTTATATTATTACTTAGTACAACAAATGCTTTGACAATGCTACGTAATGAAATTAACACTCGTGTGAATATCGCTTATCTATGGCGCTACGTAATGAGAGTATTCAACTGGCCCGCCTGATATCATCTATCTCGAAGCACAGGTTTCTCGGTTGACGGCCGGCCGGAAACTCGTTCTGAATACAAATTCGCATTTATTTCTGTCGAATCGGCTGGTGATCACCTTCTGAGCGACCAGCTTTAGAATATCATATTTGAATACCAATATAAAGTTTCGTATTCGGACCTTTGAGAAGTTCCTTCATGAAGAGAAGATAAATAAATGCATTTTCATTAGAACTGAACAAGTGTATAAAATTTTAAATTCGTAGCTCAAAACAAAGCGGCTACAATAAGCCTACAAAATTTAAACCGGACTTATAAATATTCGAAAACATTGCAAATTGCAAAAACGTTCCGTTACGAGTCTAATCATGCGCTATGAACGGCTTACAAACATTACGAATGCTACAAAATCGACCGTTTGAAAACGAACTCTGCGGACACCACGAGCCAAACAATCACGAACGCTAAAAACCAAGTAATCACGAATACTACTATTTCTATGTAACAAGCCATACGATTATAAACTCTACGAATACGCTACGAGCCCGATGTTTATGAGAGCAACGGACACTACGAGCCCAACCGTTACGAAGGCTACGAGCTCTACCGTCACGATAACTCTATGAGCGCTACTGACGCTACGAGCCAATAACGAACTCTATAAGCTCGAGGGCTACGAAAGCTACAGTAACTGAAATGCCAAAAGCAATTAGTAGAAAAGTATAATACTACAATTGATAAGGTGAATTCTTATTTTGATCTTTTTTGCTTTCAACGCAGAAAATCTAAATTGATCGAGACGCGTAAATATTATCGATTTTCAAGAATAAATATTTGTATATTTTTGTAAAACACTATTAAATTCTAAGACATGCGTAGTTACTTTCATAGGAAATCTTAATATAAAACAAACCACACTGATTTATCAATGATTTAGAGTTTTACTTTGAGAACTTTTTACACTCGTCAGTTAATAATGCGTTGGAAATTTGTCTGTCACAATCACGCCAGTGACAATGATGTTTATCTTAGTAGTATAAAAAAATATATATATAGTAAGCGTGGAGATCGCCTAATATAGCTTGTTTAGGCTACTTATTTAGGTAATAATTGTCTCAAAAATTTAAACTAAAAATATTTTTTTCGCAGTTTGAGTAAAAATACGATCTAACTACTTCGTATATTTTAATTATGCATGAGAAATTTAATACAGTACGTAAATGTGTGCGAAGGTGCTACTGCATTAATAGCATTAACGTTTAAACTCCAAGCGTATGTATGTGTGCTTTGGATCAGTGGTGGATAATATAATATACTTATAGCATTATTTTAAACGCGTTATTTCAGCCCAACAGATTTAGAGCATATTATATTGGTTGCCTCTTGGTCAGTGGTGGATAATATAGCATAAAGCATTATTTAAAATGCGTTACTTAAGCCCAACGGATTTAGCATATTATATTGGTTGGTTGATAGTTGGGTTGGGGATTGTAATGACCGCCATCTTTGAACACCTTTAACCTAAAGTACCACCTAAGTAATGAGAAAACGGTTAGTTATTACTCGTAATTATCTCTAATTTAGTAAAAGTAGAACACGTAGAACACAAATATCAAAATAAAACATGTCAGATTAATTTCTACCAGTAAGTTCTTATAATAATAATAATTTATTCATACATTCATACATCATACTTAATACATTCAAACATCGTGCTTAATTTATTTAAAATCAAGTTAAAGTGGATATCGTAATCTCTATTCTAACTATACCAAATTTCATCAAAATCCGTTAGCAATCCAAAAGGAACCATGCATTTTTCCAGGATAAATTTATTTTGTCTATTACTTAACGTTTTAGAAAGTTCAGTACTAAATTTCATCAATATCCGTTCAGTAATTGTAGCGTGAAAAATAAATTATCCCACAGAAACCGTGCCTTTTCCCTATGAACTGTAGCATGTCACTCCCCGGCAGACAAATAGACAGACACAAAGTAGTATGTCACACCTGACAACCTCCTTTTTATATTTATAAAATTTTATTGAAATCGGTTCAGCAGTTTTGGAGGTGAGTCCAGACGGACAAACAGACAGACAAACAGAGAGACAAAAAGTAGCCCATGTCCTTCTTCAAGGTCTAATCTATTTCTGTACCCAATTTCAATAAAAATAAGTTAAGCGGTTTAGGCGTGAAAGCGTAAGAGACAGACAGACTGAGTCATTTTCGAATTTGTAATTAAATAAGGATTATATTAGAACCCACCTAAGTCAACATATTTATGAATATCAGCAGAAAGCATAAGAAAAACCGGTTATAGACAGCGTGGTTGGGTCCAAGCATTTTCATGCCTTTACGAATATATATACATAATCAAATCGTTCGACTAACGGCAAAAGGTTGTAATCCACAAGTTAAAAAAAAAAAATTTGCGTACCTACATCGTTTCCCACACACCTACAAATAAAATATCGTAAGCCTCAATTGGCCCATTATTTTATAAAAAATGTTTTAGTAAAATGTCTTAACCTACATTGCAAATAAATAGTATAAACTAAATGTCGTAACCCACAGCTAACTTTAATATAAAGTAAATTATTATATAAAAATAAATTAAGTAAATTATGTGTTGAACATAATGTTAATGTAAGTAAATAATTTATTTGACCTTTTCTACATTTTAATTTAGTAACCAAAGATATCTAATATAGCACAAAAACATTTTTTTTCTTCTCCAAAAAAATTGGGGGTATGTTGTTTACGACATATTGCCGTTAGTGTTGAACGAAATACATATGTTACGTTATATCGGAACAGTTTCCTGTAGACAATCTCAGTTTTCTGGGACGATAGCTGTCGACTGTTTTAGAAATACCTATCTCTAATAACATTGAGGTGTTTGTGTACATTTCACTTCTCAACCTGCGAGATTATTCACTCTTTAGAGTTTGTGTGGATACTACACAATGTTAGTGTCGTGCGGCTGACACTACACCGAATACTACAAAACGGTGCAAACGTTCACCTATAACGATAACTTTTGTGTTACCGTTCGCTAAAATCATGTTGTTTTTGTATCCGACTTCGTTCTTAATTCATTTACTGTACTGTTTAAAACATATAGACTACGTCATTTACGTTGTGCTCCAACTGTCGTTTCTATACTGCCACTGACCTTGCACTGTGTTGGTCTGTACTGGCCAGTTAATGACACTAATAAATCTTATCACAGTGTAGTTGCGTACGACTACATACGATGAGAAGTGAATGATAATAATATTTTGAGTGGGACTGACCTGACTGAGCTGAGAGTAATGGCGGACGCCTCGCTAGCCTTGCGCCGCGTCGCTTCTTCCGGGATGATAGTTCGTATTTGTGTTTTTTTTGTCGCTACGCACTGTTAACTTTATTCTTTGGGCCGAAATTAAGGTGGGATCCCACGGCATAATTATATTGTAATTTACTTGTGTTTACACGTGGCGCGATGCACACTTGACGTGAGCCATTCGGTGAGTTCACGGAATTACGGAAATCGCCGCCGCGGGCGCATCTCGTCCGGCGCTGTAAATCGAGTGAATGATATTGTCAAGCCTTTCCTTGTCTTGAACAAACAGCAACCCCGAACGACCTCGGACGACCAGCTCTATCAAAAAACAAAAATTTTAAAAATCATTACGTACAGTGAAATATTTGATGTTGCAATAAAATAAATATCTTATGCCCGAGATTGCAAAAAAAGACGTGTACATGATATGCAAAACAAACAAACAAATAAACCAAAAAATATTCTTTGCATTCTACGAATATAAATTCGAATTCCTAACATGAGAGCGAAAAAAATTCCACAGCGCGCAAAAAGAAATATATTAAAGCGCAGTAGTCCATTCCTAACATTCCGTAGTACATACTAGTACGTTTGTTAAGTCAACTGCGTTACTGCGACGTAAAAATCCAATATAAAACGCTCTTTGCACTATTGCGGTTTTACGTCCCACAGTGTTAATATTTATGTTTTATGTAATACCTAATTTTGATTCCATTGTACTCGTATACACGCTGTACTTATATATTAAAGGACCATATTGACTCAATTAATAGATTATCGACTGTCAAAGACAAAAATATAAAGTAATTTAAAATATCTAACGATAATGTGAAAATATTAAAATACCTACATAATTTTTCTCAAAAAACTTATTATTAATAATAATGACTTTAAATGGTGGCGGCTGTTCAGCGGGAGTATGGTGCTGCTGTGGTAATAAGTTAAGTTTAAATTTAACGACAACCACCGCTTCGACCTAGATTATTCAGCTAGTTCCCACCGTGGTGCCGACTACCCGCCTCCCAAGCCAATATCTACCATAAATAGTTATTTATAAAAAAAATCTTTAATTGTTTTTAAATTTTTGAATATTTTTTTTTAATTACAAGTATTTCCCTAATTTTTTATTTCAAAGTAGAAATTCATAAAAATACAAATTGTTATTGTGTTATGTGTTAGGTACGCTGAGCACGGTAGTGACAGTGTCTTGGGCGGGCGGGGTGGCGCGTGGTGGCCGTAGTACGCTGCAGGGTAAGTGGGGTAGCGGGAGGGGTCGCGACGCCTCCGCCCAGACGTACGCCTACGCGCGGACCTGCGGGACGTGCACGGCCTTCCTTCACCCCGTGGCACAGCCGAGCCAGAGGCCGGGCCGCGCGCCCGTCGCGCTGCATCAGCGCGCCACCATCCACCGCCGCGGACACAGTCAATCGTTTTTTACACACCCGTTTTGTACTTAGTTATACTTATAAACCCGCCGGTGTAGCCGCGAGCGCTCCGTCTACACGTATGGGTGAGTCAGAAATTTTATTATCCAAATATATGTATGTTCTTCGACTTTTGTTATTTTTTAAATTAATTCTACTTAAAAAAAAATTATAGTATAGTTGTGTAAATTTTACATAAATTACTAGCGTTCTGCCCGCGGCTTTACCCGCATGGACGATACACAGTTATACCGGGACCGCTAAAAAAGGGACGAAACGTTCCAGACGCTGTGAGATTTTCTGGTAAATTCTGAAACTCTTGGGACCACTTTTGAAATGTTTTTTTATTTAACGTTTATGTGGCTTGGATTTATTAAAAATTTTAATTTTACCTTTTTTCCGGGTTTTTTACGGGTTCCGTAGTCAAATGGCAAAAAACGGGATCCTTACAGTTTAGTCCTGTTCGTCCGTCCAGAGAACTATTGTCCGTTTGTCAGTATGTCTTTCTGTCCGTCTGTCATTTTATTCAAAACTATTGGCACTACATAGATGAAATTTAGAAAATAGGTGTCATTAATCTACTACCTGTGCCCGCGACTTCGCCCGCGTGGATTGAGATTTAGTTGTCTTCGCGACACACCGCCCCGTAACACGAGGTACGGCCGCGGCGCTACGGCCGGCGCGATGCGGGTGCGGCATAGCGTAGTGCTAAGAGGTTCTTACTAAAGTTAAACATTTAATATCTTTTGATTCTGTAAGTCGATTTTGACGAAATAAACACTAAATGTTACTCAGAATAAAGCTTCATATTTACAGTAATTAGATTTTGAATCCAATGAATGGGTTTTTAGTAATGTGCGTATAAACAAACGTACAAACAAATCGACAGAGAAGCAACAATTTTAAAAAAATTTCATTTTATTACTAATTTTTTGTATTTCCCAATTTTTCAAATGAACCACTTTACAATGACATAATAAAAATACGAAGAAAAAACTGTTTGGGGTAGATAATCATACATAGCAACTAAAGAATAAAAAAAATCTATCACACAATAACGTGCGGGGTGTCTATAGATAAGATGTTTAATATATACGTATAGAGGTTTTAAAATTACTTTGTGATTAAAATTAGTGGTTTTTGAGAGCACTCTCATCCCGAAAGTAGACTTAAGTCCCTGCAGTGGGGCATAATGGGCTGATTTATGGTATTGATATACCTATATAGATTATTGAGTAGTATTTGAGATACCTATCAGTTTTTAAACTTATATTGTGAATCAAGAAAATATTGTTTCATATATACGGAAGAGAATATTCTCTCAAAATAAGAAAATCTTTTTTCTTCTAAATTTATCCATACTCAGACCAACAAAAATGTGTTGCAACAATAACATATTTTCTTATTTTAAAAGAATATCCTCTTCCGTATATATGAAACTAATTTTCTTAATTCGAGAAATCATTTTTACCGTGAGTTTTGGTTTTCTCAAAAAGTGAGCCGTGACTCCTTTGAACACGTTTCGCTATAGATTTTAACTTACTGCACTACTACTCCACATAAACTTTAACTACTTATGCCGAGTGTTACACTCTTCCGTGCGCGTATTATGCTTAAAAGGCATCTAAAATTTTTTCTTCATGTATTAATATGTAGATTATTGGGAAGTACTTGAGATACCAGTTTTCAAATTTAAATTTGAATTTTACCCATGAACGTTCATACCGACTACGGAACCCTTCACTGTGCGTGGTTAGACACGTACTTAGCCGGTTTTTATATATCACTTTTCAAAGACTAGTAGGCCTATGCCAACGATAGGCTGATGACGATGGAAAAGCCGTTTTGAAGAAACATCTACTGCAACGTTTTCTGGAGGCATATAACTGCATACAAATTTAACCTACTCAGAGGTAATATCTATATTTAATGCAAAAAAACTACATTCCAATCCACTCAACTGTTTCATATATCGCCTGTAACTTAAAGAATTACAAGGAATATTATATAAAAGTTTCATTAAAATATGTGAATAGTTTTCTAGGGTTCCTTACCCAAAGGGTTCCCATTGGAGGGGGCCCTATTACTAAGGCCCCGCCGCCGGCGCCACCCATACTAGAAACGTGTTTTGTAACGTTTTTGGTGATTGGTAATTGTGAGACCATCGTTTAAATTTAAAATTTTCATGGAGTGTGTACTGCTGTAAATGCTATTACAACTGTCTAATAAAAATAAAATAAAATTAAAAATTAATACGGTCCCCATACAAGAAACGTATTTCACCATCACCTGGAATTTGCAGGATACCGAATTCCTCACCTACTAACAGCAGATGTAGCGTATTTTGGTCATTGGAATGTTCTCAATGATTACAGATAGATGGTGATCAGGGTCTGATGATGGAGCAAAAAAAAGAAATTATGATAAATTACACCTAAACTTGTATTTTGTTGTGATGTGATGTATACATACCCACCTATATATGACTGACAAATAAAACATAGAAGATTGTTATTTTTGCGTGATATGTTGTGAACCGTTTGAATCGAGCTTGTGAGGAATGAGTACAGTGTGCATCCTGAAGAAAGACCTAAGTCCCTGCAGTGGGGCATTAAGGACGTATGTACAAAAAGTGACAGCTCGAAAATAGGTTTTACTTGACAGCTTGCTTACTACTACACGCGCATCTGCACCAGAGGCAACACATACTTGGCTCTATACCAGAACTAATTAGTCTTGATCATTATTATTTTTATTTATTTAAAAATTAGTTTTCTTTTATGTCAGGTTTTTAATGTTGCTTTATTTTATATAATAACTAGCGATCCGCCCCGGTTTCGCACGGGTAGCAGAGCCATAATGTTTTTACGGTCGTAGTGTCGTATCAGCTTGTTGTGTCGAACATGTGGACTGGATTTCATTAGATTTAAATGTAACGCAAGTTCGTCCAACTTGGATTATTTTTAATGTATTTTATTTCGAATTCTATAAATATATGAAAAAGTAAAGAATAAATACCTAAAAACAAACTAAAATATTTCTTTGTATACAACATTGATAACTTCAGCCTAACCACGTGTGTCGCGTCGTCCGGTATGGCTCCTAAGATATTGATTTAAATTGTAGAATACAAACGGCGATCATAATGTTCATGAAATGCTGAAGGTAAATATCGTATTTAATTTGATAAGGATTAATACCATATCCGTATAAATTGTTTTCCAATCACCTCATCATATTACATCATAAAAATAGTATAGTAAGCTATCCATAAAATATAGACATATGCTATCGCGGACTTTTCTTTAGTCCTATAAAAGAGACACAATTCCTCCGTACATTATTTTGTTATATCTCAAAAGGATTAGGCCGTATTTTCGATGAAAGTTCCCAACCAGCTTGATTTTTTTCCGACTTCTTCAACAATAATCGTCATATTTCAACAAATTTTCTCTTGAATCACTCTGTCCATTGATGTCAATAATATGCCAATCCGTTCGGTACTTTTTGAGTTTGTCGCGTTCAGACAGACAGACAGACGCGGCGGGGGACTTTATTTTATAATATGTAGTGATAACAATAATACCTGGGACATCCCACACAGCGCTATCTAGTCCCAAACTATGCAAAGCTTGTGTTATGGGTGTGGGTTACGATGTCTTTTAAAGTTCCATAAAAAAAAATTATTAGACAATACTATACTGTGCCACAGTTATCGTATGAGGAGTTTTGCAATACGAGTGCATTTTGTTTGTGATACGTGGCGATGGCGAAACCGAGGTCCCATTGAATGAGGTGACCTTTTCATTTCCCATTTCGTCAAATTCTACTATTTTTGATTCTGGACCGATTGTTTTCAAAATCAATGTGTAAGAGTCTGTATGGTCTTCGATTACGAATCTGTGCTCAGAACTAAAAAAAATTACTGCCTTAGAATCTGTTATAGTTTTTGAACTGCTTGCTTTCAAAATCGATATCTATGGGTCCATGTGGTCTCCCTTCACAAATCTGCGGTCAAAACTGAAAATAGTGTCTGCCATTTTGAACTTCTTTCTTTCTGGGCCTAACACTACTAAAATAAAGTCTGTTTCGTATAGATTAAAATTTTATTATTATTTGGTCCACATTACAAAAAAAAAACACGTCTGTATGCGTTATTACAACAACGATTAATACTTTTGTCAATACAGTTATGTTGTATTTTACAGTACTAAATCTTTTTACTTTACACCAATCACAAGCGAGCATTCTGTTTGCACCGCATGCGTAAACCGCCAAAAGCAACCCGCTCGCGCCCTTAGCTCTTACCATTATTTATTGCTATAAATTGAGGAACCGTGCGAACACCCCTGTTTTGACTAACTTGCCCTTCAAATTTCACGATCATTCAGACCGCCTTCTACAAACATTATCCCATCAAAAACAATACTTGTCAAAAAAACCAAGTCTCGCAACTCAGTTGTTCTGCGGTAAAAAGTTATGAGATCCATGTAATACCAAGTCGGTTATTAATTTATTCAGTCTCTACTTGTAAGTCTCTACTTGTAAGTATGTAATTTTTTTTTTATAAATATATTGAGACTTGGCCATCGCACTAAATAATTGAATTTACATGTGTTTTCAGGCGATTGAATTTACACGTGTTTTCAGGCGATGGCCAAGTCTCAATATATTTATATAAAACATTACATACTTACAAGTAGAGACTGAATAAATTAATAAGCGACTTGGTATTACATGGATCTCACAACTTTTTACCGCAGAACAACTGAGTTGCGAGACTTGGTTTTTTTGACAAGTATTGTTTTTGATGGGATCTCATTTCTTTTTGTATTTTGTAGACAGTTCTACTTTTTTCCTTTTCGGTACCTTCTACTTATTGTATATATGTATATCTACCAGCAACGAATTTTCTTAAAGCCCTCTCTCTGACTTATGAACTTTTCTTATTTTTGTAGGTAGCCTTCCGTTTTCTCTTTTCCGGTACTACTTCTTGAGCTTCATCTACAGTTTAATATAATAATAACTGCCGTAATAAAACATCGTTACGAATAAAGCCGATATTGAAAAATTTAACTGAAGACTTGGCTGTATGGGCTTAATTTTCTTTGCGGTCTTTTCTAGACTTTTTAGTTTTTCCTTGATTCATACACCAAACACTACTTATATTCCAAATTTGAAGCTTCTAGGTCTGCTAGAAGTGCCTTAGAATTTTGATGATCGTTGAGTCAGTGAGTGACAAAATTAAGAAATTTGACCCGTTATAATTTCTTAAAAATACTGGTTCAAATTGAATTAAAACGTAATATGCTTATATAATATGCCTGCATGGTTACTGAAAATTTCAGTCTTCTAGTTTTATCCATAACGAAGTTACAGGGGGTCGAAAATGGTCTGAATTGCTTCGAGAAAAGGATGGTACGGCCGTGACGCTTTTTTGCTCGACTTGGTGGGGGCACGGCCGTGCCCCCAGATAGTTTAAAAAAACTAAGAAACTTGTGCTTTGATACCAAATCGATCTAAAAAGGAGAAAATAACTTTTAGAATAAGAATAAAGTGTTTAATGAGGAAAAATAATGTTATTGTGACAAAACGTGGGGTGCCCGATATCAGTTGTTTTAAATATTTCATTGCACTCCACGATTTTTCACAATAACATTAATTTTCAATTTTATTTCTACTTATTTTCTTTTTTAAAGTTCGATTGTCTATCAAAGTCGTATCAAAGTGTAATTTATAAATTTTTTTTAATATATTATTTTTTATCTTTTTTTAGTCTTAATATTTTTTAAACTACATTCCATTAAAATTTACAAACATAAAGGTTGAACTCACAATTACCTATAAAACGATGAAATGATACAAACCGACACAAAGCTTCATGTCGGTGCTAATCTAACCACTGAGGAGTTCCCTTGTAAACAAATTATCGTGGTGCATCATCAGTTTATAGTGAAAATCATGGATAACTATCGAAATCCAACCTACATGGAAAGGCACCGACTTCATTAACTATATGCCGCCTGTTAATGCTCCTTTCTTTAAAGTGAAAATTTTATTTTTAACTTTTTAGTTTATGTTTTTGAAGTCGGTTTTTATTTTTTACTTATATTATTTTATTTACCATGTTATATAGCATACTGTGCGTTGCGGCTACCTGTCAGTATAACTCTTACACCGCCCTGCCCACACACATACATACTACTAGAGGTTGGATTCAGTCCTGTCATGTGTCGAATCGGATATATTACTCCTATATTGTAATAACTACAATAACGACGGGAAGGGAGTCGATAATTACTGTTCGTGCCTAATAGGGCGAAGAACAGTCGGCACATGTTCACATATAATAAGCATTATATGGTATTTGGGGTGGGCGAGGCATCAAAATTATATATTGTTGCCAGCAACTTTTTAGATGATATAATTGTTGATCTAGATTATTAGTTCAATGATAATTTTTTTTAAATTATTTCGACCTACGCAATACTAGCCTTTAATTATATTTTTTTAATAAGAAATCCAAGAACAACATGCCTACACTAGATACAGCATGGAGACGAAGCCTATGCAAAACCTGCAATTTTTTTGGCCAGTCTTAAGAGTATGTAGGTGTGCAAGCGGCGGTGGAATAGCGATTGGTAACCGTATAGTAGGTATGCTTAGTAATAAAGTAATATTGTACAATAAGTAACATTTACACTAAAAATAACATTTCATTATATGAGATATAAAATAACTCATAGTTATTTCCTTGCACGTGTTTCATGGTTGGTGCCATACTATAAAATAAAGCTATTGATACGACCTTTAAAATGACATATACTACAACTTGATACAACCTGGGTACGCAGCCCATACAAAGATGCCCATTCACTTTTACTTTCACCCACGTCTCAAGATTGATTGAGTTCAACTTTACCATACGTACACCATTTGATCGGAGAAAAACAAAGACGTACACCCGACCTTTCAATAGCGCTCCTCGGAGCGGTCTGAAGCACGATACCGTGTGTGCTTGGTTTTATGCTGTCAGTGTGCTGTCAGTTCATACAAAATAGTATGGCGAAATTTCGGTGAAATTGCATATTATTGATGATTTTTTTCTGCCACTTTTCCGTTTATTATCAAAATTTCCTCTAACAGAAAGAAAGGATGAAGTATAAACAATACTTAAATGATTTTTTAATCTCAAAAAACCTTGTGATGATGGTGTAATATGTACCGAAAAATGTTAATTTTCCGCGATTTCGGCAAAAGTGGGTTACAAAATAATATTTTTTCAGTGTGAAAGAGTGTAAAATATGCAAATGTTTTCTAACACAATTGTAAATTAAGAACTGATCTTTATTTTAGAATTAGGTTTATGACCATATACCTTTCCAAACTTCCTAAAAATGTACCTAAACATCCCGTTTTTTTGTAATTGCCCCCTTAATGGGCTGACGGTGTAGTAATCTTGTTTCCTACCCATGTTTGAATTGCGAAGGTGATGGTTCCGATTATAGTAACTGAAGTGTGTTTAATTTTTATATGATTGTTAATTTTTCTGCAAAAGAGATAGGCGTGATCTATGTTTTGTTGATTCTTGCTATAGGTTTTGTACTCATCAAACGCACCTGTACATAATTCTTCAACAGAAATAGAAAGAATTATGAAGTTATCTATTTTGGTTTTTATAAAGCTTAAGACTAAACGAGATAGGTTACCTAAGTTTTTGTTTAAGAAATAAGTTTAGAATGCAATTATGATAGTTTCATGTTGTTACATGTGAAAAATAAAATACATTGGACAAAAAAACCCACACATTTTTGTTCTTTCGATGTTTTAAAGTAATTAAAAGAATAAAAACGGTTGAACCTAGTTTTTGGTGATTTGAATACCATATTATATTTTTCGGCAATCGATTAAGGAGTGCAACGCGCCGTTAGAAAGAATCAGTACATATTATAAAAGAGAGACAGAAGCAGGAGTTAGATGAAAGTAAAAATGTGAGAGGGTGAAAACAGTGGTGCGAACGGAAAACGACTACAAGGGCGTGACGTCGGTCCGCGCAGGCGAAGCCGCAGACGGAAGCTAGTATTATAGTATATAAAACCGCCGCTTTCTTGAAAATGTAATACATTCTACTAACAATTTTCGAAAAAGACGTTCTTTTCAATGACATAAATTTTAATTTGGGGCAGCTTATAGTAACGTTTCAATGCGAATTTTCTGAAAAACACAAAAACGTTAGAACTTTCAGATATATAAGAGACGTTTGCTAAAAGGTTGTTAAAAGTGAGTGATAACAAAGAATCGAAGTGTCAAGTTTAATGCATCATCGAATCAGAACTGAGTGCCAATATGGTATACAAATGTAGCAGAATAAAGTCAAATATACATACCGTGTGTTTACTGAACGTCTCAAAGAACCGCGCCTACCAGGGGTCGTAACAACATATTTTCAATATGTTTCTTTCAATATAATTATATTAATATTATTAATAATAACATGTACATCACAACAACGTCTAGGCCCCAAACTAAGCATAAGCTTGTGTTTTGGGTACCAAGCGAAGACAACACATACATATAACAACCAAGATCCGGTACCAGTATCAATATTCATCATTTAAATACTGACCCGACCTGGGATTCGAACCCGGGACCTACAGCTTCATAGGCAGGGTCCTACCCACTAGGCTAAGCTAAATCTCGTCATAAAAATGATAAAAATATTTCCTTAGGAAAAACATACACACATGTAGTGCGTAAATGTATATTTAAAAAGCCTACATCAAATAAACACTCTAAATATAAGCCCTTTATCGTTCCTAAGGTAAATAATCCTGTTTTGAACTAGCAGAGCATATCGGGAGATTAGTCTTCCGCGGTATACATAATTTATGAAATAATGATTTTATGTTATACAAGGGGAATACGATTATGCTTTTTTTAGCAAATATACATAATTTCCTGTCTTTGTTAGCTATTGTTACGGGCTACCGGTTCTAATATTGACGATGCACTGAAACACTGATTTTTAGTTCACTTTACTTTATTATAATTCCAAATCACAAAATAATCCAATAAATTACACCTAAACTTGTATTTTGTTGTGATGTGATGTATACATACCCACCTATATATGACTGACAAATAAAACATAGAAGATTGTTATTTTTGCGTGATATGTTGTGAACCGTTTGAATCGAGCTTGTGAGGAATGAGTACAGTGTGCATCCTGAAGAAAGACCTAAGTCCCTGCAGTGGGGCATTAAGGACGTATGTACAAAAAGTGACAGCTCGAAAATAGGTTTTACTTGACAGCTTGCTTACTACTACACGCGCATCTGCACCAGAGGCAACACATACTTGGCTCTATACCAGAACTAATTAGTCTTGATCATTATTATTTTTATTTATTTAAAAATTAGTTTTCTTTTATGTCAGGTTTTTAATGTTGCTTTATTTTATATAATAACTAGCGATCCGCCCCGGTTTCGCACGGGTAGCAGAGCCATAATGTTTTTACGGTCGTAGTGTCGTATCAGCTTGTTGTGTCGAACATGTGGACTGGATTTCATTAGATTTAAATGTAACGCAAGTTCGTCCAACTTGGATTATTTTTAATGTATTTTATTTCGAATTCTATAAATATATGAAAAAGTAAAGAATAAATACCTAAAAACAAACTAAAATATTTCTTTGTATACAACATTGATAACTTCAGCCTAACCACGTGTGTCGCGTCGTCCGGTATGGCTCCTAAGATATTGATTTAAATTGTAGAATACAAACGGCGATCATAATGTTCATGAAATGCTGAAGGTAAATATCGTATTTAATTTGATAAGGATTAATACCATATCCGTATAAATTGTTTTCCAATCACCTCATCATATTACATCATAAAAATAGTATAGTAAGCTATCCATAAAATATAGACATATGCTATCGCGGACTTTTCTTTAGTCCTATAAAAGAGACACAATTCCTCCGTACATTATTTTGTTATATCTCAAAAGGATTAGGCCGTATTTTCGATGAAAGTTCCCAACCAGCTTGATTTTTTTCCGACTTCTTCAACAATAATCGTCATATTTCAACAAATTTTCTCTTGAATCACTCTGTCCATTGATGTCAATAATATGCCAATCCGTTCGGTACTTTTTGAGTTTGTCGCGTTCAGACAGACAGACAGACGCGGCGGGGGACTTTATTTTATAATATGTAGTGATAACAATAATACCTGGGACATCCCACACAGCGCTATCTAGTCCCAAACTATGCAAAGCTTGTGTTATGGGTGTGGGTTACGATGTCTTTTAAAGTTCCATAAAAAAAAATTATTAGACAATACTATACTGTGCCACAGTTATCGTATGAGGAGTTTTGCAATACGAGTGCATTTTGTTTGTGATACGTGGCGATGGCGAAACCGAGGTCCCATTGAATGAGGTGACCTTTTCATTTCCCATTTCGTCAAATTCTACTATTTTTGATTCTGGACCGATTGTTTTCAAAATCAATGTGTAAGAGTCTGTATGGTCTTCGATTACGAATCTGTGCTCAGAACTAAAAAAAATTACTGCCTTAGAATCTGTTATAGTTTTTGAACTGCTTGCTTTCAAAATCGATATCTATGGGTCCATGTGGTCTCCCTTCACAAATCTGCGGTCAAAACTGAAAATAGTGTCTGCCATTTTGAACTTCTTTCTTTCTGGGCCTAACACTACTAAAATAAAGTCTGTTTCGTATAGATTAAAATTTTATTATTATTTGGTCCACATTACAAAAAAAAAACACGTCTGTATGCGTTATTACAACAACGATTAATACTTTTGTCAATACAGTTATGTTGTATTTTACAGTACTAAATCTTTTTACTTTACACCAATCACAAGCGAGCATTCTGTTTGCACCGCATGCGTAAACCGCCAAAAGCAACCCGCTCGCGCCCTTAGCTCTTACCATTATTTATTGCTATAAATTGAGGAACCGTGCGAACACCCCTGTTTTGACTAACTTGCCCTTCAAATTTCACGATCATTCAGACCGCCTTCTACAAACATTATCCCATCAAAAACAATACTTGTCAAAAAAACCAAGTCTCGCAACTCAGTTGTTCTGCGGTAAAAAGTTATGAGATCCATGTAATACCAAGTCGGTTATTAATTTATTCAGTCTCTACTTGTAAGTCTCTACTTGTAAGTATGTAATTTTTTTTTTATAAATATATTGAGACTTGGCCATCGCACTAAATAATTGAATTTACATGTGTTTTCAGGCGATTGAATTTACACGTGTTTTCAGGCGATGGCCAAGTCTCAATATATTTATATAAAACATTACATACTTACAAGTAGAGACTGAATAAATTAATAAGCGACTTGGTATTACATGGATCTCACAACTTTTTACCGCAGAACAACTGAGTTGCGAGACTTGGTTTTTTTGACAAGTATTGTTTTTGATGGGATCTCATTTCTTTTTGTATTTTGTAGACAGTTCTACTTTTTTCCTTTTCGGTACCTTCTACTTATTGTATATATGTATATCTACCAGCAACGAATTTTCTTAAAGCCCTCTCTCTGACTTATGAACTTTTCTTATTTTTGTAGGTAGCCTTCCGTTTTCTCTTTTCCGGTACTACTTCTTGAGCTTCATCTACAGTTTAATATAATAATAACTGCCGTAATAAAACATCGTTACGAATAAAGCCGATATTGAAAAATTTAACTGAAGACTTGGCTGTATGGGCTTAATTTTCTTTGCGGTCTTTTCTAGACTTTTTAGTTTTTCCTTGATTCATACACCAAACACTACTTATATTCCAAATTTGAAGCTTCTAGGTCTGCTAGAAGTGCCTTAGAATTTTGATGATCGTTGAGTCAGTGAGTGACAAAATTAAGAAATTTGACCCGTTATAATTTCTTAAAAATACTGGTTCAAATTGAATTAAAACGTAATATGCTTATATAATATGCCTGCATGGTTACTGAAAATTTCAGTCTTCTAGTTTTATCCATAACGAAGTTACAGGGGGTCGAAAATGGTCTGAATTGCTTCGAGAAAAGGATGGTACGGCCGTGACGCTTTTTTGCTCGACTTGGTGGGGGCACGGCCGTGCCCCCAGATAGTTTAAAAAAACTAAGAAACTTGTGCTTTGATACCAAATCGATCTAAAAAGGAGAAAATAACTTTTAGAATAAGAATAAAGTGTTTAATGAGGAAAAATAATGTTATTGTGACAAAACGTGGGGTGCCCGATATCAGTTGTTTTAAATATTTCATTGCACTCCACGATTTTTCACAATAACATTAATTTTCAATTTTATTTCTACTTATTTTCTTTTTTAAAGTTCGATTGTCTATCAAAGTCGTATCAAAGTGTAATTTATAAATTTTTTTTAATATATTATTTTTTATCTTTTTTTAGTCTTAATATTTTTTAAACTACATTCCATTAAAATTTACAAACATAAAGGTTGAACTCACAATTACCTATAAAACGATGAAATGATACAAACCGACACAAAGCTTCATGTCGGTGCTAATCTAACCACTGAGGAGTTCCCTTGTAAACAAATTATCGTGGTGCATCATCAGTTTATAGTGAAAATCATGGATAACTATCGAAATCCAACCTACATGGAAAGGCACCGACTTCATTAACTATATGCCGCCTGTTAATGCTCCTTTCTTTAAAGTGAAAATTTTATTTTTAACTTTTTAGTTTATGTTTTTGAAGTCGGTTTTTATTTTTTACTTATATTATTTTATTTACCATGTTATATAGCATACTGTGCGTTGCGGCTACCTGTCAGTATAACTCTTACACCGCCCTGCCCACACACATACATACTACTAGAGGTTGGATTCAGTCCTGTCATGTGTCGAATCGGATATATTACTCCTATATTGTAATAACTACAATAACGACGGGAAGGGAGTCGATAATTACTGTTCGTGCCTAATAGGGCGAAGAACAGTCGGCACATGTTCACATATAATAAGCATTATATGGTATTTGGGGTGGGCGAGGCATCAAAATTATATATTGTTGCCAGCAACTTTTTAGATGATATAATTGTTGATCTAGATTATTAGTTCAATGATAATTTTTTTAAAATTATTTCGACCTACGCAATACTAGCCTTTAATTATATTTTTTTAATAAGAAATCCAAGAACAACATGCCTACACTAGATACAGCATGGAGACGAAGCCTATGCAAAACCTGCAATTTTTTTGGCCAGTCTTAAGAGTATGTAGGTGTGCAAGCGGCGGTGGAATAGCGATTGGTAACCGTATAGTAGGTATGCTTAGTAATAAAGTAATATTGTACAATAAGTAACATTTACACTAAAAATAACATTTCATTATATGAGATATAAAATAACTCATAGTTATTTCCTTGCACGTGTTTCATGGTTGGTGCCATACTATAAAATAAAGCTATTGATACGACCTTTAAAATGACATATACTACAACTTGATACAACCTGGGTACGCAGCCCATACAAAGATGCCCATTCACTTTTACTTTCACCCACGTCTCAAGATTGATTGAGTTCAACTTTACCATACGTACACCATTTGATCGGAGAAAAACAAAGACGTACACCCGACCTTTCAATAGCGCTCCTCGGAGCGGTCTGAAGCACGATACCGTGTGTGCTTGGTTTTATGCTGTCAGTGTGCTGTCAGTTCATACAAAATAGTATGGCGAAATTTCGGTGAAATTGCATATTATTGATGATTTTTTTCTGCCACTTTTCCGTTTATTATCAAAATTTCCTCTAACAGAAAGAAAGGATGAAGTATAAACAATACTTAAATGATTTTTTAATCTCAAAAAACCTTGTGATGATGGTGTAATATGTACCGAAAAATGTTAATTTTCCGCGATTTCGGCAAAAGTGGGTTACAAAATAATATTTTTTCAGTGTGAAAGAGTGTAAAATATGCAAATGTTTTCTAACACAATTGTAAATTAAGAACTGATCTTTATTTTAGAATTAGGTTTATGACCATATACCTTTCCAAACTTCCTAAAAATGTACCTAAACATCCCGTTTTTTTGTAATTGCCCCCTTAATGGGCTGACGGTGTAGTAATCTTGTTTCCTACCCATGTTTGAATTGCGAAGGTGATGGTTCCGATTATAGTAACTGAAGTGTGTTTAATTTTTATATGATTGTTAATTTTTCTGCAAAAGAGATAGGCGTGATCTATGTTTTGTTGATTCTTGCTATAGGTTTTGTACTCATCAAACGCACCTGTACATAATTCTTCAACAGAAATAGAAAGAATTATGAAGTTATCTATTTTGGTTTTTATAAAGCTTAAGACTAAACGAGATAGGTTACCTAAGTTTTTGTTTAAGAAATAAGTTTAGAATGCAATTATGATAGTTTCATGTTGTTACATGTGAAAAATAAAATACATTGGACAAAAAAACCCACACATTTTTGTTCTTTCGATGTTTTAAAGTAATTAAAAGAATAAAAACGGTTGAACCTAGTTTTTGGTGATTTGAATACCATATTATATTTTTCGGCAATCGATTAAGGAGTGCAACGCGCCGTTAGAAAGAATCAGTACATATTATAAAAGAGAGACAGAAGCAGGAGTTAGATGAAAGTAAAAATGTGAGAGGGTGAAAACAGTGGTGCGAACGGAAAACGACTACAAGGGCGTGACGTCGGTCCGCGCAGGCGAAGCCGCAGACGGAAGCTAGTATTATAGTATATAAAACCGCCGCTTTCTTGAAAATGTAATACATTCTACTAACAATTTTCGAAAAAGACGTTCTTTTCAATGACATAAATTTTAATTTGGGGCAGCTTATAGTAACGTTTCAATGCGAATTTTCTGAAAAACACAAAAACGTTAGAACTTTCAGATATATAAGAGACGTTTGCTAAAAGGTTGTTAAAAGTGAGTGATAACAAAGAATCGAAGTGTCAAGTTTAATGCATCATCGAATCAGAACTGAGTGCCAATATGGTATACAAATGTAGCAGAATAAAGTCAAATATACATACCGTGTGTTTACTGAACGTCTCAAAGAACCGCGCCTACCAGGGGTCGTAACAACATATTTTCAATATGTTTCTTTCAATATAATTATATTAATATTATTAATAATAACATGTACATCACAACAACGTCTAGGCCCCAAACTAAGCATAAGCTTGTGTTTTGGGTACCAAGCGAAGACAACACATACATATAACAACCAAGATCCGGTACCAGTATCAATATTCATCATTTAAATACTGACCCGACCTGGGATTCGAACCCGGGACCTACAGCTTCATAGGCAGGGTCCTACCCACTAGGCTAAGCTAAATCTCGTCATAAAAATGATAAAAATATTTCCTTAGGAAAAACATACACACATGTAGTGCGTAAATGTATATTTAAAAAGCCTACATCAAATAAACACTCTAAATATAAGCCCTTTATCGTTCCTAAGGTAAATAATCCTGTTTTGAACTAGCAGAGCATATCGGGAGATTAGTCTTCCGCGGTATACATAATTTATGAAATAATGATTTTATGTTATACAAGGGGAATACGATTATGCTTTTTTTAGCAAATATACATAATTTCCTGTCTTTGTTAGCTATTGTTACGGGCTACCGGTTCTAATATTGACGATGCACTGAAACACTGATTTTTAGTTCACTTTACTTTATTATAATTCCAAATCACAAAATAATCCAAGAGCAAACAATATCGAACACTAATTGCACGGTTAAAACACTCCGCACTTCGCAAATTGTCGCGCTTGACACTTATCGCACACTTCCAAAAATCAACTTGCTCGACGCCGCGGACCATCGCCTTATATAGCTCTCTCCCTTCCACTAGTCACCGTCTCGAACATTCTATCTCTCGAAATTTATAAATTACATTTTAATTTCTCGACCGTGGGAACGGAATTCTAGCGCCACCGGCGCCGAGTGGCGTCTCTAAAATTGACCATCGATTTTTAGAAATATCGCGAATATTCTTTTGAACGACGCCGCCTCTGTATTTAAATTAGTGAAATTAATTGTTCGTCTAGAGTTTTCGGTTTTATTGAATGGCTGTGGGAATTTTTCTCGTAAGTTCGATGACCTGTTTTTGTACTATTGTAGATAGGTGTCATGCTTTTTCTAGTGAGTTCGATAATGTCGTCGCGAGAGTAGATAGGCGTTACACTACCCCCTCCTTAGATTTGCTCGTCCCGAGCAATATTCGAACCTCGGTAAGGGGCTAGTCGATCGATGTGCACTATCTTAGGCTTTCCTCGTAGACCACGTTGTATGCGGTACGTCACGTCGTTGATCCTGGTTATCACCTTGTACGGTCCTTCCCAACGGTTTTGTAGTTTGGGGGATTTACCTTTCCTGCGCCTCGGGTTATGCAACCATACAAGAGATCCCTCATCAAAGCCAGTGGCGGTGGCGCTTCGGTCGTATCTAGTCTTCATCTTTTCGCTTGCCAGAAGACCATTCTCTCTGACTTGCTCATGAATGTTATGCATCCTTTCCTTTAGGTCCGACACATAATCCGATATTGGTCGCGGGTCGTCAGGCGGCCTGCCAGTTACCAGGTCGAACGGCAATCTTAGTTCTCGTCCAAAATTGGCAAACGCTGGCGTGACCTTTATGCTCTCATGTTCCGCCGTCCTATATGAGAGCATAAACAACGGAATATATCGGTCCCAGTCTTTTTGATGTTCGTCGACTAATTTTGCGAGGTGGGTTTCCAGCGTACGGTTAAATCTTTCGACCATTCCGTCTGATTGCGGGCGGTATGGGGTTGTCCGTGTTTTGTTTATACCCAAGATACGGCACGTCTCCTGGAACACCTGAGATTCAAAATTACGACCTTGGTCCGAGTGAATCTCCAAGGGCAGTCCGTATCTGCAAAACACTTCGTCAACCAGTTTAGTTGCCACTGTCACTGCCTCCTGATTGGGTATTGCGAAAACCTCTGGCCACCTCGTAAAGTAATCAACCACGACCATGAAATACTTGTTGCCATCATTAGATACAGGAAAAGGTCCGGCTACATCTACTGCGATTCTTTCCCAAGGGGCTCCCACGTTGTACAACTGGAGACGTCCTCTGTTCCGCGTCGTCGGGCCTTTCACGGCTGCACACACAGTGCACCTTCGACACCAGTCCTCGACATCTTGCCTACAGTAGACCCAATAAAATCGCTTCCTGATTTTCTCCAGGGTTCTCTTCATGCCCAGATGCCCTCCTGAGGTACCATCGTGCAAGGCTTCCAACACTGCGCGTACTTTTGATCTTGGCACGACCAGCTGCATAGTTGACTCCCGTCCACTTGGGGTTTCCCATTTGCGATACAACAGTCCATCAACCATCACTAAGCTGTCCCATTGAGCCCAATAACTCTTCATAACAGAGCTCAAGGCTGCAACTTGGTTCCATTGTGGTTTTGGACTCCCTTGTATTTTCCAGTCTATGATGGCCCTTAGGTCACCGTCCTTCTTTTGCTCCTCCTTCATTGCATCCGTGGTCCACTCATCACTGACGTTATTGATGGTGATGGCCTTAACTGTTTCTTCTTTTTGTTCTCGTTTGGAGCAATGTTTACACTCGTCAGGGCACGGCCTACGCGAGAGAGCATCGGCGTTTCCGTGCGATTTTCCACTACGGTGCTCGATCTCAGGCTCGAATTCCTGAAGTTGTTCGATCCACCGAGCCACTTGTCCTTCAGGATCCTTGAACTGGAGCAACCATTTGAGAGCGGCATGATCTGTCCTGAGCTTGAACTTCCTGCCCAAGAGGTATTTACT
Source organism: Luffia ferchaultella (assembly GCA_949709985.1). NCBI lineage: Eukaryota > Metazoa > Arthropoda > Insecta > Lepidoptera > Psychidae > Luffia > Luffia ferchaultella. The sequence goes on along the minus strand of OX453240.1, from coordinate 1,824,411 downwards.
GAAGTGGCGCAGCGTCTTCACTACAGCTAACAGCTCTCTTCTGGTCACGCAGTAGTTCCTTTCCGGTCTTGACAAGGCCTTGCTGAAGTATGCTATCACGACTTCCTTGTCGCCTTGTCGCTGTGATAGCACTCCTCCGATTGCCAAGTTGCTGGCGTCGGTGTCGACTACGAACTCTCCAGTCTGATCTGGATAACCAAGGATAGGTGCTTCACAGAGCCGTTGCTTAAGTTCTGTAAAGGATTTTTCGCATTCTTCAGTCCACAGGAATGCAGTCTTATCTTCTGTAAGCCTGTGCAAAGGTCTGGCTATTCCCGCAAAATCCTTCACGAAGCGGCGGTAGTACGAGCATAACCCCAAGAATGCTCGCACCTCCGTTTTATTCCTTGGAGTTGGCCATTCCCGTACTGCTTCGGTCTTTGCAGGGTCCGTTTCCACGCCTTCTGTCGAGATCACATGACCCAAGTAGTTGACCCGCTTTTTGAAGAAGCTGCATTTCTTCGGATGTAGTTTTAGGTTTGCGGTCCTTAGTTTCTGAAACACTTGCACCAGGTTTTGTAGATGTTGGTTGAAGTCGCGTCCCATAATGATCACATCATCAAGATAGACCAGGCAAGCTTCACCGAGAAGGTCGGCAAGTACTACTTCCATCAGTCTCTCGAAGGTAGCGGGAGAATTGCACAAACCAAAAGGCATGACCTTGAACTGCCATAGCCCTTTTCCAGTTGAAAAGGCAGTTTTCTCCCTGTCCTTTGGATCAAGTTCTACTTGCCAATATCCACTCTTCAAGTCAAGAGTAGAAAACCACTGGTTCCCTCGCAGCTTGTCCAATGTGTCGTCAATCCTAGGTAGAGGGTAGCTGTCCTTTTTGGTCACGCTGTTGAGCCGACGATAATCCACACAGAATCGCATGCTACCATCCTTCTTCTTGACCAGGACGACAGGAGAACACCAAGGGCTTGAAGAAGATTCGATGACATTATTCTTCCTCATGTCATTAATCATCTCTTCAACTTCTCCTTCTCTGCTCGTGGGTATTCGCCGGGCTCTTTGACGAATAGGTAGTTCATCGCCTGTGTTTATTTTATGTTTAACTAGTGACGTTCTGCCAACGTCACCTTCCTTGAGGCAGAAAATGTCGGAATAGCGAGTCAGCACTTCCTTTACTTTCGCATATTCTGCTTGAGTAAGGTCGTCCTTGCAGATGTCCACTTGTTCGAGAACTTTCTTGCCTCCACTCCTCGCCGTAGGTGACTCCACTTGCACACAACTTCTCATCCAAGAAACTTCCTGACATTTCGCAATCGCCTGATTTTCATGCAGGACAACAGGTGCGTTACTGAAATTTAATAACCTGATTACTGGATGTCCCTCGCCGCTTCTTAGCAGTGTCCTGGCCGTCAACCAGTTGCGCTTCTCGCTGTGGGGTAGCTGGTCAACGATAACGCTTCTAATAGGTCCCTCGTTCGTCGATGGTGGTAGTTTCACGTAGACCAAGGTTTGCGTGTAAGGCGCTAGCGTCGTTTCTTTAGCACAGCGTACCACACCTCTAGGTCCGCCTTTGAAGAAAACTTCGTTATGGCCGCATTTTAGTACGCCGTTGGTCACGTCGATTTTGCACTAAAACCGCTGCATGAAGTCCAATCCGATAATGCAGTCGTCGGAAACATCAGCCACGATGACAGTGTGCGAGTATTTTTCTTCTCCCTTCCACTAGTCACCGTCTCGAACATTCTATCTCTCGAAATTTATAAATTACATTTTAATTTCTCGACCGTGGGAACGGAATTCTAGCGCCACCGGCGCCGAGTGGCGTCTCTAAAATTGACCATCGATTTTTAGAAATATCGCGAATATTCTTTTGAACGACGCCGCCTCTGTATTTAAATTAGTGAAATTAATTGTTCGTCTAGAGTTTTCGGTTTTATTGAATGGCTGTGGGAATTTTTCTCGTAAGTTCGATGACCTGTTTTTGTACTATTGTAGATAGGTGTCATGCTTTTTCTAGTGAGTTCGATAACGTCGTCGCGAGAGTAGATAGGCGTTACACTATGTTCTATATAAATAAACTGTCATCATCATCCCATTTTTACCCCACTGCAGGGGCTTAGGCCTCCACCAGGATGAGGAGGGGGGCTTGGAGCTTAAGTCCACCACGCTGCTCCACTGCGGGTTGGGAATTGTAACGACCGCCATCTATTGACAGCGTCCGGGACCGACTGCTTAACGTGCCCTCCGAAGCACGGTGTCAGTGATATTGTATACTTAAGTCAGAAAAACTCATTGGTACACGCCCGGATTCGAACCATGGCCCTATGGGGCCTTATGAATTTGAGACAGGTTCGTTGCGCTCTGGGCTATCACGACATAAATAAATTATATTATAATAATATTAAAGTGAAACGAAAGTTGTAAAAAAAATTGTATACGCTTTTACAATAAGACCCCAGTTGACATTTAAGATCCACCTCTTAACAAGTTTAAAACTACAATAAAACGACAGTTTTATGCAAAAGCTTATTAAAAAGTATCGGACTACTTAGATGATAAAAATCCATGGGTTAAACCGCTTGCCTATCGGTTTGTTTCAATAATGTTAATCTTTAAACACATATTGTTAAAAAAATGTTTATGATTTTGTTAAAAAGAGCATCCTACAATTTCTTGCGTATTCTTGTGGTGACGTTCTTCCACAAGTAATGAATTCACTCTCTTGGCGTATTTCAAGATTATGTTACATAACTACGAAACAAAGATATTTAACTTTGACATATGTGAAATTTTAATCTATATGATTTAAATCTAATTCACACGCTCAACTTGACGCAACAAACTGATACGACACTACATCAAAAAAAATTTTTTAATATATGCTCTGTTACCCGTGCGAAGCCGGGGCGGGTCACTAGTTATAGTATAAGACAATATAGAGCTTGTAGATTTCTATGGGTAATGGGTAAGAATATGGATGTTTCTAATATATCCATAATATTTCGTATAAACTTCAAGAGCTTAAGCGATACAATTTTATTAAAACAAGGAGTGAGTAGTCCGGTAATGGCCGTGGGGCGGTCTACCTACACGAATTAATGTAATCTGTGTAATCTCGCTTTGTTCTCGAGCACTTCAAGTATTTTAATGAAAAAACGTCGGTGGTATCCCGTTCGTAAGCTTATTTAGGGACTGGCCCTTTTTTGTTATGTATCTAAAACCTTATATATAATTGCTAGTACGCATGAAAACCGGTATAAACCCTCAAAATGGAATATCACCTCCTGGTATACGAGGGTTGGCTTTTAAATGTCGTTCGCAAACCCGTTATTTCATGGTATCTGATGATGCTGATACTCTTTTGGATTTAGAAGTTCAAAACCACAGACAATAAAAACTCTAGACTCCCTGTCACTGAACAAGTATGTGTCAGTGGAATTTCGTATAGGGGTGCATCGAAAGTTAGTTAGCGATGCTATGTCCGGGTATTCATAGGTTCATGACCAAAACAATTTAAAAATTTAACATCGGTGGAAGAGTTTAGCCACAGCGTTCTTTCAAAGTTGGTTAGTGTTGTCTAATTGGGAGTACAAACGATAAATGTTGTATTGGTTTCTAGACAATTTTATTGCGCATTTATTTGTTTATTTTTATTCATTTATTTATTTTTATGCACAATAATACTGTATAGAGATATTATGGTTGAAATAAAAACAAAAATCATTTCATTTACAAATTTTCATCGATATTTAAAATACTTTTTCTTATTTTTAACGTTTATTCATCGTTTCGGCTACCTTATACAGTAAACTTATTTTTTTTTTTCGTAAGCGTAATATTGAAAAGATTAAGAAGTCGAGACGTAAACTAAGATAAAATTGAAAACTGAGCCTTAAAAATATTAGTAATATAAACTTGAAACGGGATTTTGAAATGTTATGAACTTGGTTTTTGCTGCTCTGAATACCATATATATTTTTTGCCACCAATCGATTAAGGTTGCATAGGGTGCAACCGTTAACGCCATTTGTAAGGAAATTTGCCATTACAAAATCCTCGTATGCATTGCTACTGAAGCGTTGGACCCTGCCAAGGATTGTCAGCTATGAGTAGCTATGAAAATTGGACAAATAACTTTTGAAACCGTGTATACATATGTAAATATGTGTGTTTAATTTTTATACCCAACGTATAAATGGTCTATCACTGACTCCGTGCCTAGGAGAGCACGTTAAGCACTCGGTCCCGGGCGCTGTCAATAGATGGCGGTCGTTACAATCCCCAACCCGCAGTGGAGCAACGTGGTGAATTTAAGCTCCAAGCCCCCCCTCCTCACCCTGGGGGAGGCCTAAGCCCCTGCAGTGGGGTAAAATATATATACATATATATAAATAAATAATGATAAAAATGTACACTTCAAAAGTTAGCTTAGTGGTAAAGATACCATAGTAAGAAAGACTCCTACTTGCCCGATTTTTAATAAAATTAAAATAAAGCCGAAGGTATAAAAATAAATACAAAAGCTATCACTTCTATGTTATCTACCGGCATGAAAGCAACGTGTTAACGGTATATCTTTTCAAATACAGAATATTTGGTGAGTGTATAGGTATAGCGACACAGAATCAGCTTTGTCATTATCAGTTGAATGAGGTCACCCTAGCAACATATCTAATTAGCAGCCTTGTCAGAATCACTTGAAAAACATCCATCAACTTCACATACGTCTGGCATGATCTTAACAACTATATATACTGATTTCGCAACATTACCTTAAGTTTATAAAGAACTGTGAACTAACCAGAACTAACACCTTTTTTTATTTGTCATTACCACTTTAAAACACCTTATTTTGGATATTTACTTAACCTGTTTTAGGCAAAAGCAACCGCTGTTGCTAGTTGCTAGTCAGACTTTAACGTAAGTAAAACTAGATTCAGATAACGGAGAAGCACAACATTTCCAAAACTAAATCACTTGTTTTTTTATTCACTATCTCCCATATATATTTCACAGCCACAAATATCTAAAAAAGCGACAATTCCAACGCAGAAACCTTTATTCGTTTCGTAAAAAGAAAAAATAAAACACCTAAGGGTGAGATAGTAACTTTTTATTCCTTGATTGCTTTACAACTTGCCTTTTTGAGAAAGTACGATTTTTAGATTCCTTCGCAATGTAACATAGTGTGAATTCCTTCGTTGGTAAATTCATATTGGTATTTAAATACTGGTGACTCTCTCCGATTCCGAAAGTTTAGTTATTACGTTCTAATTTTTTTATTCAAACCCGAATTGAATAGGTATTTAATTTAATTTTTCGCATATCTTCAAACTGTGACTCCCAATCTAAAAAATGTTTAAATTCCATTAACGATGTAAAAACTGTGAATCAGTTTTTTGCGATATGTTAAAGTGGTAATTATCTGTTTCTCAAAAATATGTGGACACAGTTCAGCACCATGAAAGTTTAAAGTTAATATAGGTCAAAGTATTTTCTAGATGCAGGCACGGATGTTCATAGAGATATCGCGTTGTGACAACAAAAAAGCGAGCCAAAAAATATACCATGTAGACCAAATATACACCAGTTGTTGTTTTGAAATATTCGTTGCAAAATAAAACTTTGTGTGACCTACATGTAAAATTCATGCTTTAAAATAAATTGAAGATTCTGAAATTACATTTCATGTAATAATTTAACAAAATGTTTGAATAAAAAAATTCTCTCTAATCACTGAGTCTGACATTTTGCTCATGGTTTCGATCGTATCTATGTAAGAAACCCTCCATTTTGATTATTATGCTATCTTAGGATGCAGGTATGTGCTAAATGACGTAGAATCGTCTATTACCCGTTGTGGTATTTTCGGACAAAAGGCTACAAACAAACGCTAATATTGTCGAGAAAAAAAAACAACACAATGAACACGAGCTACCTAGCTCAAAATTTATGGAAATACTGCGCATAAAAACTACATAAAAACTACATAAAAACTACGCATAAGATTAGGAATGAGTATATAAGAGGAAGTCTGAAAGTAGCGCCGGTCATAGAGAGACTGAGAAGCAATAGGTTGGAGTGGTATGGGCATGTGATGAGGAGGAATGAAAGGCATATTCCAAGGAAAGTGATGAGAACGAATGTGGAGGGATGTAGGGGTAGAGGACGAACCAAGAAGGTATGGATGGATTGCGTGAGAAAGGATATGAGTGTGAGAAAGGATATGTGTGTGAAAGGTGTGAGTACTGAGATGACGACTGACAGAGATGAATGGAAGAAGAACACAGGTTGTGCCGACCTCACTTAGAGTGGGATATGGGCAGGAGGATGATAACTACGCATAAAAACAACAACTTCATTTTCCCATACAAACTGTTCATACATACGTACCTGTCAAACAGGGTGCATTCGATAAATATAACGTGTGTCTTAAACTGTTCTAAGTTCTGAGGGGGTACGAACTTCACGGGTCAGCTATATTATATAAATATGTACGTCGCGAAAGTGTAATTTATTTTAATTAACGGGAAGGAAAAGAACAAATGAGTTACGACTGACAGAAATTGAGACGATAAAGCATTTGTGTCGCGGGAATGAAAACGGGAAAGGGAAAGACGGAAATATGTTAAGACTGAGATAAAGTTATTCTTGATGAGAATGGAAACGAAAACAAAACGACATCAAGCCCAAGAACGGAAACAATAAAGTGTTTTTGCAATGGGAACTAAAACGGAAAAGGAAGAACGGGAATGACATATGACTGAGATAAAAAAAAAGTGATTCTCATGAGAAACGAATACTACCCGTGCGAAGCCGGGACGGGCCGCTAGTTTAAATTGTTTTTGAAACAGCTATATACTATTTTGACGACCGCTTAGCCTAGTGGGTAGCGACCCTGCCTACGAAGCTGGAGCTGTCAATGGTCCCGGGTTCGAATTCCAAGTATTTATAGTCAGTAATTTATATGATGAATATTGATACTGGTACCGGGTCTTGGTGGTTATATGTATGTAGTGTCTTCGCTTTGTACCCAAAACACAAGATAATGTTTAGTTTAGGGCCTAGACGTTGTTGTCATCTATACATTATTATATATTATTATTTTCACGTCATTATTATTTTCTGTGGAATTTATTGTATTTGATATCGTCAGAACAATTACTGAAACGGCCGTCATGAATACAATCGATTTTGACGTATTATTCAAATGACCTAATCATACAAACAATGGTACAATTCGATGTAAAGGTATAGATTGTATAGTGACGCTAGTACAAGTTCAAAAGCTTTTACGTGTCGAAGTAATATTGCTGTCAATTCTGGGAGTAACTTAATGATTCGCTTGGGGACTACGATAACACGGCAACATTAGAAATGCATTGTTTAGAGCTAGACGACCAAAAGCAAAGCTTTGAAAACGATCTTGGGCTTTGAATCGAAACGGTAATGGAGTCCCTATATGTCTATGGGAGCCCCATTCAATAAAGCTCTAGGTGCTGTCAATATACCAACGCGGACCACTCAAACCTATCTTTGATTAATCAGCGTTTAGTACCGAATTATTAAGACCACGGAATTGGTTATCTCAATATCTATTTACAGATTTACGATAATACCGTGTCTATGAGGTTTGCCTCAATCGGTTTCCTTTTGAAATGTCTTGCTGCTTTGAACGAATTGCGCATATATATAATAATGCCTACGCCTCTGCTCGTGTGGGTATATCTATTTTTAGTGTCATATTTTATCACACAGACGATGCAGGAAAATCTATAGGCCGGAAAGCAATGTATAGACCTTTGGCTATATAAAAAGAAAAAAATATGAAAAGTAACAAAACCAGTAAGAACGCATTTTACCAAAAGGTCTGGACCGAATTTATTGGTTGGGGTGGTAAAAAAAGGAAAATATATACCTTCAGCTAAATAAAAAAAAATATGAAAAATAACAGAACTAGTAAGAATGCTTTTTACCAAAACTTCTAGACTGATTCTATTGGTTGAGGTGGTAAAAAAAGGAAAATATATACCTTCAGCTGTATAAAAAAAATATGAAAAATAACAGAACTAGTAAGGATGCTTTTTACCAAAACTTCTAGACTGATTCTATTGGTTGAGGTGGTAAAAAAAGGAAAATATATACCTTCAGCTGTATAAAAAAAAATATGAAAAATAACAAAACCAGTAATAACGCTTTTTACCAAAAGTTCTGGACTAATTTTATTGGTTGAGATGTCAAAAAAAAGGAAAACACCTTTGGGTGTATACAGAGAAAAAAATGTGAGAAGTACCAAATCAAGTTAGTAACGCTTTTTGCCAAAAGTTCTGAACTGATTCCGTTGGTTGAGGTGTCAAAAAAAAGGAAAAACACCTTTGGGTGTATAGAGGGAAAAAAAATGAGTAGTAACAAATCAAGATAGTAACGCTTTTAGCCAAAAGTTCTGGACCGATTTTATTGGTGGGGATGGTTGGGATGTTAAAAAAACACAATTGTTTATTTGCGTGAATTTCAAAAAACTTCCTTAATATTAGAGTCAGGATGGAGGGAAGAACAAATATTAAAAATTATACCAAATATGGCAATGAAGTACTAAAATAAAATAATATTCAAAAGGTCTTTGCAAGACGAATTCAATACTACCAATATAATTATTAGTGTCACATTTGGTTTTTCGATTCCAATGCTAGCTAGTTAGTAATATTTATAACTAAATTTTTCAATAGTCGAAAGGCAAGATTTTTAAAGTATACTTAGAAAACTTTAAACACCGTGCGCGATCTCTATAGTTTGTCATCATCATCATTATCATCAGCCCGTATCTCTCCACTGCAGGATATAAGCCTCTCTCAAGGCTCGCCACCACACACGGTCTTCCGCCTTTCGCATCCAATTACCCCCGGTATGGTGCTCTAAGGCATCAGTTCACCTGGCTGGGGGTGTCCAACGCTTCGCTTCCCGATACGTTGCCTCCACTCGAGAACTCGTCTACCCATCGGTTGTCGGTTCTACGGCAAATGTGACCGGCCCATTGCCACTTCAGCTTGCTTATTATTTCGGCTGTGCCGACAATTTCAGTATTCTTGATTTTGTCCATCAAAGAAATACCTAGCATAGCCCGTTCCATAGCACGCTGAGCGACTTTAAATTTGCGGTCCAGTCCTGTCGTTAGAGTCCATGTTTCGGCACCGTATGTCATTGTAGACAGGACGCATTGGTTAAATTCCTAGGTCTTCAGACATAGTTTGTACCGTTATTCAAATTATACAATTCAATACAAGTGCGATGAAAAAATTTTTATGTAATTGTTTCGTAATAAAGCATAAGTAAGTACAACTTAAATCTGTGTTTTCGTGCATCCTAAGTACATGGTCTTATCACTCGTAATAATACTATTGAATGAAACGTAGATACCGAAAAAAAATTAAAGTAAATAAAGTTGACAAAATTTGTCGGTTTCGAGTCGTTGACTTTATCAAGCATGCGCCTTCTATTCTGCTACATTCAAAGTGCGATTATTAGTATTAAGATAAAGATGCGGTACGCTTGGTGACGGTGACTCATTCTCGCTCTGCAAAGGTGAAAGACGCAGATTTTAGATTAAACGAGGCTAAATCAACTCTATCTAATCACTATCTAAAAACTTCAAGTGAAAAACTATCCGATGTAATTTTCGCACTCTGCTCTTAAAGTTACGAGACAGAACAGAAATTAACAAACAAAATGGAAACCCGATGGCATACTTCCGCACTTTCCGCTCGACGTCGGAAGTCATAAATCAATATTAATGACTTTGAAAACTTATTTACCTTGTGCTAGTATGAACTCATACGTATCACATCAACAGCGAAGCGTTGTTTGATGCGATAATGCGTTAAGCCGAGAAGCCAGTTTCCGAGTTTGGTTTGGAGGCGCCTGCGCGGGCCTTGAACTTGATTTGGTTAGGTGGAGCCAGAGGTTGGCACTTTCCCTGACATATTTCAGAAAAATTAAGTCAACTACAAGTCGGACTCGTGAGTTTCTGTGACTATTGCAGTTTGAATGTTAACGGTAAAGCCCGAAAACCGTTAATGTTCTTTACGTAGGTAATGCTCACATTAAGTGAATCATTACGTTAAAGTGTATAATAATAAGAGTTTCGCGCTTTATCTTGTTAATGTGAACGTTAACTGATCGATATTAAAGTCCTAAAGAGCGCGCAAAGGGCGCGCATGTTATTGTTTTACGTTTTCTTATTGGCCTAGTCTTCTGTTCGCTTTTGCTATCGCTCAATATACTGACCGAATGGCCGAGTGGTTAGAGACCCTAACTGCGGGGCCGAGGGTCGCGGGTTCGATTACCGCCCGGGACAAACATTGTGTGCATGAACATGTTTATTTCGTTCCATGGCTGGATGTGAATTATTTATATATGTATATATTATTTAAAAAGTTTTGAGTATGTATATCACTTTTCTAGTACTACCCCATAATACAAGCATAATACTAGCTTACTTTGAGACTAGATGGCGCTCTGTGGGATGTCCCAAATATTATTATTATTAATAATGAAACAGTTATTTACTGTCGCTAAAATTACTTCTTACTTTTTTATTATTATATAAATATATAATAAATAATAATATCCTATTTACTAATAATAATATACTATTATATACGATAAATAAATACACTATTCTATTCCCACGTATTTTCATTACCGATAGAAAACACAGTAAATAAAAAAATTCTACGAAATAATTCAATGGGCTTGGGCTACATTTTTAACACGTAGTGTTTATATATTTTTGTTTCCGAAAATAAAGACCAATTTATAGCTTCTCCTTAAAATAAAATTAAAATAAGTCTTTAATTTTCTTAGTAATTTTTTCTCAATAATTGAGTAATAAAATATCCCTGTGACGTCAACTGGACAGACGCTTACTAATTGCATTATTATTTTGAGCCTAAACTATAAGGCAACATTTGCATTGTCTTTACGTATGTTCAAAACCTTTGTTGCTATTATATATTGTATATGACGGGATAACCCGATAATAGAGACAAAGCGGATTGACTCTATTTGATGGTAACTCCAAAACTTTTGTAATAAAGGGCTTCGTAATAAATTAATTTTAGTCAATTTCCATTTTCATGTTGACTTTGGGGTTTATTAAATCGTTCAGCATATAAAACCTTATAATAAAATCAGGAAAGATAGATATTGCGATAAAAAAAAACTTAGCGCACCTTTGTTTCGTGTCTCGCCGCCTCACAACTTGTGGTGGTTGCAGATGAACTCATTACGTATCTTTCTCATCCAATTTATCCGGTATATTTCTTTTCCCGTTTGCAAACAATAGGTATTAATGAAAGCTTGTTTAATAACCGAATCTGATTTTAAGTTCGTTATTTCATTTTGGGATTCACTATTTCACATTTGGGATCAAAAACGTCGATAGCCATCTTCTCAGCATCTAGTCTGAACAAACTTAGGTTATTTAGGTTAGCTGAAAAGACAATTTGTTCAAATCAAAGCAAAACGTTTTGATTCTAGTAGGTTTTGAAATCTACCAACATCGGTCCAGAAGAAAACTATATCGAGAGGAACCGACAGGAAATTCAATAGTTACTATTTTCAGAACGCATATCGTTAAAGATATCGATTGTAAAATTTTCATACACCAATAAAATTAAAAAATTTAAAAACCTATGTACAAACATGTTGATCGTTAAAATATTTGACAACTGTATAACAGTCCTTTTTAGTATTCCGTAGCCAAATGGCAAAAAAAGAACCCTTATAGTTTCGCCATGTCCGTCCGTCCGTCCGTCCGTCTGTGTCTGTCTGTCTGTCTGTGGTTTTTTTCGGAACTATTGGCAATACATAGATGAAATTTGGAAGGTAGGTGTAATCTATGAACAGCTACACAACGACGAAGTGAAATTATGAAAAAAAAAAATTTTTGGGTTAGGTCGCCGTACATGTAACTGAAGAACTAAAAAAAAATCGTATATTAACGCGAGAGGTACCAAACGATAGGGCTTAAAAAATAATGTAAAGGTTTCAAACAATTTTTTTATTTAAGTCAACAGTTGTTGAGATGCGCACTCCTAAAGTCCTAATATTTGTTAGAGTCATGTGTCCTTTCCTCTACCAGCTAAACCGTTGTTTTTGGATATGTGAAAAAAATTTATGACAGGAGTATATATAATGTAGTTAAAAGAGAACTATCACAGCTAACTAGACTGTATTCTTTAACGAGTATAGATTAACTTATAAAATGTACTTTTATAAGTAAAAAATTTGTAAAATTTCCATAGAAAATGACAGATAGCGTTTAGCCAATAAGCGAAAACTAGATGCATTTTATCCTTGTGATCTTATTGTAAAAGATAATTTAAAAAAAAATATATATGATGCAAACTACATTGTGTTACTAGGTAGGTACTATAAATTTAGAGCTTTCTTTTGCAGTGCTTATTCTCTTCATATTCATTTATTCCACCAAGTAAGCGCTACATAAATTGGTAAATGTTCCAAAACTTACATGTCTTACTATCACAATCGATACTAAAAATCAAAGGTTCACTGTAATAAAATAAATAATAAAAATTGTCTCTAGCTATCAGTGCACTCATGTTATTACTTTTCGGATTAGCCAAAAAGGATCGAGCGCCTTCTACATAACTAATGAAATAAAAATGAATTATATTTTACAATAGTTCTTAAATTACATAATAATAACGATTAATGCTTAAGTTCGATTAAATTACGGAACCCTTCGTGTACGAGTCCGATTCGCACTTGGCCGGTTTTTAATTAAAACCCTTGCACATGATTTTTTAATTTATGCAAGATTAAGTCTCAAATTAAAACAGGTATGTCATTATGAAAGCGTATACTCTGCCCTATGAAATACATGTGTGATTTATGTACGCGATGAAATAGTAACAGCTGGGTCATCCAACACAGCGCCATCTAGTTCCAAACTAAGCAAGTGTTATGCTCATATTGTGGAGTACTAGACAACTGGTAAACATATTTAAATATTATTTTTACAAACAGACACAGAACAAATAATAATAATAATAATAATAATAATAATAACGCATACATCACAACAACGTCTAGGCCCCAAATTAAGCATTAGCTTGTGTTTTGGGTACCAAGCGAAGACACCACATACATATAACAAATATGACCCGGTACCAGTATCAATATTCATCATATAAATACTGACCTGACCTGGGATTCGAACCCGGGACCTCCAGATATGTTATATATGTATAATCCCCAAATAAATATGTTCATGCACAGAAATATTTGCCCTGGGCGGGAACCGATCCCGCGACCCTTGGCTCTGCAATTAAGAAGTCTAACCACTCGGTCAATCGATCAGTCAGTCGTCGAAATGCTGCCGCTATTTTATTGAAATTCTTTAGCGTATTGTACGTAAGTACTTGTTGATATTTTAGCGTATGACATTACACTCATTCACATATATAAATATCCATCATGTCAGCCTTTTATGCCCCAATGTAGGAGCTTAAGCCTTCCCTCAGGATGACGGTGATTGGAGCTGCTACAATGCGGGTTGTAGGATTTTAACGTCTGCCATCTGAGGCGTAGAGTCAGCTATAGTTATGTACTTAAGTCAAAAAAAAATTCACTGGTACATGCTTGTTTCTGAAATTCGATCCACGACCTTCTAAACAAGAAGCGGGCTTGCCACCACTCGGCCACACGACACATAAATAAATATACTGCGATCCAACGGTCAAAATATCAAATTCGCTAAACAATCTCTAAGTGAAACCCGGTTCCTACATTATAATTATATGTTAGTAAAATAAAAATTGTTGCCATGTTAGCAACTCTATCTCATAAAACTAAAATAACCTAATCGCGTAGTATCCACATCTCTGTGTCTGAATTTTCTGACAGCATGGGCGGCTGAACTGAGTTTCCCCGGAAAGCTTGATCTATGAGTACCCCATTAAAACTTTCAATCCGGGGTAATGACCAAAAATACATTTGAGTTAATGAGATCAGGCACTTCGCCATTCATTCATTCGTCAAACTAGATGAGAGTTTTGAACCTTTTAAAATTTAACAATACAAAGTACCTCTAGATACTGCATAATATTGTTATGATAGTTTATCGGTCTGTCAATGTCGCGTTGTATACGTAAAATCTTTGCTTTCTCCATCGAATTTTTTCAAACTTGGCACAGAGTTTCCCTTTGACCTTTACTTTTGAAAGTACCATTTAGGAGGGAATGGAGGAATTGAGGATATTCTTATTTGCTTCTGTTCTGTCCATAACAAAGAAAGTTTCAAAATCACTGGGTTCCATTCCAAAAAAGTGCACATGAATACAGTCGCAGATTACCAAACTGTGTCAGCATTTAAAATAAGCTGGTCCAAAAAGAGCTCATGGGTATAGGATTCGTGCTTCCGAAAAGCCAAATCAGCTCCATCATAAACTCATGAGCATGCTTCGTTTACAATAGCCATTTACTCATGAACACGTTTTGGGTTTGTTTTTGTTTTATTAATATTTCTTTCCTGGATATCCACGTTTTTTATGGCAACATATTCATGTTGATTTTTCATGAAAAATTTCATGACTGATTTTCATGAATTGATAAATTTGAAGATAGCACTTAATATTTGCAAGTAGGTTATACATTCATGCGGCGAAAGACTTCAATTGCGTCTGAGCAAAAACAGAGTAGGTAAAATAACACGTCCTATTTTAATCTGTAATACCACGCCATTTTAGAAGGTGTTTTAGTTTGTGTATGACCAGTCCTCATATGTTTAGTCATGGATATACATAGAGATACAAAACACCACAAAAAGTGATAAAAAATATACGCCACTTAATATTTTGACTTATCTTGATAATTACGTTGTCTAAGGTTCAGTCAGTAGTTATTTCCGACTCATAGATCGGCTCGTAAACTGAAAATACCATGTATAGTAAGTTACCTCCATATTATTACAAGAAAATTACTACTTCGATCCGAAAAATGTTACTATTGTCCGAAAAAGATCTAAATCACTCAAGTCGCAATTTAAGACCTTTTACTTCAAATCCATTTCATTCCATCAGCGCATGATACCCCACTGCAGGGGCTTAGGTCTTCCCCAAGGTGAGAGGCTAGGAGCTTAAATCCACCACTCTGCTCCAATACGGGTTGGCGGATTGTAACGACCGCTATCTATTGACAGCAACCGGGACGGACTGCTTAACGTGCTCTCCGAGGCACGGAGTCAGTGATAGGTAATTACGTACTTAAGTCAGAAAAACTCATTGATACACGCCCGGATTCGAACCGCTGCCACACAAACAGGTTCGCTGCGCTCGGGCTATCACGACACCTTTACTTCAATAGTTAAATTAAAATATTAATACGATCCTGGTTATTTAATAAACATTTTAGTCACGTGACGATCTCCATGTAATAGAGAGCCTAATAAACTTATAAAAAGAACGACGGTACTATCGTCATAATTATTTATAAACCAGTCGACTTTAAAGACTGATGAAATTATCATCAGCTAACAGTAAAAATTTACGAATTTCATGACAAAGATAGACTATAATCATTAATGTAAATCAATAAAAATGGACCCAAAATTAAGCCCTGTGGAAAAACGCAAGCATACTGGTTCCGAACTGCAAACTTTGTATTCAACACAATAAAAATGGACATCTACATTACATTTAAATACTTTTTATAAAAATATGGACATTCGTAGTACTAATTTAAGTAATTTTTTTAAATTAATTAATGAAATTTCAAAGAATAATCGATTGTTAAAAATTGATAGCTAATGACGTCACTACTACTAAATAGCTACGATATTGTCTAGTATCCATAATGTAGGTTCTGCCTAGTTTCGGACTAGATGACCGTATGTGAGGCCCAGATATTATTTTATTATAATTTTTATTTTTATTGGAATAAGAAAATACGCTGAGAAGTTTTCTTTAGATCAAACAGAGCCAAACCGGCAGAAAACAACAACTCACTGTTGACAGACGGCCGCTGCGGCCCTGCATGTCTGAGCAAACAAGACTTCTTTCCTATCTATTGAATGGGGACACCCGAGGCGCTCTAAGCCCCTACTATGGCTTTACATGTAAATACATAAAACTATCGACTTGTCTCAAGTGTTCGCTGTACTAAAGAAAAACCCGCCAAGTGCGAGTTCGACTCGCACACCAAGGGTTCCTTATTACACATATTATACACTATAGTAAAAAAACACTTACTCTATGGGGCTCTCCTTCAATTTTTTAATTTATTTAATTGTTATTATTATTATAGCGGTCATAGTAAAACACACTCCATGAAAATTTTATGATCTCATAACCACCAATCATCGAAATATGGTCGAAAGAAACACGTTTTTTGTAAACATTTATTTGGATTCTGTTGAACTGATATCAACGAAGCAATTTTCTGCATTACGTTCTGCGAGCTACGGAAACCACTGAAAAGCAATATTATTTCTCCGAGTAGCTCTAGCGATGCATACGTAAAAGTGTCAGCAAATTACGTTTACAGAACGACAAGAGATCAGATAAATACATTTACAATTCTGTTACAAAAAATATTAGGGGAAACACTCAAAGGAATAAAATCGTTACTATTATGTTATAAGTACGAAAGTGTGCTTATTTTTGGCCCATCTTTGCATCGTGAACGATACAAAACGACCGTAAGAGACGGACATAAGCTAGTTTTTGTATAGACGGCGACGGTTTGAGATAGAATTGTAACACTAGAATTTAAATAAAAGAAATGGCAGTATATGTTCGCACGACCTGGATCGTACGCGAACGCTAGTCTCTACATATTCTAAAACTAACTCCCCTCGCCGCGTCTGTCTGTCTGTCCGAACACTATAAACTCAAAAACATACTGATCTGGTTTTTATACGATTTTCATCAATAGACTGAGTGATTCAAGACAAAAGTTTGTGTATAATTTATTAATGTTTTTTTTTTGTAAATTGGTTGAAATATGACAATAAATTGTTTAA
The DNA here is from genome assembly GCA_949709985.1 of Luffia ferchaultella. Classification (NCBI taxonomy): domain Eukaryota; kingdom Metazoa; phylum Arthropoda; class Insecta; order Lepidoptera; family Psychidae; genus Luffia; species Luffia ferchaultella. The sequence goes on along the minus strand of OX453240.1, from coordinate 1,807,380 downwards.
GATGTCGAATAAAATCAAGCCGACTGTAACAAAGCAATAGATGGAGAAATTGTTCCTCTTTTATAGGTCTAAAGAAAAATCCGCAAGTGCATGTGTCTATCTTATAAGGATGGCTTACTATACCTAATATCATGTTTTAAAAAATGGTCACATATAATGTAACTAGCGACCGCCCGCAGCTTCGCTTGCGTAGACTACACATTCCTGTTTTAGGTAGTATTAACTTTCGAAATGGTTTATACATACTTTTTGCTGAAACTAATATTGGGTACACACATTCAAACTTTCAATCTTCATTCTCCCCACTCCTTTAGGAAAACCGATACTCCCATACTTTTCACCTCCCGTTTCCCACCCTCAAAATGTGGAAATCCAAAAACCCTGAAAGACATCATTATTTATTTATGTAAAAATTTTTATGTTTCTAACTTTAAAGAACAAAGACTCATACAAAGCCCTTCCGTCCCTCCCTCCTTAAATTTGAAATTTCCAAATATTCCTTTCATAAAAAATTGATACGTTATAAAATAAACCACTGTTCCAAATTTCGGCTTCCTAGACTTAGTAGTTTCGGCTTTATCTACGTTGATAGATCAGTGAAGACAAACGACAAACAGACACAAAAAGTAGCTGATGTCACTCTTGACAACCTTCTTTCACGTCTGCAAAGTCTCATTAAAATCTGTTAAGCCGTTTTGAAGATTCTAGTCTAACATAGACGTACAGACTGACAGACGGACAAAAAGTAGCGTATGTCATTTTCGACCACCTCCTTTTCATATCCGTGAAATTTCATTAAAGTCGGTTTAACCGTTTTGGAGATTAGCTCGAATAGACAGATGGACGTACATACAGACATACAAAAAGTAGTGTATGTCACTTTTGACCACTTCCTTTGCATATCTGTGAAGTTTTATCAAAATCAGTTTAGCCGTTTTGGAGATTTGCTCAAATGGACAGACAGACAGATAGTATTATTTTATACATATAGCCTATAGCCTTCCTCAATACATAGAATATCCAACACAAAAAGAATTTTTCAATTCGAACCAGTAGTTCCTGAGATTTGCGCGTTCAAACAAACAAACAAACTCTTCAGCTTTATAATATTAGTATAGATAATTGGAAAGCTACTTAAAAGGATGCGATATTAATCCTTATGAAATGAAATACGTTAGTTACTTTAAATATTTCATGAAGATTATGGTTGCTCTTTACACATCATCATCAGCCCATTTTTACCCCACTACAGGGGCTTAGGCCTCCCCCAGGGATGAGGAGGGGGGGCTTGGAGCTTAAGTCCACCACGCTGCTCCACTGCGGGTTGGGAACTGTAACGACCGCCAGCGTCTGGGACCGACTGCTTAACGTGCCCTCCGAAGCACGGTGTCAGTGATATTGTGTACTTAAGTCAGAAAAACTCATTGGTACATGCCCGGATTCGAACCATGGCCTTATGGGGCCTTATAAATTTAAGACAGGTTTGTTGCGCTCTGGGCTATCACGACGCTCTTTACACAATTGGAATTAAATAATTGCTTTTTGCGCCATACAATTAATATATAACATTCAAATTTATATCTTGAAGTTATCGCAAAAAATTTATTCAAGCAGTGTAATTGTATGTTATCCTGTCACATGTAACTCTAAACCTTCTCTAAACTTAATAATAGTATGTTCGTTTTTACTCGTGAACAGCCACAAGTTACCAATGTTATATATGTTACAGTTAAAAACCGTTTTTAGTTGAAACACGTTTTCTCTTGTTAAAGAAAGTTTTTACTAAATGCCTTTGTTCAACTAGAATTTATTGCTGCTCAAAAATGAATACGTGAATCATTTAAAACTAGTTCTAACTTTGAACTTTAGTTAAAGCTAGTACTAGAAAAACTTGTTTAGGATTCCCCTAGACAATTTTCTAAACAGTAAACTCAGAAACATTACAGAAGTTTGAAGCAATTTAAGGTTATTAATATTTGTGATTTAATTGATTTAAACTAGTATTAGAGAAACATGTCTAGGGGAATCCTGTCCTATTCATTTTTGAGCAGCAATAAATTCTAATTGAACAAAGGCATTTAGTGAAAACTTGTTTCAACTAGAGTAATCGCATTTTAACTAAAAACAGTTTTTAACTGTAACTTAAACAAAAAAATATACTAGTTTGTTTTATATATAACTAGCAACCCGCCTTGGCTTCGCACGGGTAGCAGAGAATATATATGCTCTAGTGTTTTTTCTGTTATTATTATCTGTGCCGTATCAGCTTGTTCCGTCTAACATATGGATTAGATTTAAATGTAACGTAAGTTCATCGTTCTTGGAGTATTTTTAATGTATTTTATTTTTAATTCTGGAAATATTTGAAAACGTAAAGAATATATACATAAAAACAAACTAAAATATTTCTTTATTTTTAATAACTTCTGCCTAACTTTATATAACGCGTGTCGCGTTGGTGTGGGGCCGCATGACGCAGCGCCCAGCCGTTTGTCGCGCGATAGTGTTTACTTCATGATAACTCCTAAAATATTAATTTTAATTGTGTGGTGTAAAAGGCAATCATAATGTGCATATAATGCTGAAGGTAAAGAATGTATTTAATTTGATAAGGATTATTACTGTATCCGTATAAATTGCTTTCCAATTACCAAATCATATGACACCATTTTTTTTAACATAAAAATAGGTATAGTAAGCTACCCATAAAAGTTAGATATATGCAATCGCGGACTTTTTTTAGTCCTATAAAAGATAAACAATTCCTCCATACGTTGTTTTGTTATATCTCAAAGAGATAAGGCGGCGTTTTTGATGGAAGTTCGCAGTCGGCTTGTTTTTTCTGACGTCTTCAACAATAATCACCATATTTCAACTAACTTGTACAAAACATTGATAAATTATACGCATATACCTTCGTCTTCAATCGCTCCGTCTATTGGTGTCAACCATATCCAAATCCGTTTGGTAGTTTTTGAATTTATCGCATTCAGACAAACAGACGCGGCGGGGGACTTTATTTTATAATATGTAGTCATAATTATATTCTTTCAAATTTTTGCAGGATTGGAAATAAAATGCATTAAAAATCCAACTAGGATGAATATGTTATACTCGTGCGAAACCGGGGCGGGTTGCTAGTTAATTATAAAATAATCGCTATTTTATTTTCTTGGCGTATAGGAAAAAAGTTAAATTTTTATTGCAAATTTAATGCGATGCTGTAATTGCGGAGCCGGTGCAAGAAATTCGTTTTATATTTTCGGACGAACTAAAAAAGTCTTTTTACGGCACTGAAATGTTTTATGATACAAACCATAAAGCTCGCTATTTCGTTTAAAGTAACGATAGCCGTAACTTCAACGTGAAAATATTACTTTTCTCTTTAATTAAAACCGACAATGTATACAATGATATGGCGAAAATAATTACGTGGTAACTTTTCTTTTTATATCATAATTAAATGCATCGATCCAAGTACTTATGTGGAGCCCTGGCATAATTTTATTTTTAAAGTCAAAAATCAAATTTAGGTCATAAGCGAGAGAACTACAATAGATGTCTATAGCCGCTGATTTTTATTTAACCAGGAGTTTTCACTTTGTTGTCTTTATTTCACATCTTAATAAGTTAAGCGTATCATAAACTTGTGGTTAAATCTAAAAAATATGTTTTTTCTATCACCGAACAGTTCAAATTCTGGTTTTTGAAAAAAAACTCGCTCGCAAATACGTAACTAAATCAAAATTTATGCACTTTAAAACCAAAATCAGAACTGTTTCCTGTTAGAAAGAACATATATTTATAAAAACGACAATTTGACGATGTTTTTTATTTATAAAGGAAGCGAAATTAATATAATAACTTTGAATTTAAAATTGACGACCGCTTGGCCTAGTGGGTAGCGGACGTTGCCTACGAAGCTTGGGGTCCCAGGTTCGAATCCCAGGTCGGGTCAGTATTTATATGATGAATATTGATACTGGTACCGGGTCTTGGTTGATATATGTATTTGGTGTCTTCGCTTGGTACCCAAAATTCAAGCTAATGCTTAGTTTGGGGCCTAAACGTTGTTGTGGTGTAGACGTTATTATTATTATTATGTTTTGTTCAAATTAATTTTGTATGGAAATTAGCGGTATCGTTTAACTTCAAACTCTAACATTTTAATTTTTGTGATACGAGTAACGATTTCACGGCATGTTTCCAGCATTACAAGTTGAATAATCGTATAAAAATAATAATATAGGCGCTCGTATCGTAAAGAGGGCAATCTGCTTTGTGAGTCAAATGCCAACAAATATTTATTTATCTACCTGTAGCCATGACCTGTAGCGCGTCGCACCGCGCAAACCCCCGCATTCACCCGTGTGACTAGGGTTGCCACTTTATAGAATAAATAAATACTTCTTTTAAGCAACGAGATGTTTTTGAAAATTTTTTTTGTTCTTCGACTACAAAATTTTATGCCTTAGTACATTATATAAAGTTTGATTAGTTAATCTAAATGTTCCGAATAATTTATGAATTATCCAAGAATTTTTCATAAGATTACAATTTTTTTAGGAACATGTTTGCTAAGATATTTATGTAGTCTATGAACTCAATATACCTACATCTATATAAAGTGTCATAAACCCAGAGAAAACTTTTAGCGAACACTTTTTAAAACAAGTTTACCACTAATTATTTACAACTTTATTGCTTATATAACTATAATGTAATTAATATAAATAAATAAATAATATAAAAAACTATTATACATTGTGTAATCAGTACTTATATCAGTAATCGCTTTCTTTTACTTATCTTTAGATATTTTAAAAGAATTAAAAGTTCAAAATTGCTTTAAAATGGTTATGACATTCGAACACAGAATCTTCGAATAGGTTATTGTTAAAATAACATGAGTAAGAAAATAAAACTTTATAGGAGAGAAGAAAAATGGTATAACTTTAGCTATGGAGAAGCAAGGAGGTTTTAAAGAGCCTAATAATATATTTTGCAAACTTAGACATTTCTAAGTCTCTATTTTCTCTTTCTGGTATCTAACTTAATAGATGATTCGTTGTGTATTTTTGCAGATATGTTTTTATACTTTATTCAAGGCGTTACATGGTATTTTCACATCAATTTTATATTATTGTATGTGGTTTTTGTGAAAATATGGCTAAATTTAACAATACGATAAATAAAGATTAATACTTTTACAAGTGACTGTTTCATTTTAACAAATATAATAACTCCTTGGGTTTTTCTAAAATGAATGACCTAAAGAAGGCACATAAAATTACACAAAAAAAAGAATAGAGCGGATTTTGAAAAATGATCACTACCGTCCAAATTTATTTGAAGGCGTCGCGGTCACAATATAACCAATTTCACTCACTTCACTTAACAACATAATTACAAATTCTGTCATAAGTTTGAATGACGTTAGCCTCCACTGACAAGGCGTACCTACTCGTGCGCCCGAAATTAGTAGGTAGGTACTTAGCGCAAGCTCAGAGTTTCGCTTCTATAAACGAGCGTCGGTATTATTTCTTATTAGCGACCGCCCGCAGCTTCGCTTGCGTAGACCCTGTTTTAGGTAGTATTAACTTTCGAAATGGTTTATACATACTTTTTGCTGAAACTAATATTGGGTACACCCATTCAAACTTTCAATCTTCATTCTCCCCACTCCTTTAGGAAAACCGATACTCCCATACTTTTCACCTCCCGTTTCCCACCCTTAAAATGTGGAAATCCAAAAACCGTGAAAGACATCATTATTTATTTATGTCAAAATTTTTATGTTTCTAACTTTAAAGAACAAAAACTCATACAACGCCCTTCCGTCCCTTCCTCCTTAAATTTAAAATTTCCAAATATTCTTTTCAGTTATAAAATAAACCACTGTTCCAAATTTCGGCTTCCTAGACTTAGTAGTTTCGGCTTTATCTACGTTAATAGATCAGTGAAGACAAACGACAGACAGACACAAAAAGTAGCTGACGTCACTCTTGACAACCTTCTTTCACGTTTGCAAAGTTTCATTAAAATCTGTTGAGCCGTTTTGAAAATTAGCTTGAATAGACACATAGACGTACAGACAAACAGACGGACAAAAAGTAACGTATGTCACTTTTGACCACCTCCTTTTCATATCCGTGAAATTTCATTAAAGTCGGTTTAACCGTTTTGGAGATTAGCTCGAATAGACAGATGGACGTACATACAGACATACAAAAAGTAGTGTATTTCATTTTTTGACCACTTCCTTTCTATATCTGTGAAGTTTCATCAAAATCAGTTTAGTCGTTTTGGAGATTTGCTCAAATAGACAGACAGACAGATAGTATTATTTTATACATATAGCCTATAGCCTTTTTCAATAAATAGACTACCCAACACAAAAAGAATTTTTCAATTCGAACCAGTAGTTTCTGAGATTTATGCGTTCAAACAAACAAACAAACAAACAAACAAACTCTTTAGCTTTATAATATTAAGTATAGATTCTTATGGCACAGATTTTAGTTGGAAAAATGGACACTTGTGAGGTTGCAAATAGCATGTAGGCGAAACATACGATGTGGTCGTGAGTGAAAATGTGCATTTCATTTCAGATAAAAAAAGTATTAAAGTATAGTTTGTGATTTCGATTTTCGGGTACTAATTAATTTTTTTCTAGTCACTTCTATCTCCTTTCATGTTTAGTGGTCTTAACCATTATGACTAAATCTATATACTAATATTATAAATGCGAAAGTAACTGTCTGTCTATTATACGCTTTCACGCCTAAACCGCCGAACCGAATTTTATGAAATTTTATACATAGATCAGACCTTAAGAAAGAACATTAGTTGCTTTTATTTCTCTGTTTGTCCGTCTGGGCTGATTTCTGAAACGGCTGAACCAATTTCAATGAAATTGTGCAGACATAATAAAGAGGTTGTGAGGAGTAACATAGCCTCTTTTTCTGCATAAGTAAAATCGTAGTGTCTGTCTGTTTGTTTCGGTTAATCTCCGAAACGTCTGAACCGATTTTGGTAAAAAGGAGATTGTCAAGAGTGATATAGATTACTTTTTGTCTGTCTATTTGTGTGTCTCTTACTATAAACAGCTAGTAAACTCTGCTACTATCAATGGTAAAAGTTTGCATGTTTGGATGTTTGACGGTCAATCACGCAGCAACGGAGCAATCGGTCGACATGAGTTTTTGCATAGGTTTAGTTTAAGAGCTGGAGAATTAGATGGATAGTTTGAGATAGCTGTTCTTCTTGCTAAAATGATTCAACGGATTTTGATGCAACTTGGTAAAGCAAGTATAGAAATTTGTTAGGTAGTTAAATTTCAAAGTGTTCTAGACACTTACTATGTTTGAAGCGTCGCGTTTTTTAGCTGTTCTGGTACAATTGTATAGTCCAGTCCACGAGGACAAATTCGCGGGCGGATGACTAGGTTCTTATACAATCAGCAGTCTTTGCAAAAGGGTCATGAATTATTCATAGTATTTTATAGTATTTCATTCTATTTGTTCGGAAAGAAAAAGTTTTACGGGTCCTATTTAAGCGTGACGTTATGAAACTCCGTTGAAAATCCGAAAATCCGTCGTGAGTTCGTGGATTCGTATACAAAAATCCCCGGTCAGCTGGAAACACGGGCAGCGAAATCCAATTTCCGGAATTCGGCCGCGTGAATTTTCCGCCGACGGAAAATAGGCGGCGGAAATTAGTTTCGTCGCCCGCTCTGTCGGATGCATCACGCCTCAGACAAGGTTCCAAAAACGTCGATTTATTCAAGTTGCGTTTAAAAAACTGGCCAATTGCGAGTCGATCCCGGCGCGTTATCAATCAATCGTTAACGTCAACGGATTATCGATTTTTTAAAATACACCATCATAAACCTAAGAAAAACCTGACGTATTGGCGTGGATAGACTTAGACTAAAATTTTTTGACACATCGTTTTTATATTTTTTTAAGTTTTACCTTCCTCTTAAAATAAAAAAAATCTTTAAGTTTATCCTTTATTTGTTTAAAAAAAATGATTAATTAAATAAAATTGTGACGTCATCTGGACAGGTGTTTACTATTTGCATTACCTCAAACTAAACAAAATCATATTTTTTATTGATTCATGAGTACCACACAGTTTGAAAATTTTAAGTGTCTATTATTACGGTTCAGACGATACAACCTGTGACCAGTGGTGGATAATATACCGTAAAGCATTATTTAAAACGTGTTATTTAAGCTCAACGTATTCAGCATATTATATTGGTTGACTCTTGGTGCTATTAAATAGCACGACGCAATCCCGCAGTCCCGCCTTATCGATAGAGCGATGCGATCAGCACAACGAAACACGTCCTACAACGAACGCAATTGCGCGCAGACTGCTTAGCAAATTTAGCAATTTAGCATTAGCATGGCATTAGCGCAGGTGTCGGTCGACAGCATGTGACCGCCGCCAAACGCGACGAACGATTCTCGTGCTAAGCATTCCTGCGTGTTATGCTAAAGCATAGCATATTAATAAACATGCTAAAATAATATAGTTTATAGTCTGAAGCATGTTTTTAAAATATAGCAGATTTTTACACCACTGCCTGTGACATACGGACAGACGGACGGATGGACGGACTGACGGACGGACGGCCCGACGGACGGATCGACGGACGGACCGACGGACGGACAGTGTAATTAGGTTCCCGTTGGTACCTTTTGGGCAGCTTAAGATAAGGATCCTTTGAACAAAAAACTGTTTCCAATTTTTTTTTCGATGATGACATTTAAAGTGATCGCGTTATTTCAGGCGTTTCAATGCAACAGTTAAAATTAAAAAGGCACATCTGACATTGGATGTTTTTCACGGGAAATTGGAGTTGGTATCAGAAAATTAAAAGAGCTTTCAATAGCTTTTTCTTTTCAATACGACATCTGATCGAGTGCAATCACTTTTATGTTCTCTCCATCTGTAGACTTCATCTGAATTTTCATACAATTTTTCACAATTGTCTCTATAGCTATTACACGAGCATATTAGAATCGGGAAAAAAACTTTTTAACAAAAAAATTGAACCGCCGAAAAAACTAAAAAGCAAAAAATGATAAACCTGTTTTATTATTTAATCTTAGAAACTAAGTTCTTAAACTGATGTCCGTATACCTAAGTAATTTTAATTTTTAATTAATTTCATTGTTAAAAAGTTTTTATTTTATAATTTTTTTTGTCTATAATCTACTAACTACATACTTAATTGTTGATTAATATTAAATTAGCTACCTTCGTGCATGATCATACATTACAATCAGTGAGTGAACAATAAATTATCCCGTTTTCCTACCCTTAGTGTTGGAATTTATTTTATTTTAATTTATATCGAACCAACTACAAGATATACCCTTTCTTACAAAAAAAAATTATCAAAACCCGACAACTATGCAAAAAGTTATTATTAATAATATTATGTTTATTTGTAATTTTTTTTTTAATTTATATTGGACCAACTTCGAGATATATCCTTCCTAATGAAAAATAATTATCCAAATCGGACTACTCTGCAAAAAGTTAGGTCTGGTCATACATAAAAAAAAATATAAGCGTCGAATTGAGAACCTCCTCCGTTTTTTTCGTCGGTTAAAAAGATAGACAAAAGTGAAGGATTTTGTTTTTTTTTTGTTAATATTTAAAGCGTTCGATTAAGCTCCACCGTATGTGTATTAACACTTTCCCATCACTATTTTTGTTCCACAAAATTCTGTCTAAACAGACGATGACGCGGTCAATCTATTAAGTTTAATATAATTTTACAACGAAATAAACGAACATAAACGAAGCCGAAGGTCGTCTAAATGGGTGCCATCAAAAATTTATGAATTTGCAAGTTTAATTTAACCTAGGCACTACACATTAACCCAATAGGGTCAGATTGAAAGTCAGGAGATATTTAATTGACAGATACAATTGATTGATAATGATTGATGACAAGTTAATAGGTTAAGTCTCTCTACTGATTTCCGGATCTGAAAACCGAAAAACACTAAATGTCTAGTCATACATCGCCTATTTATCAAGTAAATCTACAAACTTTCATGTAGATAGCAACATAATATAAATAAGTAAAAAATAAATTCAAACATACGCGTTTGAGTAAGCACGAAACAACAAATTTTTCAGGTTTTTTTTAGCGAACTGGTAGCGAATACCAATCACAGAGAAATCATACGTACGAGGCATATAGTATATTTGTGTGTAAAAAATTGTCTTAAAATTTATTTATTTAGTACTGCGAAAAGAATGTGTTCCATGCTGAATAAACGCAAAAAAGTCGTGCGCAAAATCGACAAGTAAATGAAAATAACATGAAAATCTGTAAAAATTAAAATTTGAGGTGTTATCTCCCAAGTGCAATTTTTATATTTTAATTTTGTTTGCAAATTTGTTTGTAATAAAATTTCTAAACTTACCTTATTAACCTATGTACACGCTCGCAATCGCAATCGAGCTCGAATACCTTGTCGACGACAGTAAACTTACAGGGCCACTTAACTTGCAATGTTCGTATGTCTTTCCGGTTCAAATCTTGCAAGCCAATTTAGAGCCACTTCCTCTAAGTTCTTTCGCACTTAGGTCGTAGCTTTTGAAGTGAAACTTTTATCGCGGCATATCCAGAAATTTAAAATGGGAATAAAACATATGTAACAACAATGTTAACAACAATGTAACAACAATCTCTACTATTATTACTGTTTTCTACTATTTTAGTGTACTTCTTACCATTTCCACTATTTTCTACAATGTCCTACGATTTCTAACGATTTTCTGTTATCTTGTAATAATTTTTACCATTTCAGATTTTAATACCATGTCTGCCCTTTTTTATCATTTCTCTACTATTTCTTATCACTTCTGCAATATCCATACGATCACGTGAGACAATTTTTGAAAACTAATAATCTCGAAGCTATATTAGTCACAGACACGCTGTGTTGTAATTTAAACTTCTTATCTGAGCGATAACTGCGTATGTACTGTAGAACTGTGATGTAGCGATGAAATTTTTTAAAGCTAATATTTCCGAAACTATTTGTCACTATAATTTCGAATTTACTTTTAAAAATTTGGTCACCTGGTCACACAGATCTGACGAATACGAACTTGAACATATTTTTGGAAAAGTGACATCCTAGCGTTAAATTTTCCACGCCTTGATTTCCCAACTAGTTGAAATGTTCGTCAATACTTTTGGTTGCATCATTTTCTTACGACATCCATTAGGTGAATTTCTGCATTTCATTTCTTTTCATTTCAGTATCGTTCTCGACTCATTCCCATTTTATTTTTACTTCCATTTTCTTATATTATATTTCCATTTCATTTGTTTTTATAATATTGAAATCATCACCCACAGTATACTATTCCCTAAGAAAGTTAAAAATATCCACTTTCAGACAAAAAAAAATCGTTATTACAACGTAGTTAGTGTTTTTGCTGTGCACTAATTATTTAGTATTAAGCAGCCGAAATATTGACGAAGACGTTTAATATTTACGATCCATTAACGTCCATTGAAAAACCATCAATCGATCGAGTGGTTATTTAAGTTGCCAGTGGCACAAAAGGCCGCAGCTGCGACCATAATTCACTTTTATATTTTCGCGTCGCTGGACAGTTCTACGTCCCGCGCGTTTGCCTAGCGTTTGACAAATGCGCCATTGGCTGACCATTTTTTGTTCTGTTTATGCTCGGTGCAACTGGATTTGTCGTCGATTGGAACGACTGACGAATCCTCGTAAAAACATGTCAGTATCATTGTTTGTAAGGCCACAGATTCGAATCACTATACAGGTGAAATTTTAATACCCATTCATAAAATTTCTAGATGTTAGGTATCAACAATAGACCTCATTACGTAAATAAAAAATGTAGGTTACATTTTCATAATAAATTATTTTATCTACAGTATTATTTTATAACGTTTGGTTTCCTTCTTTTTTACGACGAGCTCGAGACCTTGAAGCCGAAACGGGGCGGAGCGTGCTACGGCCGTGAATGGTGACGAGAGTTATTGGTTTTTGCCGGAAAGGTGTGTGTCATATCTCAATATTTTTCTATTAAACGATATTAAAATACAATAAGACGGCCATCGGTTTTTTACCAAAGATCATTATATGAAAATTTGGATAGTTGTTAAAATTTCACCGTGTATAGCCCGCTATGCCCAACTGCAGGCTTAGGTCTTCCCTCGGGATTCAAACCACGACCTTCTAAACAAGAAGCAGGCTTGCCACCACTCGGCTGTCGCGACGACACGACAAGATTTAAATATTAGATATTAATATTAATAATACCTGCCAATACCTGGGACATCTCACGTACGGCCATCTAGTCCCAATCCAGGCAGAGTCTGTGCTCTCGGTACTAGTCAACCGATTTAAATATTTGTATATTTTTTAATACCTATATACATATTTTACACGCAGACGCAGAATAAATGGACTTGAACATGTCACACAAATATTGTATTTGTCCCGGGCGGGATTCGAACCCACGACCTTTGGATCTGCAGTAGTTTGGATCTATAGATATTGTACTCATACTATACCCTTCTCTAACATATGTGAGAAACTGCTTTCTGAAATTTACCTCATTTCAAAAAGTAGATTGCGGAAATCTGTAATTTGAATTTTCGATTATGTTTTTCGTTTCGCGTAGAGCATAATTTCGCCCACTATTATTAGCTGTAGAGACATGTCCCTCGGTGATCATAAAACAACCCTTTTATGAATGAGAAAACACTTCCATAGTAGTATAGGGACATTGGATGTCGGTTTCGAATTAGTCGTTGACAAAGGAGCTAGTGCTAATGGGATTTGTCATTCCCAATTATTTTTTTTATTATATTTTAAAATATTTATCATATTAACCAATTCGGCCGAAAGACGTATTGCTGTTAGTCGTTAAAAACGATAAACTTTTAATTGCTGTTATTTTCATTTGATTTCAATAATTATAATTTTCAAAAAAATTTGACGGTACAGGCACAGAATAAGTCGTGTTCAATCTTACATAAGAGATACCATTTAAATCAGTTCAACCGGTTCCAAATGAATTTATCATGACGATTGTATCAAAATTCAGATCCTCGGGCCGTTCTATTCTACTCACCCTGATGCATACTAGGGGTGCATCGGTAAATTGGTTTGCAATACTACGTCCAGGTTTCCCTAGATTTAGGTACTGAATGGTTGTCCTAAAGTACTGTGGCGACACAGTTGTGCAGTGTGCGAGATTATATCGATTGCACACGACGCCTAACCGCATCGCCGATCGCCGAACAAGCGCCGTTCTCAGGAATGCATCGATGTCACTTATGTAACCGAAAGGCGCTATCAGATCGGCAACCGTCACGTGGACATGACATTCTTCATACCTTCACATGCCGGTGAGCGATATTTAGCATTTCATTTTAGGCCTCAGAATGTATTACCCTGCATCTTCCAGCTAAATTAGTGAATGCATAGAGGGTATAGGGTAACTTTGCTTAAAATATTCTTCACATATTTTGTTCTAGCGAGTTCTTTTCGTTATTGAATAAAATAAAAAGGAATCGTCAGCGTCACGTACCAAAACTTTTAGGGAAACTTATTACCTGCCGACCCTGTATTAGCGACGGTAACATTTTGTTGTGGCAACCCCAGTTTCAGACCATAAAAGGAGTTATCAACTTAATCAATTCGGTCATTTTTGTCGATTTTTCGTCTCTCAGCCGTGAACGACATTAGTTCAAAGTTAACGTACAAAAGTCGCTCCTGTCTGAGTACCGTGTATTCTGTATATCAATTTAATTCTAATTGTGTTTTCGAATAAATCATATCTACGACTATACTTGTATGCATACCACTCACCCATACCACTACTTACAGCTATGCAAAATAACATAAACACTTAATTTTTATGAATTGACTAGATACCTTCAAAAATAAAAAATAAGTACCTAATGGTGACCGAAATAAACCTGTCAGAGGACAGTTAACGTGTCTCTTTAGTGCTACATTCGTTAATGATACGGTTAGGTTCTTTCATTTTATGTGGGTCGATCAGTTTACATTTCTTTTGAACAAGCCTATCATCAATCAAACGTTCCGGTCAAAGTGAAAAATATCTGGACATATTAAATGTTTTTACACCGGAACGGCTTTACTTGCGTGACATTTATTTAACCCGTAATTAGTCTCGTGGGGTGCCACACACCCCGAACAGTGTTTGAAAGTGTATAAATTTTTAAAATTTGAATTTACTGTGCTATTTTTCATAGTAGCTTCGTAGTACCTTTGTAAACAGTCGCGAGCGGTGCTCGATTGTGTGCAGTTGTGTCTGTCTGGAAAGCGCGTTTTGTGTGTGTAACACTTTATACGACAGTTTACGTAGTTAAAATTTTGAGTAAAGACTAAATTGTTTATCTTAGTTTTAAGGCACAATAATATCGTATTTTAAAAAACCTCGTAAATTTGTACTCAACTTTATTTTTAGCATGCGTAACGGATTTTGCATCTAATATTGAACACGTATAAGAGTTGGTACTGTGTTGATCGGCGCTTCTTGGTGACGATTTTCATTGGCTTCCAGCCATTAGGATTTTTATGTTATTTTGAATATGTTATGTGAGGTTAAATTCTATTCTAAACTTTCTGAATAGCCTCATCAAATGTTTATGTAAAAGAGACTAAAACGGATTCATCAAGTTGAGGGCCATGATTCATCTAGTAGGGCTAATCGACCGCCTTCATATAAAAAGTGTCATGTGTATTCATGAACCAAGGACAGAAAGACAAAGACTTCGTGTTCCAAATGCCATGGACATGTGTACAATGACCATATGATTGTTGTCTGCCAAAATTGTGATACCAAAGTTTGATATTTTATTAAATTTGCTATAATGTATAAATAATAAAATGACTTGAGAAATTAAACAGCGGATGTTTGTACCTTATAGATTGACAAAATCAATGTACATATACCACGCAGAGGACCGTCAACCAGGTACAACCAGCCTATAATATCCAAGGTTACCGTTTATGGGCGACTAGACGCTTAAGCCACTAATTCACGGGCGACATGCGGCCGACTAGACACTTGCAATTCAGTCGCTCGACGACAGGCGAACGGACGCTTGAGCGACTCGACTATAACGCTGCTAATCTCTGCATAGTAACCCAGTAGCGACGTATTCGTTTAATTTTTCTCAGTATTGTAGCGAATAATGCTTAAAATGACTAATTCTTGCAATTTGTCCATTATGCCGTATTTTTAGCACGGATTCGAAAAGAATAATGACGGTCAGGCGACTGTTACAGTCGCTCAAGCGAAAAATTAATAGATGCAGTCAGTTGTTGAAGCGACATCGGGCACCAAATACAGGTGCAGAGCGTATACCATTCAAAAACCAGAAAAATTTTAGTCGCTTAAGCGTCTAGACTATCGTCGGTCGTCATAGCTTACCTACCGCTCGACAAGAGCTTCTTTTCTTCGAAAACATTTTGCTTGTCTTTTTTTCAATTCCATCTGTAATTCGTTCACTGTCCAGCTTCTATATATTTGTCAACCATTTTTATAAAAAAAACCAAAGTTAATGAACAATAAAAACGAAAAATAACCCACAGGTACATGAAAGTAAACAATGGATAAGTCTACATCTACAGCAGGGCCACTAATCGGGGTAAATTTTCTGTCACCGTGCCATTGATAAGCTTAACGACGCGACACCTCATAGTTGAAATCCATCAAGCCGTCTAGGCTACAGAGCTTGCCAAAGAAATAGATATACATCCACTCGAAATTCGTAGTCGGGTGAAAAGAGTGGTCAAAGCGAACTTCACTTCATTGCACCCCGCGAGGGGTAGTGGAGGCGACTACGCTCATACCCCTACTTTTATACTTTCCACGCCGTTGAGTGAAATTGCCGATTGTCTGGATTAGCGGAATTCTCAGTTCTTTTAGCAGTTTGAGCGAATAATATGGAAACTTCGAAAATAACAATTCTTTCATATTGCAAACTAGCTTTCCGCCCGCGGCTTCGCTCGCGTGGTTTACACGGTTGTACCGAGATAGTTAAAGGAACGCGATGCTCTAGAACATTGTAACACTTTCTAGAACATTCTGAAACTTAAGTACCTAAGAAATCTCTATACATAATTTCATAAAAATCCATTTAGCCATTTTAGCATGAAGAATAGCTATCCCACAAGTTGGTCCTAAAATCAGTCAGCCGTTTCGAAGATTAACTGAAACAGACAGACAGACTAACAGACAGTAAATAATCGTAGTGGTAGTAAATAATAATAATAATTTTTACTCCTGACAATGCCCTCTTTACGGGCATCCGTTTGCAAAATTTCAGTAAAATCGGATCAACCGTTTCGACGATTAGCCCTAACAAACAGACAGATAAACACAAATACAAAAACCAACTTTAGTCACTCCTGATGACCTCCTTTTTATGTATGCAAAAATTCATAGAAATGGGTTAGCCGTTTTGTAGATTAGCCGGAACAAAAAGACAGACAGACAACCACACGGACAAAAAGTTACCTATATAATTCCTGACAACCTATTTTTTATGTCTGCATAGTTTCATTAAAATCTTTAAAAGTTTAGCTTGAACATACAGATAGACAGACAGACAGACGAACAAAAAGAATTGTATGTCACTCCTGACAATTTTTTAATCACATCTGTGAAGTTTCATTGTAATCAGTTCATCCCTTTCGGAGATCAGTTTGAACAAAGAGACGAACGGACAGACAAACAAAAAGTATTGTATGTCACGCCTGACAATCTTTTAATAACATCTTTGAAAGTTTCATTGAAATAAGTTCAGCCCTTTCGGAGATCAGTTCGAACAAACAGACGGATAGACAGACAGGCAGATAAACAAAGAGTGTTGTATGTTACTCCTGATAATCTTTCTATAATATCTGTGAAGTTTCATTGAAATCGGTATAGCCGTTTCGGAGATTAATTCGAACAAACGGACAGATAGGTAAACAAAAAGTGTTGTGTATCACTTCTGATAATCTTTTTATCATACCTGTGAAGTTTCATTGAAATCGGTTCAGCCGCTTCGGAGATCAGCTCAAACGTACAGACAGACGGACAGACAGCCAGACAAAAGTTTCCTATGTCACCCACGATAATACCCTCTGCGCGTATGCCAAGTTTCATTGAAATCGGTTCAGCCGTTTTGGAAATCAGCTTGAACAGACAGACAGACAGACAAAAAGCAGCCTATGTCATCTCCGATAACGGCCTCTGCACTTCAGCTAAGTTTCAATGAAATCAATGCAGCCATTTCGGAGATCAGCTTGAACAGACAGACAGATGGACAGACAGACAGACAAAAAGTTGCCTATATTACCCCCGATATTGCCCTCTGTACGTCTGCAAAGTTTAATTGAAATCGGTTCAGCCGTGTCGGAGATTAGCCGGAACAGACAGACACTACAATTTCATTAATAAAGAGTTCATAAACTTTGCATTTCTATAAAATTAAATCAAATATCTTTATTTCGTAGTTATGTAACGTAATCTTGAAATACGTCACAAGAGTGAATTTATTACTTTGTGGGAAAAACGACACCACAAAAGCGCATTCAACAAGTGCTGGTTTTTCTCAGGTGAATACGTAAGGAACCGAGGGATGCTTTTTTTAACAAAATTATAAACAATTATTATAACAGTAAGTTTGTGCATAAATTAAATAATCAAACAAACTTACCAAGTGAAGGTCGATTCCAATTATGGTTCTTGAAGCCTTGTCTGAAGAATTGTACTTGATAGATAGGATTTTCAATGCTATCTTAATCATGTTTGTAGAAAAAAACAAAACGGAACACTATTGTTGTCAGCCTTCAACCGCTGTCTCCTGTTTTTATGAGTTATTTTAGTTTAAAGAATATCATTATTTACACCTTTATAATAATATTGCTAGGAATATGTTGTCAAACGACGAGCGCTTAGCCCAGTGGGCAGCGACCCTGCCTGCGAAGCTGGAGGTCCCGGGTTCGAATCCCAGGTCGGGTCAGTATTTATATGATGAATATTAATACTGGCACCGGGTCTTGGTTGTTATATGTATGTGGTGTCTTCACTTGGTACCCAAAATACAAGCTAATGCTTAGTTTGGGACTTAGGCGTGGTTGTGATTGTGTATGTTATAAAAAAAAACATATATAAACCCTTCGTGTGCGAGTCTACTATATAATAATACTAGCGACCCGTCCCGGCTTCACACGGGAAGCAGAGCATATAAGTCGTAGTGTTTTTTTCTGTCGTAGTGTCATATCAGCTTGTTGCGTCGAACGTGTGGATTAGATTAAGAAATTTAATTAGCTTTATATGTAACGTAATTTCATCCTATTTGGAGTATTTTTAATGTATTTTATTTCCAATTTTGTAAATATTTGAAAATGTGAAGAATATATACACAAAACTAACTAAAACATTTTTTTTTATAGCAAGTTTTGAGTTTCTTCACGGGCGACAAACAATGTAACGTAAGAGCATCAGAACGATCGAGTTTCGATTGGCAATAGCCGAACGCGTTGTGGAGGTAATGAGAAGGCGTGTATGGCAAATAATAAAGCAGTTTACTAGTTATATTATAGACATAAGCAAACCGTAAAAAAGTTGAATTTTTAAAATGATTTTATGCCATGTTTTGATGATTCAGACCCCACAGTGCAGCGGAGGCTTAATATCTAATAGGGTTCCAATTGGTAAAAATAATAATAAAATTCTTTATTTTACACCAAAAGTCCTTAGAAAAAGAATAAATAACATATCTCTTAGTGTCGTTGGTGCCCTTTGTGTGTGGAATCCAAAAAAATACCATCGAGGTATATAACTATACCACATAAATGAATCTTCCTCATTGTGGGCAGATTATTATGTTGCCGTAATAAAAAATATTGAGAATTACTACTTTATATGACATCAGTATCATACTGAACATAATAGACGACTTTACTGAAATCACACATATGTTTCTTTCGGTGCCTGAAAGCATTGAAAATAAATATGAAAGCCTTATTTTTTTAGTATATCCACGTTTGTAACAGTTCAATGTCGGGACACAAAATAAAAAGCTTAGGGATCACGTGTCAAACAAATCAGAGAGCGTGACACGGGCAATGAAAAGATTAGGCAGCTGAGAGCTTGGCGCGTCGCGTGTGGGCGCCTTTCATGGTAATAGGTGGTAATAGGATTTCGTTTTGGTCTCCGCATCGTGACTTAACTAATTGTCGGTTCTGCCGCCGGCGAATTTAGCTGTTGTACCGTTGATAGATTTACAGGTTGTTACCTTTTTTTTAGGGTCCTGTGCCCAACAACAAAGAACGAAAGTTTTATACGACACGTTCGTCTGTCTTGTCTGTCTGTCTGCATTTTAACGCGTCACAGACTATGAAGGCTTCGCACTAGTAACAGAGAACGACACTTAGCAGAAATAAAATATATGCCTATATTTTTTTTCTGCTAAGTGTCGTATCAGCTTCTTGCGTCGAGCTTGTGAAATAGATTTAATTAGATATATATAATATCATAGTATATAACAACAAACGAAAATATTTTTTTGTACAGCACTCATAACTTTTGCCAAATTACATCACGCGGGTCGCGTTGGTGTGGGACCTCATGTATTTATTTGTAATTGTTGCGTGATAGTTTTAACGTCGAGATAACTCCTAAGATATTCATATAACTCTTAAGCTTTTCAATTATGTACCACATATATGTGACCGTGTTTTCAAAATTAAAATAGGTAAGCATAATAAGCTATCCTTAAAAGATAGACATATGCCATAAGCGGACTTTTCTTTAGATCTGTAAAAGAGAAACAATTCCCACATACATTGTTTTGGTATAGCTCAAAGGCATTTGGCAGCGTTTTCGGTGAAAGCTCCCAGTCGATTTTTTCTGACGTCTTCAACAATCACCGTCATATTTAAACCAATTTATACAAAATAAATATGAATTAGTATTAGCTTTTGTATACGTTTTAAATTATTTATTCTAATGATTAATAAAAATGATTGGTGTTACACATAAAACTAAACTAAAATAAACTTTAAATTTACACAAAGCATTAATGAATTATACACATAAACCTTCCTCTTGAATAATTCCATCCATTGCTGGCAACTGTATGAAAATTCGTTTAGTAGTTCTTGAGTTTATTGCGTTCAAACAGACAAACGCCGCGCGGCGGGAAGACTTTGTTTTATAATAAAATGTAGTGATGCAGTGATGCACTCAAGCGGATCGATGAGATAAGCTGTGAGACTCTCCAGTTGCCTCGTCTATAGTCAAAGTAAAGTAAAGTAAAGCCTATGATATTTTTAATGTCCGTTTTCATCATATTATCCAGGTCTAGATTCTCTATAGTTTAAGGCCATATCCATAAGTGTGAAAATCAAAGCGTAATTTTTATTATTAAATGCATATGAAACGCCTCCCATGTATGACATTTTTAACATCATTACGGCGTTCTTTTTTAATGTTTTACATTTTGACGTTTAAGAAATATTTAGCTAAAAATTGGCCTTTCTACTTTTGACTTTTGCATTTTTTTCTTTCCCATTAAAGTACGAACAAACTGAAAAAAAATCATAGTATTAATACGTAGTACAAACTTACTAGGAAAATCGTCTCATGTATCTACAGCGGGGTGAACTAGTTCACGAGTTATAGCTCAAGTTATAGGAAAAACACGTATTTCGATATTCTCACCCAACGATTAAATATTGTGTATAATACTGTGAATAAATAAATAAAACTCGGCAGGTAATAAAAAAATTACCGGGCGTATGTTCGAACGGGAAGTCGAAGGGCAGTTTGACAAAGTGCTGTTGTCGACCCTTAGCTCGGGTAAATTAAAATGGAATGGAACGCAACTCACAAAGGCTTTATTACGCCGCCGGGCGCATCTCATCGATTGGTCAATTCGTCACCTCACCAATACTCATTACTGTTTGCTTTACCCGACCTAATTGAATGAAAGACAAGCAATAATCCTAGAAACTTTAGGTTTGCCACAAATATATTTAAGACGACCCTGCACGCTCACACAAGCTTAATCGCTTGATCGTTTGCAATTTTTGGGGGTAGTACGGCTGACTTCTGTACGCATGCTGTCGACAACAGATTTAAAATATAACCTCTTTACCAATGAAACATACAAGAAAAATTTGACCTGAAATAAATTTTCTTTAATTAATGTTTCGTTCATAGAGTAAAAAAAATTTACAGCAGCGTTTTGTTTTAACCTCAGGTTTTAACGTGCTTTTAATAGTCATAAATGTGAGTCATGTCACTTCACAGTATCGATAATGTCAACCACAAATTCACGAGGGTGATGCTCGGCGCGCGGAGCCGACCGGCCACTTAGACCACCTTCATTTACAAACATGCGTTTGTCATGAACGCCGCACGCCCCGCACCACCGGACGCTCCATTTGAGCGGGCACTGAGTCCGTACACTTAGTGGGTGCAACTCCCACATACCCCGAGCGCCCGGGCGCGCGGAAGCTCAGCAGTTTTATCCGCCTTCCCGTCGCAAGGGTAAGGCGGGTAAAAAAACTACACTACAAGGGTAAAAAAAAGGACCGCAGACGCCGCAGTATGACGAACCGGTAATAAAAATCAGTCGCGTCAAAAATAATTCTGTCGCGTGTTTATATTATTTCCGAAAAGAAAATGGTTTTTTGTACTTGTGCGGTGGATGGATCAGTTGGATGACATTCTACTTCATATAAGCACAAAAATCTACGATTTTTTCAACTTCCCTTCACAGAAGAGGGGTAAACCTTTACGCAAATTTTCCCTTAACCTATTCACTACACATTAACCATATTTGATCGAAGTTCACGATCGAAGGTCACGAACCATTTAATTAACAGAGACAATTGATTGACAATGATTGATGACTAGTTAAAAGGTTAAGATATTTTATATAGTTTAACCAAATTTTTGTATTGCTAATTGTATAAATGCTGTTGGTATTCCAAATAAAATAAAATAAAAATTATTCTGTATTATAATTAAACAAATTAATAATATTCTTATTAAAATTCAGATACTTCAGGTAAATCTCGCGTTTCCATATAAATCGAATAATAAGATAATTTATTAAATTGTAACAAATTTTAAACGATTTAACCGGTGGATTTAATGAACCAGCAGCGTTATATTCGCGGTCGACTGTCTACAAAATCATTTTTATTTTATAAACCATTGTAATCTATATTAATAAAATTGAAGTGTCTGTCTGTCTGTTCCGGCTAATCTCCGAAACGGCTGGACCGATTGCAATGAAACTTTGCAGACGTGCAGAGGGCATTACCGGGGATGACATCGGTTATCGTGTTTGTACTCAAACTGGATGTTTTGGCGAGATCTATGTGACCACGTGACCACATTTTTAAATGCTTATATTTTCGAAACCATCGATCGCAGAACTATCATGATGGTACTCAAACTTGATGTTTTAAAGAGATCTATGTGACCACGTGACCACATTTTTAAATGCTTATTTTTTCGAAACCATCAATCGCACACTTATCATGTTGGTCCTCAAACTGGATGTTTTGACGAGATCTATGTGACCATGTGACCAAATATTTAAATGCTTATTTTTTCGAAACCATCAATCTCAGACCTATCGTGTTGGTACTCAAACTTGATGTTTTAACGAGATCTATGTGACCACGTGACCAAATATTTAAATGCTTATATTTTCAAAACCATCAATCGCAGACCTATCGTGTTGGTACTCAAACTTGATGTTTTGACGAGATCTATGTGACCACGTGACCAAATTTTTAAATGCTTATATTTTCGAAACTCTCAATCGCAGATTTATCGTGTACTTGATGTTTTGACGAAATCTATGTGACCATGTCATATTACCTAATTTCATAAAAATTTCATAAGATTTCTTAGGCAGTTAAATTTCAGAACGTTCTAGAAAGTGTTACAATGTTTTAGAGCGTCGCGTTCGGCGTTCCTTTAACTGTCCCACTATAACTGTGCTCAACGCGAGCGAAGCCCGCGGGCGGAAAGCTAGTTGTAAATAAATTTTGTAGAAGTACTTTTTTCAGAAATGTCGATGGTTTAAGGTGCAAAATATTAAAATTAAGACTTTACCCAGTTAATATGAACAATAACGGACTGTCGTCTTTGAATGTTTAAAAAATTTAAAATAAATGACGAGACCCTTAGGACAGTTTAGTTTAGTCGTCATGTTTGGTTGAGCCAATTAGTTCACTGCTAAAGTCCCTACTACTTCAGTAGTATATATTTAGTTTAAAAGTAGTTAGAAATGTTGTATTTTGTTATGTTAAATAGAAAGGTTTTTGTGGTCACAGGTTCTTAAAATCGAAATAATATCATTTCTGAACATCAGATTAATCCACTGAACTAAATACTAGTAGAATTTGTGCGCGCGGTACTGTCACCTTGTTTCTACCACATTGTTTTTCTACCAAGTATAATACACTGTATTATACATGTCTCCTACATGCTATGCTTCAATCTTTTCCACTACAAAACGCAGAATCGCAAGTATTATACAAGTCTTTAGTACGTATTATACATGTCGTGACATTACTTGTGATTACTTGTAGTTAAAACAAGTATGGCGGCAACGGTAGAAAATAATGTGGGTACAAAAATTAGTTTTGGATGGTTTTAGTTTTGTTTTGTTTAACTATCGACTGTAAGTTAGACCACTATTTTTTTTCTTCGCAGTTGATTAATTATTGCGATTTTTGAATTGCTGTTTAATCACGATGAGCATAGGCGAGTGACTGAATGAGTTGTTATTGGTAACAACGCTTAGTGCAAACATTTGGTTCCCGTTGTCGATTTTACTAGTATATAGTTCAGTGGATTAATCAATATAATGTGTTATTAATAGACGCCGTCTGTGGATACAAGCGTGCAAAAGACTAGATTTGATAGCTAAAATAAATGAAAAACAAATATGTATGTAGCTTACACTTTGAAAAATATATGCACTAAGAGAAAAACTTAAATGAAATTGCGATTCCTACATTAAACTTGCCAATTACTCCTACGTTCTCAACGCAAACCCCGACATGTACACCTAAAACAGATATTCTGCAAATACACAATCGAGACGTAGGTACAATCGAGTGTTGAAACAGTTTCAAAAGGAGAACAAGCAGAGGAAGAATGATCTTTTACTTCTTTTAAATATTATTCTTCTCAAACAAAAGCGTATCTAACTGACCACACTCCGAGAAAAAGACATCTCAGAAAATTATTGCAGCATCCACACACATCTGATAGTTTTTTTTACTTATTCATATTTTTCATTTACGATTATTAATATATCAAGTATTTTTAGTTTTTTTTTTTAATAACATTTTAACTTAGAATTAACTTGTAATGTGTAATATGTTACTTAATAAATTTTCTTATAGTAATTCGTTACAACTTACAAGTAATCAGTACGATCGGCAAAAAAATACTAAGCACCTTTATAATATATTAATTTCAAACTAAGTTTTTATCACATTGAAATTTAAAAAAAATAATTGTGAGTGTTTTTCATGTATGACAGCCCCTTAGCTTATTGAGTTCTAGACGGCGGCGTCGGCTTGACTAATGACATCAAAGCGATTAAATCACTAGTAGTCTTTATTTACACTATGGATTGGTCTTCTTTTTCCTGGGTGATTTCTTCGGTTTCGAAGACGAGTCAATCGACTTGTATTTCGAGACCTTCTTTCTCAGCTGTATAGCCCAGAGAACGGGCAACGATTCTACAACACACAAGTATAAAAAAATAATAATAATAATCTGTTTCCTTTAGTTTTTAGTATAATAAACTGCTTGATGAATTAAATTACAAGGTCGTGATGTTGTTAGGGGCAGAGCACAGCGTTGCGGGGCGGGCGCGCGGTTTGGCACGGCTGGCGCGACGCTCCTTCGCGTTCAGCGCACACAAATGAAGAGTTCATAAATGAGAACAGCCACTGAAACAAGTGCCAAACACTACCAACATGGCGTCCTTCAAAGGTAAATTTTCCTTCAATTCATCATATCTTAATTGGTCGCTAGGTGCAAGTAACGTTATAAAATCTAAAAGTTCTGCCTGACAATTGGCCAAGTGTTTAGAGGCCCTAACTACAGAAAAAAATGTCGCGGGTTCGATTTCCGCCTGGGACAAATATTTGTGTGCATAAACATTTCTATTTGTTCCGCGTCTGTGTGTAAAATATCTATTACATGCATCACTACATGTTATAAAATAAAGTCCCCCACCGCGTCTGTCTGTCTGAACGCGATAAACTCAAGAACTGCCGAACGAATTGGCATATTGTTGACACCAATGCACAGAGTGATTCACGAGGAAGGTTTGCATATATAATTTATTAATGTTTTGTGGAAATTTGTTGAAATATGACGATTATTGTTGAAGAAGTCGGAAAAAATCAATCCGGCTGGGAGCTTTCTTCGAAAACGCTGCCTAATCCTTTTGAGATAGTATAATAAAATAATGTATGGAGGAATTGTGTCTCTTTTATAGGACTAAAGAAAAGTCCGTGATGGCATATGTGTATCTTTTATGGATAGCTTACTATAACTATTTTTATGTTTAAAAAAAATGGTGTCATATGATGAGGTAATTAGAAATCAAATTTTACGGATACAGTATTAATCCTTATCAAATTAAATAAAATACGTTATTTACCTTCAGCATTTCATGCACAATGTGATTACTATATACTATACATTTTAAATTAATATCTTAGTAGCTATCGCGAAATAAAAATATCGCGTGACCAGCCGGGCGCCGCGCTGCGCCACACCGCCGGCCGGCCATACGGGACGACGACGACGCGACACGCGTAGTTAGGTTAGGTTATATATATTTATTCTTTACTTTTTCAAATATTTATAGAATTGGAAATAAAATACTTTAAAAATACTCCAAGTAGGATGAACTTACGTCACATTTAAATGTAATTAAATCCAATCCACATGTTCGACGCTACAACCTGATATGACATTACGACAGAAAAAAACATTACGGCTATATGCTCTGCTACCCATGCGAAGCCGAGGCGGATCGCTAGTATATTATAAAAAATATTTAAGTGTGTATATCGATTGTCTGGCACCCATAATACAAGCTCTGCGTAGTTTGGGACAAGATGGCGCTGTGTAGGATGTCCCATGTATTATTATTATAGCAAAAAATCAGGATTTTTAAATTTTTTTATCACGTACTACTGGGTTTATGAGAAAAACGTCCACGACCGGCAGGTGATCACAGAATTGATTATAAAAAGGTTCTATTTTTTTATTTGGAAGTACGTAATGTTAAAAATTAAACGCCTGTATTTGTTTTTATTAACAGTAAGAAAAAAATCGGCCAATTGCGAGTCAGACTAGCACACGAAGGGTTCCTTACAACCATCTATACTAATATTATAAAGCTGAAGAGTTTGTTTGTTTGTTTGTTTGTTTGTTTGAACGCGCAAATCTCAGGAACTACTGGTTCGAATTGAAAAATTATTTTTTTGTTGGATAGTTCATTTATCGAGGAAGGCTATAGGCTATACTACATCACGCTACGACCAATAGGAGTGGAGCATCAATGAAAAATGTTGCAAAAACGGGAAAAATTATTCCTTTTGAGAGCTTCCGTTGCGCGCGCTGCGTAAACGGTTGATGTTAAGCAAAAATCATGTATTACGGAATTGTTCCCCTTTAAAAGTTCTAACCAAAAGTCCGCGACAGCATATGTGTATCTTTTAAGGTTAACTTACTATAACCTTTTAAATGACAATCAAGTTTGTTCTAACATAATGTACTATACTAATATTATAAAGCTGAAGAGTTTGTTTGTTTGTTTGTTTGTTTGTTTGAACGCGCAAATCTCAGGAACTACTGGTTCGAATTGAAAAATTATTTTTTTGTTGGATAGTTCATTTATCGAGGAAGGCTATAGGCTATACTACATCACGCTACGACCAATAGGAGTGGAGCATCAATGAAAAATGTTGCAAAAACGGGAAAAATTATTCCTTTTGAGAGCTTCCGTCGCGCGCGCTGCGTAAACGGTTGATGTTAAGCAAAAATCATGTATTACGGAATTGTTCCCCTTTAAAAGTTCTAACCAAAAGTCCGCGACAGCATATGTGTATCTTTTAAGGTTAACTTACTATAACCTTTTAAATGACAATCAAGTTTGTTCTAACATAATGTACTATTTGCGAAGATGTTTTTAAACGTGATATTAATCCTTATCAAATTAAATACGTTAGTTGTCTTAAGCATTTCATGCATATTATACTTGCCCTTTACACCACACAATTCCAATTAATATCTTAGCAGGTTTTATCGAAATATGAAAACTATAGCGGGAGAAAATAAATTCGCTGTCTGCCTCTGTTCGTTAACTTTTTACTTTCAAACCACGCAATAGACTTTGATACGGTTTTCAGTATTATCTTATAATCTATTTATCTATATAATAGAAATGCTTATTATAAAGCTGAAGTTTGTTTGTTTGTTTGAATGCGCTAATCTCTGAAACTACCAGTCGGATTTGAAAAATTCTTTTTGCCTTTGATAGCTTGAATCTAGCGGAGGGTTATAGCCTATATATATGAAAACGAACTGTCTGTCTATTCTAGCAAATAGGTTACGGCCAAAACAGCTTAACCGATTTTGATGAAACTTTACACATATGGAAAGGATGTAGTCAAAAGTGACATACAGAACTTTTGTCTGTACGTCCATCTGTCTAAACCGATTTTTAGTTTTGACGACCTAAAAAAGGTCGTCAAAACTAACAAATGTTACTTTTTGTCCGTTTGTCTGTCTGTCTGTACGTTTATGTGTCTATTCAATTCAATTTTATCTATTCAAGCTAATTTCCAATATGGCTGAACAAATTTTAATGAAACTTTGCAAACGTGAAAGAAGGTTGTCAAGAGTGTCATAAGCAACTTTTTGTGTTTGTTTGTCTGTCTGTCTATCTGTCTGGCGTTTGTCCACACGGATCTGTCAACTACTACAGCCAAAACTACTAAGTCTAGGAAGCTTAAATTTGGAACATAGGTTTATTTTATAACGTGAGCATTAAGTTAAGAAAGGCTTTTTTAGAAATTTCAAACTTAAGGATGGGAATGGAGGGACTCAAATATTGACGTTATTCAGGGTTTTTAGATTTCCACATTTTAAGGGTGGGAAACGGGAGATGAAAAATTGTGTCGGTTTTTTTAAAGGGTGGAAGGGGAATGAAGATTGAAAGTTTGAATGGGTGTAACCAAAATTTGTTCCAGCAAAAAGTACGTAAAAACAATCTCGAACATTAATAGTACCTATAACAGGAATTCGTAGTCTACGCAAGCGAAGCTGCGGGCGGTCGCTAGTACAATATAAAAAAACACGTTTCTTGTATGGAGATCACCTTTTATTTTTTTTAACTTAATTTTAGTTTTATCAATTGTTGTTATAGAAACTATAGTAGTAGTATAGTTTCACTCCATGAAAATTTCAAGTGTAAACAACGATTTCGCAACCACCAATCACCAAACTCGACGAAAAAAAAAACTCGTATCTTCTATGGGGACCCCCTTTAATTTGTAACTTTATTTTATTTTTATAATTTGTTGTTATAGTGGCCATAGTAATACACTCTGTTAAAATCGCAAGTGTCTACCTATTACGGTTCAGATGATACAGCCCTGTGATAGACGGACGGACAGTAGAGGCTTAGTAATAGTGTTCCCGTGAGCTACCCCATGGCTACGGAACCCTAAAAACACAGTGTAGAGTTAGCTTTCGCAGAACAGGTGTTATATGTAAAAAAAAAGTTTAACGTAGTGTAAAAAAGAGAGTGATTTGTGCTCATTTAATCTAAACTGTACATATCCGCAGTGTCGGGAAACACTTACTAATAGCATGCATCTGCTCTTTCCTTCCGTCTGACAATGGCGACGCATTCGCGATGGGGATGATACCCACCTCTCCATGCGACTTCCCCCTACCACCCGTCTGCAGCCGACGCGACGACGACGATCGACCGGGAATTCCCTTTCTCAACGCCCATCAATTAGATGACAACGCAATATGTAGACGCCTTTCACATTTCATCATTAAAACATAATGCCGAGTTTTTTTTTGTGATAAAAGCTTTTTAGTAATATGTAGGAGAACATATTCATGTCAAATGAGGTACTTTTTTTTAATATAAATGCAACATTTTACTGGTGTGGCGGATTTGATCATTTTAACTATTCATTTTTTTAAATATTAACGCACATTTCTTATTAAATCTACACACTCCAAATTAATTAACTTGTAAGTTATTTGGAGTGTGTAACAGAAAAATAACTTGTATCCTAAAAAACATGTTTGATGTAACAAAGATCACCTTTTGGCATGCGTCATCGTAATATTTATCTTGTAAGTAAAATAATGATTTCATAAACTAAAAATTAAATTTTAAAATAGGGTGTAAACATATAGACAAAAAGATCCAAAATATAGGTATATTTTGCAATAAAGAATGATTCAAACTAAAAACGAAATATTTTTTTTTAATGTAAGTACAGCATTAAGTTCTTGTTTCGTTTATTTCGCTTCCTTGCACTTTACAACAAAATATAATTACTAATCACTATCGCCGTTCACTATTATCATGTTGGAAACTAACAATTCATTTATTTCACTACCAAACTTGATCTTCACTGCGATTTCAGCGCTCATTCTGACGCTTAATATAGTTCCCATGAAGCTTTATGGCGGATCCGAACATAGGCACAAGTCGCGTCGCAGTAACTAGTTTTAGGTGTAGCGGGACGCAGTGGAGCGAGGGGTATATGACTGCACCTGCACAAGAACGCTTAAAGCATTGTATTCCGATCCGCCATAAAGTTTGACGCGAACTATACCAGGGACATCCCACACAGCGCCATCTAGTCCAAAACTAAGCAAAGTTTGTATTATGAGTACTAGACAACTGGTACACATATTTAAATATTCTTTATAATATCACATATATAGATATGTTACACCCAGACACAGAACTAATAAACATGTACATGCACACAAATATTTGTCCCGAGCGGGAATCGTACCCGCTACTCTTGGCTTCCCAGTTGGGGTCTCTAACCACTCGGCCAATCGGTCAGTCAATCTTTAACTGGTCATCGTTTAGGTAATTATCCGACTGCGGAGGTTAATGTTTTTTTAACTGTTATTTTTGAAACGAAATGAACGATGGGTAAGTACATAAGTAGCGCGATAATACAGTTCGAAATAACAATATTAATTTTTATATTTGGCAATGAAAACTACGGCCGAACGATCACCCCTAGTAAGCTATATCAAAGCGGTTTAGATATCTCTGTTAAGTAACTCTCTCAACTTAGTTTGGTACGTGTTAGCCGAGGGGAGATCGCCTGACTCCGCATACGTGATGTGGAGATAAATATAGTCGCAGTTTCCTCCGTTTAAACTTCAGTATGTTCACAATCTTTGTGTCGTTGTTGTGGTCGATGACTGGTATTTATTATTTGTCTAATATTTAGGATTTTGAGGATAATTTGGACAACTGTTAATGCACTGTGTTCCCGTTTTATTAAGGTTTCGTCTCTTTAACGATAAAAACAACCCATCATAGAAGAGGCTGGAAATGTCTAGATAATAAAATCGTATGCGACCTGGTGGCGCCAAAAATCAAACTCAGAAGTTATTACTTGCTGTACAAAATATATTTAAGAGGATTGTGTAGTGGCAAGTTTTCATATAAACGACGTCAGCGGTTGCACCCCATTAAACCTTGACCGATTGGCACCAAAAATTATATGATATTGAGATAAACAAAAACTAGGTTTATACGTTTTTAATTTTTTAAGCATTTTGATATAACATAAGAAAAGAAATTTGAATGCTCGGGTTTTTTTATGAAATTGTTTCATTTTTCACTACATGTTCAACATGAAACTAATTGCATTTTCAGAACATCTTATCGAAATTTATAATTTTTCGACTTGATTTTATTGTCGTGAAAATGCAATTAGTTTAATGCTGAACATGTGAAAAATTAAACAATTTCGAGAAAAAAAAACCCGAGCATCTTATAGTGTATCAAAAATTTAAAAACAAATAAAAACTTATAAACCTAGTTTTAGTTGATCTGAATACCATATAATATTTTGTGACAATCAGTTAAAGTTTAATGTGGTGCAACCGTTGTAGTAGGTATGTTCTAGTGTCTGTCTTATAGTATTTCTTCTTTTATTTATGTAAGACATTGTTTCCCTCCGTTAATCGATCGAGAGATGTTTATCAGCGCGTTTCAGTTGTTATTTGCATAAGATGTTTGATTTCGTCCCGATGAAGTCTTAATGAAACTCGAGCTTCAGTAAATAGACAAGTTTATTGCCTCATCGCGTACCCAAATGGCCCGAACCATCACTCAGGGAAAGGGCGAGTTTCATTCCATTGCACGTGTTTAATGTTGGTGTTTGCTGAGAAAAGACAAAGAATTTTCTACTAAGGATTCAATTTTGAAGTTACTTTCAATTAAGGAAAATTTTCACAATTTGTAAAATAACATCCTCTTAGATATTTATTCATTCAATTTCGAACGTAAGCAATAATCTCACAATCACCGAAAACGTCGAAAAAAAATCACGTTTCTTGTATGAGGACCCCATTTCATTTTTAATTTATTTTATTTTTATTATTTGTTGTTATAGCGGATATAATAGTACATATTTCATACAGATTTCAAGTGTAAGCAATGATTTCACAACCACCAATCACCAAATAAGTTAAAAAAAAAACATTTCCCTTGTATAGGGACCCCCTTTAATTTTTAACTTTATTTTATTTTTATTATTTGTTTTTACGGTAGCTATACATACTTTGTGAAAATTTCAAATATCTACTAATACGGTCAGACGATACAGCCTTGTGACAGACGGCGGACGGACGGACGGACAACGGAGGCTTAGTAATAGGGTTCCTGTTGGTACCCTTTGGGTACGGAACCCTAACAAGCCGTGTGCGTCCCGCGACCTTGACAAAAGTGAAACTTCATAGAAAATTCTTTCTTTTCTACGTTTGTAAGCATAACGTATAACAAATTTGTTTATTCACTTACCTACATTATTTGAAATTGCCCGTTTTTTGAATTTTTTTCTTTACTTTTTCTATGTTTAATTAAATTTT
The DNA here is from genome assembly GCA_949709985.1 of Luffia ferchaultella. NCBI lineage: Eukaryota > Metazoa > Arthropoda > Insecta > Lepidoptera > Psychidae > Luffia > Luffia ferchaultella. Next base: position 1,775,109 of record OX453240.1, on the reverse strand, counting down.
TTCCACATTTTTTTTTCATCGTTTTCTGCTTTTCTTTCATTGCTCCCTTACTGCTAGTGTCTGTATATATCACTTTGCTTAAGCCAACATTCATATTTTCACTTCCTATTCCCTCATTCCTCCTACAAATAATTCATTTTAGTGTCTTTTCCTATATCCACTATTATAAGCAATTCAACTATGTTCAACTTAACGAACAACTTTGTTTTACCTGAGTTTATCCGGAACTATTCAGACATTTCTCTATTCGCATGTACCGCACATTTACACCTTACAGGTATATCAGTTCTCTACTACCCATAATACAAGCATGACACTTATTAGATTTGGAACTAAATAACGCTGTGAGGAATATCCCAAGTATTTGGGACGTATCACCAGTGTTATCACTGGCATAAGTACGTGACTTTTTAATGTTTTTTTCGTATTTTCTTTGGTAACTGTTACCATAGAATTCCCATATCAACATAAGACAGCAATAAACACATAAACACGTAAGGTATATTATATGAATGGCGGGAACGACGAAGCTTCAGTTTCCATCTCGAATGATCGGAAAAAGGCAATCCTATAACTACGGATAATCGCATGAAATGCCCCGTAGCGGCCATTTATATAATAAGTTAATACTTATCTAAATAAATGTCATTGTTGTGTTTATATATTTGAACACACAGATGTAATAAAAACCCTAGACTGCACGTCGCTGAACAACCAGTGAAGCACTGCAAGGCGACCGCTTATGTATGTGTGAGTGGAATGTAGTTGCATACTGGCAATCGGTTGGCTTAGTATATTGTGTGTTCAAGTTGACGTATACAGCATGCTGACTTACTAGGAGTGCATCGGTAGTTAGTTCGCGATGCTATGTTTGTTTATTCCCAGGTTCGCGTTTGAACAATAGAAATATGTAAGTATTCCAAAATAAATTGCCGGAAGTGTGTCGTGTGAAATGGCGGAAACACGAGGTACGCATAACACTTTGAAACGTCAGAAAAGTTTCGTAAACTAACAACGTCATTTAAACCCTTGACAAATTACAATATCAATCAAATGCGCGAAAGGGAACGATAATATGAATTTAAATAGAATACATTTCCAATTTTTCTCGTATAAGCGCAAATTTACAAATCATATGATTTTTTTCATAATACCTATATTTATGTCTTCTCAGTTATATCAGTTACACATGTCATATATTGCACAACTCAGAATAAGAATCATTATGAAAAACACGTCTGATTTTTTCACATTCAATCATACCTAGACACTTTGTGGTACACAAAAATATAATATCGTATGCCATTTTACAATCAATTTGTCAACAATTACTTTTAAGATTACATGTTAAGATCGATTCACGTGTATATTAATTTAAAATAAATATATTATCATATGTTATTATTGTAAAAACAAAGAGTGTAGAAGCATTCCATTTTTAAATTTCTATTATCTCTAACTTATACAGTGCCCTATGTGTTCAGATTTTGAATATGAACACTTCAAATTAGGCAAAATCATTACTGCTTGGTAGTTGCCAAGCGGGATTCAAAGAACTTTGAGGTATACGTGTCTCTATCGTGCCTTTGAAAGTTTACTTTTTAAAGATAATAATACCTTGGACATCACACACAGCGCCTTCTAGTCCCAAAGTAAGCAAGTATTATGCTTGTATTATGGGGTACTAGACAACTGATAAACATACTTAAATATTCTATATTATATATGCATATATAGATTTGACGACCGCTTAGCCTAGTGGGTAGCGACCCTGCCTACGAAGCTAGAGGTCCCGGGTTCGAATCCCAGGTCGGGTCAGTATTAATATGATGAATATTGATACTGGTACCGGGTCTTGGTTGTTATATATATTTAAAAAAAATATATTTATATATGTATATATTATAAAGAATATTTAAGTATGTATATCAGTTGTCTAGTAACCCATAACACAAGCATAATACTTGCTTACTTTGGGACTAGATGGCGCTGTGTGGGAAGTCCCATGTATTATTATTATTATTATTATTATTATTATAGATACTCATTACATCCGTTTTTATTATAGTTATATGCAAAGCACTCCACTAAAAGACGAATTTTTCTCTTTGAGAAGGAATTCTCATTAATGATATTGGTAACATTTCTTATGCTACAAAATAATTTCTGGAATTCGTAAAGAAATTTTAATATAAAATTTCACGGTACTACTTATTTTTCTACGTTATTTATGCATTTTCTGGGAAAATAACAAGCCAGATAAATTATTGGAATTGTATAAAAAACTACAAGCGAATGAAATTAATAATAGGCGTTATTTCAAACATTGCGGATGTTTTCCGCGCTGTAACAGTGAATATTGATAATTTTAATGATAATAAGTCTTTATTGTATGAACCCTGAAAAAGTGCTTAAAATCGAAAATGATAAAACAACAATTTCACGTTCTTTACAATTTCACTACACAATAAACGACGTAGGTGTGGAAACAATAGGAACGTGAACGAGGTTAGTGCCCTGCATTCGATTTAGCATCTAATAATTTCCTTCGATGTGTAGGAAAAACCGCTGGACAAGCGATAGTAGCGCTTCTATCGCGACCCAAGACAATGTTGGGAACGCTTAGCCAATGACTTGCCACTTTGGCAAAGCTTCCTGGCGATAGACGCAGGTCTGGGAGTAGCTTGAGAAATAGAATTTAGCCCTGTATAAAAGGTGCTTTGTTAGGGCTAGACCCATACGACTCAGAATTTGGTCTGTAGGTACTCTTAAAAGAAAATCTCTTTGCGCACATATATAATTATTTAAAGAAAATATAATATTTATTCCCAAATAACTTCATAGAAGAGGAATGATCAAAGAAATGATAGTGTATTGAGTACATGGGTACAACCTCGTCGAGCCTTAGCCCTCCGTCTGAACTTTAATGTAAACAGACTTATCGGAAGAACTTGTTTACAAGATAGGAAATTGAGAATTTGAAGAATTTACAATTCTTAAACGTTAGAAAAGTAGGTACACATCAAAAGTAAAAACTATGTATAAGCGCAAATGTCATATTTTTATGTACTTCGCTCTCTTAGGGTCCTAGGATAATTCGCGAGCCACTTAAAAACAAATATCTCAAAAACTATTCAACATATCTTATTCAGACCGATTTTCGTTAAAAGTATTTTTTGAATTGTACTATATAATTTTCTAAATCCGTAATAGAAAAGTTTAAGAGAGGGCACACTTTTTAGGAATTTAGGAGTATATACCTCAACACGACAACTACCGATTTAAATAAAAAAAGTAATTTAATAATCTCTATATTATTTTTAAAAACGTAACTCGCACACCTTGTGCTGGAATATTTTTTTTTTCTTTGAGTTACATGTATGGAGCCGCACCCAAAAATATTTTTTTAATTTCATTACATTATTATGTAGCGTCTTATGGGTAACACCCACCAACCAGTGCCAATAGTCTCCGAATAAAATGGCTGTGATAGGCGAACCCACAGACAGGAAGACAGACAGATGGATAGTACAAAACTAAACGGATTTAGTTTTTTGCTATTTGACTACACAATTTTAAAGAGAATGAAGTAAACAAAAGACAAAATCAATTCCAATGAGTTAGTTATCTTTTGAAATACTTCAAAAGTTTGCTAACTACAGTTTAATTTATATTAAAGCACTTTCAGCTGTTTTTTTATGAATATAGTTAGCGGTAGAACTTACCATCATAATAACACCTGGGACATCTCACATAGCGCCATCTAGTCACAAAATAAGTAAGTATTATGCTTGTATTATGGGTAATATAAACAACTGATATCCATACTTTAATATTCTTTATACCATATACATATATAGATATTTTACACCATCTCATTCTAGGTACAAATATATTATATTTTCTTTAAGTATATTAATTTTTTTCTGGTATAGCGGAAAAGCAGGTGTTTAATAAACTCTATCAAAGCGCTGTAGCTATTTATTTCCCCCACAACCGCGCTGCAATCTACGACCGCGCCCGTGTAAACTTGATACATTTTATATTTTGTTCGACACTATAAGGATCTACTTAATCTTTTTTGTGTAAACTTTTTCAAAATCCGTAAAGTAGACGAAAAATACGCTCTAGCCGTTTTCCTTTCGATCTAAACTACAGTTTTACTGTTCTAATGAAAACCTAGTTTAAAATTTGGACCGGTAATCTTATTATGGAATATATGTAAAAAATTGAATTAAACATAATGATGGGTGATTGGTGATTTGGGATTATATTTTTTTACGTAAAAAATCCAACAAAAATGTTAAAAAAATTTTAGTCGGACAATTAAAATCGAGTTTTGGATGCCAATAGCAGCATCATCTACTGAGTTCAACTATAAGAACGGTCTAGGTGACCCCAATAAGTTCAAAAAACTTTAAACGAAAATCTAAGAATTACGACAACAATGTTTACGTATATATATCATTTGTGTTCGTCTGTCACAGGGTTCACTTTGTCATCTCGATCTTATCTCATTCTCGCTTTTCCTTTTCCCGTTTTCGTTTCTATTCTCGTCAAGTAAAGTGGGCGGGGATTGGAGGCATTGGGGCTCACTAAACTAATTTTATGGCGTTTGTAAGTTTTTTTTAAATATGTATTTGAAGTTCTTATTTTAAAAAAACCGGTTCCAGACAAATTCCCACCCTTTGTTTCTCCCCTCAAAATGTAAAAAATCCAAAAACCTGGAAACTCAAACGAATAATGTTTTTTCAAAGACAGTAACTTGCAAATTGGAATTGGAATTACTTACTTCTCACAACAAGTAAGTAATTACATTTCCAATTTCCAAGTTACTAACTTTGAAAAACCGATAGGTACTCCCATACAAATTTCCACCCCCCGGTTTCCTTAAAATTATAATCTGCAAATCTTAAAACCCTGAAATACATCATTATTTATCAATGCTTAGTAGCTATATTTCAAATTTTCATGTTTCTAACTTCATAGAACAAAGACTTTCATACAAAGTTCCCCCCTCCCTGTTCTATCGGATCAAATTGCGAATCTAAACCATTCTCGAATCATCGAATCGAACCAGCTTTATCACACACACAAAATTTCATAAATATCAGTCCAACCGCTTAGAAGTAGATCAGTGACACACACAGCCAGAAGAAATATGTATACAAGAATAGAGATATCGGGGGTCTCAGATAGTTAAAACTCTATTACGTGAGTGGAAAGTGACTGACAGCGCTTGTAACAAATGAACGGGGGTAGGTAAGCGCCAACTGCAGTGTCCTCTTCCGGCACACATTTTACTTTGCGTAATTACACTTTGTAGCAGCCGACAAGACTAAAACACTGGCTGAACAAATTGAAACTTTGCCCTGGTCTAGGATTACGAAACAAATACTTTTGTTTTGTACTTACAAACTTATCCACACTAATATTATAAAGAGGAAAGATTTGTATTTTTGTGTGTGTGTGTATGTTTGTAAGGAACAAACTGAAAAACTACTGTGCCGATTAAAAAATTCTTTCACAATTAGAAGGCTACTATGCTACTACATTAAAAAGCTAAATATACCCTGAGTAACATAGGCTATATTTATTGCTAGAGATGTAAAAAAAAGCTATAAAACATCTTTCGTCGCATGCGCTGCGGAAAATATTGATAAAAAACTTCGCGATACTATATGTCCAACTATTATCGTTATGTCACAAGACTGTTTTAATTCATGCAGATTCCTTTTTGATTTGTTCAAATCGGCTATTCCATTCAAAAGATATTATGAATTTAAAAAGAAAAGGCGCCGCGGCGCCGTGTCGTGGCCAGCCAGGCATTGCAGCGGTGCGGGAGAGGGGCGGGCACATCTATGAAATAGGTAGCCGCGCGGCTCATTCGCTATTTCCCATCGAGTAACTCTTAGGAGTTTCTTGACATCTTCACGCCGGTGATACCCTAATGTGTTTCCTGGCCGCTTCGATGAAGTCGTTGGAGTTTTCGGGCTAACGACACGCATCCTTATTCTGCTTCAGGCGGTTGTTTGATGGGTGCAACTTCCACATACCCCGCGCGCTCGGGCGATTGGAAATTGTAGAGTTTAATCCGCCTTCCCACCGCAAGGGTAAAACAAAAAAAAAGGCTCACTCGCACCGGTCGGATCCATACGCAGCGGACGTAACCGACATTAAAATTTTTTGACTATTTTAATTGCAAATTTTTTTTCCAAGTTTAAAAGTTCTTCTCAGAACTAATTATAAATTGTTTATTCACGCTTTACTTTTTACTACTATTTACTATTTACTTTTTATAGTATTCTCTCACTTTTATCAATAGTACCTAAGTATTTATCAAAAGTTATATTCTTATTTTATCTGATTTAAAAAATGTTGTATACAAAGAAATGTTTTAGTTAGTTTTGTGTATATATTCTTCACTTTTTCAAATATTTACACAACTGGAAATAAAATACTTTAAAAATACTCCAAGTAAGATGAACATATGTAAAATTAAAAATAATTAAATATATTCCACACGTTCAATGCAATAAGCTGATACGGCACTACGGCATAATATTGCTCTGTCTGCTACGCGTGCGAAGCCGACGCGGGTCGCTACTTAATTATATAAGTACAATATATTTTATATTATTTATAAATATTATATCATATAAATATTATTAAAATAATATATGCCTATAGCGGTAATATGTTTTATTTATACAAGGAAACAATCTACAATTATAACGTTTATATATACAATCTTAAAAGCTAAAAATAACGAGTCCCTGGCGAACCTGATCCAAAGGTACCCATAACGCTTGCGGCATTACCGCGCTGGATCGCTATGGCGAGCCTCTGCATCAGAAACGACCCCGAGCGAGGGTCACACCCCCTCTCCTTAAGTCGGCGACCGAAGCTCTAATTAAATTTAATTATAAAAATTAATTATTATTAAATTAAATATTATTAATATTTATTGTTACAAATATTATTATTATTTCTTGCCCTATAACGATAGCAAAGCTTCCCGCCACCTCCTCACTAGACCCACGGTAAGCCATTTACAGTACGAGATGAAGCGTTCCATTCAGCGGGATGTAAGACGCGTTTGCGAGGGGAAGCGTCCACACAATTTCATATTCACACATGATACGTTATACTACTCAATGTTGTTTTTTTGTTTTGTTTTTGGACGTGTTTTTACTCCATTTCACTGTATGATTCTGCATTTTCACGATGAAATACTAATGGGCATTTGCCGACTAACGACCGGTTGTCGCCCTGTCAATAACGTGCTGTGAGGTGGCGGGGCGGGCGCGTTTCACTAATTCTATGTCTTGCCCTTATTGTTAGTTATACTAAACATATCTACATTTATCACTTACATTGTTGGATACACAAATAGATGGACATGTTTCGCGGAGTTCGTTCGTAATATTATTTTTAGTAAATTAATATTATCGTTGAAGGACGTATTAAAACTGTGAATAATCTTGTGTGTAATTATTTGAAGCAATATGGCCAAATGTATATTATTCAACCGGATTTATTATTCTTTCTAAGTAGGTAAAATGACAATTAATGAGTTTATTTCTCATTTCAGTTTATTTTTACCTTAAAAATTATTTCTTTAATTATTTCAGAATCTTAATCTTTTATTATATAGGAAACTCTAGGTCTATATTAAGTTCTTTTTGTATGAACATAGATGTAAATGGCTGTTTGTTTCTAAATAAATTTAAAAAAAAATCGGTTTGTATTTGGGTGAAACAGTTCCCTGGGTGTAACTTTATATTGTACACGTTGTTTGTTGTCCTAAATAAATAAAAATAAAAAAAATAAAAAAATAACACTCTAAAATGGCTACAAAATTAATTATTACGTATAACACCGCGCGGGGCGCTGCTAATGTGTAGAGCCAGCGCAGCGCCCGCAGCGCAATTAACCCGTCATCATCCACTCGAACGAATGGTGGCCACGAAACAAGACACGGGATTAACGCCTTGTCATTGCGTAATTGGTGCTAAATTACGTGACGAGTCATCCGCAGCTGCTCAGCCCTCAGGCTCAATTAGTCGTACAAATACAACAGCATTGCGAAACCTAAAAATATAATAGTATATGACTCGGACAAAAATCGATCGCTCGCGTCTTACCCATGGGTAAGGCGAATGTGGCTACAAGTAACTACAAAACATTTAGAGGTTTCTATACTTTTTTAGGGTTTCGTAGCCAAATGGCAAAAAAGGAACCCTTATAGTTTCGCCATGTCCGTCCGTCCGTCTGTCTGTCTGTCTGTCTGTGCGTTTTCTCGGTAACTATTGACAATATATAGATGAAATTTGGAAGTTATGTGTAATTTATAAACCGCTACACAATGACGTAGTGAAATTAAGAAAAAAATTTTTTTTGGGGTTGGTGGCCATAAATGTAACTGAAGTGCGAAAAAAAAAATTCATCGTATATTAACGCGAGGGGTACCAAACGATAGGTCTTAAAAAATGATATCAAGGTTTCAAACACGTTTTTTATTTAAGTCAACAGTTGTTGTTGATATGTGCACTCCTAAAGTCCTAATTTTTGTTAGTCATGTGTGTGTCCCCCCCTCCCTGTCCCTTTTTTTAGGCAGCTATTGTTAGTAGTAATTTACTTTAGTAATTTCTGGTTGCATAACTATCACTGACTCCGTGCCTCGGAGAGCACGTTAAGCCATTGGTCCGGGTGGCCATCAGCAGTTGGCAGTCGTTGAAATTCGTCAACCCGCTCTGGAGCAGCAGGGTGAAATAAGCTCCAAGCGCCCTCGTCCTGTGCGGAGGCTTAAGCCCATAGTGGGGCATAATGGGCTGATGGTATGGTATGGTATAAAAAACCAGGCAAATGCACAACTTGAGGGTGCTGTGGGTACTATTATAACGTATTTTTATAGTTACGTACAGCCAGATGGCACGAAAATACATGTGAAATTAAATATTTAAAAAAATTATATAGTATGATTAACAATTTTCGGATTTTTTTCTTTACTTGTGCTGTCAGATCTTGCTTCTTGCCAAATTTCATGATTCTAGATTTTGATTTACTTGCGGTTGTCAAATAAAACAAAACCTACATAAATGACCCTATTTTCTGATTCCGTTACAAAAACCTATTGTCGAAGCGTACTTTCACGCTAATAATACAATTACTTTAAGTCTCTCTCAGGGTGCTGCAGTCGCGCTATCGATTATTCCCAATGGACCGATCTCCAAACTATTTTTAAGACGTAATAATTTACTGCAAACTGCCTCCATAATAGGTACCTGTTTAGCCGGAGGTCAATATTATGACGTCTATGCGTAGAAGTTATAGTAAGTACTCGAATGATCCCGCGACTTTGCAAGCATATTGACCGAATACAGAAATAAGATATCTGGACTGATTGCTTTCAACATCGGTTGAAAGCAATCAGTCCAGATATCGATATATCTAAGGGTCCATGTGGTCTGCCATCACGCATCTGTAATCAAAACTAATAAAAATTGCTGCCATTTTGAACTATTTGTTTCTGGACCGATTTCGGCAAAAGTGGGTTACAAAATGTTTTTTTTTTTATTTTCAGTATGAAAGAGTAAAAAATATGCAAATAATTTTTAACACGATTGTAAATTGAGAACTATTCTCAATTTCAGGATTAGTTCATAACGATAGACCTTTCCAAACTTTCTACAGGTGTACCTAAACATGCAATTATTTTGTGATTGCACCTTTAAAGAGAGATCGAATTCACGAAAATATCCGCGTGGCGGCGGCTGGTAGGTTACGCCTCTGCCATTTTATTATATTAATCTTTTATTGGAATGCTCCCTATTAAGTAAATTCTTCGAAGTTCGTGAAATGATTCGATCTAAAGTGCTCTATTCGTATCTTACTCTTTGAAAACGTTTACAATTTATTATTTTCTTAATTAAAAGCTTTTAATTAAAGTTTTAACTTTTTACCTTGTTACACAAACTGTTTGTTTAGACCTCAATCTTGTTAGATTCCTTTATTTCGTTAAAAACTTTTCGGAAAACAAGTAAGGAAACGGTATGTTTCGAAGTTTCGAAACATTTCTTCTGGTGTTTTTTAGTTGGTTTGGCTTCTCATTGTCCAATATTTTTGAAAGAGCATCGAGGCAACAATGACCTGTATAAAAACCTGGTCACATGCCAAGACAACACGCGTAAGCCTCCCTCCCCTCCTTGCTGATACTGCTCTCGCAGGTCATAACCAGAGAAACTGCGGGGCAACATCGGTTGCGATTTGTAGTCCTAACCGCACACAAAGAACAATCTCGACCACTGTCTATTCGGTGAGAACTTTACTACCGTGAGAAAGTCTATTTCCTATAGGTTTCCACTTGCTATCAAGGTACAATAACGCACAGATAGAACGGAACAGTTATGTTACTGTAATGCATGTAGCACAGATGTAATAAAAACTCTGAACTTCCGGTCGCTGAACAACAGGACCTCTTTATGTGTGAGTGAAAGTGAAGTATTTCGGTAGAATTACTAAGACATGATTTTTCAATAACTATCTAGAATAAAATATAACAAACAGAATTTTATTGATATTTTGAACATAGGACAGTGCACTCGGCTTTGCGGAACGAGGATATGAAATAGCAAGGTCCAAGTCCTAGAAGAAAAGAGACTTTTCTTCTAGGGTGACAATAATTTATTTATATTTTTTTCTTCTCCCATCTTGACTTTTGTTGCTAGTGCTCTATAATAACAAGTTTACTTAAAAAGAACGAATAAACGAGAAAAGATGACAAAAATCTAAATAGCGGATGTGCGTGATGAAAAAGTTGGCAGGTAAATAAAAATTTTTAAAGATTAAAGAAAGAAGAAAGTAAGAGAAAAATTTACATATAAACAAATTGCCAACACCTTAAAAAACTGCCAAAGAACAAAAATTGCGTGTGGAATCACGTGGTTTCGTAGTCATACCAAGAACAAAAATTAATCACAAAGTCATCAAAAAGTCCATCAAGTCAAGTGAGCAATCCAGAAAATAATCAGAAATCAATAACTATGATCAAACTTATGATTTTGGTTCGTCATAAGTTTTTATCTACCTTTTATCTAAGTTTATATCATAGTATCTACGCTATTTTCTATTATTATTAAGAACCTTTTTTATATTTTTCAACATAGTGCAAGAAAGCTAGTCACTAAAAGCGGCAACCTGTATTAAAATATGATCCGGCGGCGGAGGATTATCACCTCCAAAATAAATTGTGAAGCAGTTAGAACTTTTAAAAATCAAAGCTTCAAAAATAGATAGATACCTTAAGCGCCTTAATAAATCAGCGACATGCTCCCCTTATATACAATACCGCTTTGAATACGAAATTCCGGTTCGATCACAGAAATAAGGATACCTAGATTGTGATTTATAATTAGATGGCTGACCACTTCTCTTAACAGAGTAATTAAGTCTCACATGAGTAAGAAGCCAAGCACGACAAGTTACGTATTTTTGCACGCTCGGGTCCCCAGGATCCATCACTTAGGAAATATTTAGTTAAACGTATCCCAATGTGCTTAAACACGCTGCTCAGAGGATTCGAGATTTTCTAAATATCAATGTTTAAAATATATTTCTCATAAATTTTGTCACGCTTTACTGCTTTTTGCGAACGTGGGAACTTAAAAATATAACATTGTGCAAGTGACCAGCTCCTGTCCTTTCCAAAAAAAACCCAACAATCCCAAAAATCCCTAATGATCCGGCAGATAAAAATTAATTTAAAATACTCAAGCTTTCGAAACAGTATTTCTAGGGTCAAAATGTCTTGCACTTGAGCGCTGGTACGGTACTTAGAGATAAGAAATATTGGTAAGATGAGAAAAGTAGTTTCATGATAAAATGTAGCCTATGTCACTTCTGACAACGCCCTATTCATGTCTGCAAAGTTTCATTTAAATCGGATGAGCCGTTTCATACATTCACCGGAACAAACAAACAGACAGACACTACAATTTTATTTTTTAAAGACGGATTTATTACTTATCTTGCATTTAACTAAGGGAGAATACAGTTTCCGTAATGACGTTAACACTTTTATTTTATAAATTACAAGCAAATTGCAATTTATTATTAGAAGCCTGTCAAAAACTTGTTCTTGGTTCTCTCCTCGGAACCGCTTTAAATTCCACAATGTAAGATTTACTACTGACCAGTTTTTTTTTTTAACTATATTTGAAGTTACCTGTGAAAAAATTTGCCACAACCACCCACTGATTCTTTTCCACAGTATCTTATACAACACTTTTTAACATTATTTAATGGAGATATGAAGGATATATTAAAAACCAACCAAACAAACCAAAAAACCCAATAATTTCAATTGACAAGTTGATTTTAGCTTACTAAGTAATAAAACCAAAAGTAACATTTTTTAATACTAGTACTAACGTGATAACGTTTTAGGTCACATTTGGAACGGTGAACTTTTTGATCCATCATCATCATATGATTTCCATTTAATAAGACGAATCACATACTATATACGTAACAACCTTAATCAATTTCATGATCTACTTTCGTGAAACACATCGTACTACATGCTGCGATCGTTCAAATGATCATCGTCCTGTTTACGGTGGGTCATCTATCTGTATAATGAATGTTGCTTTGTATTTTTTATTATCTATGTGTTCCTATATTATCCTACACTGAAACGTTTGCCGAAACTAAACTGATTCCTGCTGCTGACTCCTTTTCGCACTCATGTAGTTAGACATTTTAGATATTCCGTCTGATGCTCCATTGGTATTTTTGTACGTAAGTACTATGCTATGACGTCTATAAATTGAAACATATTTTTTACTATATCAGAATATTTTTGTTTTTACATAGTAAGTATTTTAAATTTGCATTGCAAAAGAAAACTGCAAATTTTAAACCCATTATCATTTTTTTTAAATTTTATTAAGAATTCCTACTAACTTAAGAAAATATTATGGTGACCTTAGTACTATGACGTCAAAAACTTCAACTTTGACAATACATACGTCAAAATTCCCCAAATTCTCGTTTTGGTTGCCAGTATAAAACCATAAATTAAGACATCCTTTTTTAAATATAACTGAATTTTTTTATTAATTTGTAAAATATTACGTAATAACTTTCAAAAATATTATTATCATCCGAATACTAAGACATATCAAAAACCAGAAGAAGTCACAGAAAATAGATATTAGACGAGTATTCGTATATGTAAAAATCGATAATGAACCTACTAGATGAAATATTTTTTTCTAATGGCAAGTATTAGAAAAGGACAAAGGGACTCATCGGTAGCTATCTTCTACAAGCTCATTTTGCATCCTTACGTTTTACAATTTAAAGTAAACCTTATGCATAACGCAAAGGTTTTATTATACACTTTTAGGAGTTCACAGTCCTGAACCTACGTAGTAGATACTATTACGTCCATGATTTTGAATTTATCAAAATCTTTGGTCCATCCAGTAATTATAGTCCGTATTACATAATATAGTACATTTTCTTTTGTTTTTTTTTTTACTAAGGCGTTATTATTTACCTTAAAAAAATGGGGAGAACTAAAACTCAGGTCTTAATTAAATATTTTATACTGAAAAAAGGTTAATCATTAATATTTATATTCTGTTGTGGCGTTTTGGTCTTCAGGGTTTAGTGAAAAAAAAAGTGAAAAAAATAGATGCTAAAGTGGTTCGAGTACAGAGCGGAAAGACTATCCACTTCTGTAACAGAAGAAAAAATAAAAAAAAATTGATGACATAGTTTTTAATGACAAAAAAATAACTAAACCTTTTACTATTTTAACTGACTGAAGAATGTTAACAATCATAAGAAATTAGGAATTCATTTCAAAAAAATATGGGTACAATGAAAATCGATAGAGATCTGTTTGTACATCGATATTTTACTATGGATGAGACTGGGATCCATAATTTTGACCCTGAAACTAAAAAAAAACAAGTTATGGGTTAGAAAAGACCTAATTATCCAGTTGTGAATGAACGTGCAAAACCTTCCGCAAGCAAAATGATGGTGACTGTATTCTCAGAAGCTGAAGGAATAAAGGAATTGTGATGATTGATTACTTACCAAGAAGGAAGACAATCACAGGTTCACATTACGCCATATTTTTTTCGGGGAAATCTAAGAGCCTGCATCTTTTTCCCCATGACCGCATCCTCTCATACCTCAAGTTTAGCTCGTGATGCAATAAAGAAAAGGTTCAAAATGGTGGTACAGTCACCATATTCACCAGATTATGCTTCTAGTAATTATTACATATTACCTAAGTTAAAAGAACATATTCTTGGCATAAAATTTTATAACAATGACGAGGTGATGAGTGCTGTAGAAGAAACATTTTTTAAGAGTTGAGAACAAAATTTGTTCGAGGAGTATAAAAGGGCAGATGAATCGCTACACTAAATGTATTCATAAACAAGGAGACTATGACGAAAAATAAAATATAAATTTTTTTGAATGTTATTTTCATCATACTAATTTTGGATACTTTGTGATCATTTTTGTGTAGTCCCCGTGTTCAGCTTATGGATGCATTGTCACCTAACGGACCAAATTCTAAACCTAAATGAGAAAAAATAACACAGAATGAGTTACTTATCACTTTTAACATTTATTACTTGGATGTGCATAGAGATACCGCATTGTGACAACAAAATGTGAGCAACAAAATACGCCATGAACCAAATATACGTCACTTGATGTTTCAAAATGTTCTCTGTGGAGTAGAAATCTGTTTGACCCACATCTAAAAGTACTGCAAAAGAAAACAAAGACTCTCAAATTATATTTCGTGTGTATTTTAACAAAATATTTGTTTAAAACATTGGTAAAGTGACTATCTGTTACGACACAGGGAATCCTAGTGTAAAAGATACGGCACCTAATAATAATTTATTGTTAGTGTTGCATGCAATGCTTTCTCTTTTTTTTACGGTAAATTAATAAATCTCATTTTATTTCATAATGATTTTCTGTCCAATCACTGAGTAAGACATTTTGTTCACGTTTTCCATCGTTTCGAAATATGAGACGTTCCATCTAGATTATTATGCTGTTAAGGTTAAAGATTGCGTCTCTGGTATACATGAAAAATACAGTATATTCAAAAGTCGTACTTATGACAATATTTTGCCGCATATTTAATATTCACGGAGCCTGTATGAACTAGATAGGCGTAAAATTAACACGGGGCGAGTTCCTATTCTTTGACTCCGGAAACGTCTCGGCCGTAACTCGTGGGAACTTCACCAAATCGATTATGGACTTTACCTGTCAGAGGAACTTTAGCATTTTCTCGACCCCTTCTAATACTCACAAATCGTTTATGCGCAGAAAATTAGTTTTATTTCCGAGTGAAATCTCCATGGAATCTCGAGTACGAATTATATTTTTACTATTGAGAACTTGTAACGGTTGTGTTTGTGCATGGAAGGTACTATGTTAGGAAAATTATGATCAACTAATTAGGTAGTCATTTTTTTTTTCTCACCTGTTTGTTTGTATTCTATAAATCAAGGAACATTAAACCGATGTTGATATCTAATATATAAAATTCTCGTGTCACAGTTTTAGTTGCCATACTCCTCCGAAACGGCTTGACCGATTTCGATGAAATTTTTTGTGCTTATCCGGTATCTATGAGAATCGGCCAACATCTATTTTTCATCCCCCTAAATGTTAGGGGTAGTCCACCCCTAAATTTTTTTTTTTATTTTTTAGACAAAATTTTTAATTTCTATTTTTTTATGATACAACATACAAAAATACATACAATCCTCAATTTTCACCTTTCTACAATCAACCCTTATTTTTTAATAGCCATTTTAGTAATTTAATAATTGCATAACTAAATATTATTTCGCAAAAGTGTAATTTATTTAATTAAGACTGACAGAAATTGTTGAAACGATAAATATTTGTGTTACGGGAACGAAAACGGGAAAGGGAAGAACGGGAAAGAGTTAAGACTGAAATAAAAAAGTTGTACTTGATGAGAATGGAAACAAAAAGGAAATGAGACCAGGGCCAGGAACGGAAAGGATAAAATATTTATGCGATGGGAACAAAAACGGGAAAGGGAAGAACGGGAATGAGTTAAGACGGAGATAAAAAAGTTATTTTTGATGAGAATGGAAACGAAAACGAAGCTACACTAGGGCCAAGAACAGAAATAATAAAGTATTTTTGCGATGGGAACGAAAAAATGAAAGGAAGAACGGGAATGAGACAAGACTGAGATAAAAAAAGTGATTCTTATGAGAAACGAATACTACCCGTGCGAGGCCGGGACGGGCCGCTAGTAACGTATATTAATAGATGATATCAGAATTCAACATTTTTTATATTATAGGGTTTCACATCTCCACCGCTGCAATACAACTCTACCTCTACATTGAGTTAAGAAGTTTTGGATCATAAGCCCACCACGCAGGTCTGGTGGTAGTGGTGATGGAACTCGTGGTATTTGTTTGACTTGAATTTTATGTAATTAAAAATTCACTGGTCAAAACTTTGATGGCCAAGATCGAATCCACGATCTTTGTTGTATCACAGACAAGACTAAGCCACGGTCAGCACAGGTTCGACATATCCCCAGAGAGCGAACTGTCCCATTTTGGGACAGATTGTATTCATAAACAAATTGTATGGAATATTTCTATTTTATGTTTTTAAATATTAGTACATAACTGAAACTAAAAACAAAATGCAATCGCGATGGTAAAATTGTTAAATAATATTATATACATTTTATGTTTTGACGATTTTTCACTTTGTCTTTTTTAACGAACAGCGGTGTATTTGTTTTTGGGCCAAATGATATGAAACATAAGTACTTTTTAGCAAATTCAATCTGGTTTTCAGCAATATATAAAATTTAATAACTTTCTAAACAAAAAAATGGACAAACTGAAGTCAGAATCTCAAGGCGGCCACTCAAGTTGCCCGTCGCAGTCGGGGGCTTGTAGTGTGCGCGCATGTTAATAGTTGGGGAGATGTATATATTTCAGAAGCACAATAGTAAAGAAAGAACCTAGATAGAGGTGTCTCATGTAGGCGGCGTCGTGGGAACCAAAAACTTAGTATTTTATAAAACCAAAGATTCAAAGTTTAACTTAAGAGTACGAGTATAATAAATATGCGTAACTTTGTCAGATAATTCTTGGGATTTAGGTGCCAATTCATTTTCCTGGAATATACAAAAATATTAAGATCTTTTGCGTATGTCGAAGCAAGTGTAACGCCTGTCGCTCGAGATATGTGTTGAATGCTATATGATATATGAATAATACGCGTAACTTTGTCCATTGAAATGAAGATACTTAAAAATAAGTTCGGCCAATAAATAAAGTCGATTCGGGCTACAAGTTTCAGGTCTTTGCGTTATTGGATGTCTCTGAGAAGTCGTTGTGGACTGTTTTTCAATACAATTATGTACTCGTAGATACCACCGTCAGTGGTGTGTATGCACCACTATGGAAATTTGTATAGAATTGTGTGAAGTGTGTTTTTGAAAATAATATTTTCAGGAAACACTGCATTTAGTTGTACTTATACTTTATTACTTAACAAAATCGCAGACTATTAATTGGACTCGTATACGGTTCGCGGGTATGTTCGCTCGGTGACTCTTCCAAAAAGACTGACTGACACCGACGCCCGACTTCTTTTTATATACGCCAAAATCCCGATCCGGAAGTGTCTTGAAATTTTCACCATAGATCATTCGATTTTGTAATTCTGCTTGTAATTTATTGTGGCAATAAATCACGTCATCACAGGGGGCGGTATCTTTATCCTTTGAAGCGTGCCGCCTCAAAAATAGAAGTTCGTCAGACCAAGCGACCATAGTCTCTTTGAAACCTGATTCTACGTCTAAACGCCACAATACTTTTAAAAAACGAGTATATTTTGGTATTTAACATAAATCATATTTTAACTTATCAGGAAACAACGATCTAAATCTAGTTTGTGAACTTACTGGAAATTTGAAATAGTAATATATGAGGAAAAATATTCATTAAATATTAGAAATAGCGTAGTGAAAATAAATGCAAATAAAGTATCTACGATAAGTTTAACCCTCGGACGAACTCGCTAGTGATCAAATCGTTACTACGTATATATTTTGAACATATATTCTTTGGCACGCCCTGTAGTTTAAACGGCTTGATGGATTTGAACGTATGAGATATCGTTAGATTCGTTTTAATGAGCGCGTCTTGTCATTTTCCCATTTTATACAAATATGTAATATTTATTAAAAAAAACTAATAAGTGACAGAATTTTATTGGTATCTACAAAAATGCCAAAGATACAATTTTTTTTTAAATAAATCATGCTATGACCTCACTCAGTTACATTACTATGGGCTAGCGTGGATAATTTGTATATAGTGGCACCGATTGGCGTCACAAGCGGGTCGTAAAAACACAAATTTTGATTTCTTATATCTCCGGTAATAATCGGTATTTTCCCGAAATTCAAAAAGTATAGTCATCAGTTTGTTATACTCTAGCGTGCGAAATAGCGTATGATACATACTTTTGTTGAAGAAGACACGCGCATTGTCGGAGTGACATAGGTTATATTATATTTCTATGTGAAGTCTTTGAGTCAAAAAAGAGAGGAAGAATAAAATTTTTTTATTAAATGAGAGCTAGTAAATAGTTCATTCCAAATATATTATAACACTTTTATACTACAATTTTGACATAAATTAAAAAACAGTGTGTTTAACGCATAGACAGTACGTTTGATCTTTGTTAAGCGCGTCTGTTTCAACAAAATTATGTATCTATTTCACACGTTCAAGTATAACGATACAGTATTCAGTACTACACTTTTTTTATTTTGGAAAAATACCGATTATTGCCGAAGATATAACAAATTAAAGTTTGTGTATTTCCGATCCGCTCGTGACGTCACTCGGTGCGCGGTACGTGAATTGTTCCATGTTAGTCCACGTTAGTCCATAGTAATGTAACCGAATGATGTAATTGCACGATTTAATTTAAAAAAATGTATCTTTGGCGTTTTTGTAAATATCAATAAAATTCTTTCAATTATTAATTTTTCTTAATAAATATAACATATTTCTATAAGAAACAAAAATCACTATTCGCGCTCACTAATAAAATTGAAAAGTTTAGAATAAATTAAATTATTTAAAGCAAACAAATCCGACTGCAAAACCATTTACCTGAAAAGAAAAAAGTTATAGACTAAAAGAAAAGAAAAAAACAAGCTATGTTCTATTGAATTTGGTTTGAACAACTTGGACTGCGCCATGCAATATCCGGAAGCGAATCTTTTACAGCGTAAGCTGCAGAACCGAGTCTTTTCACAAAATTAGTAGAAGACCCTATTGCTTCATTTCCCCCATTCCCATTCTCTCATTTGTGAAACGTCTCGCATAATTTAGATCGAATTCACATGTTCTATTTTTCTCAGAAACTTCAAGTCCTGAATACTTGATACATGCATGATATATAATCCAGGTTCTCAAAGAATTAAATTTTTCACCCAAATTCGTTCAGCCCTTGAAGCATGGAAGAGTAAAAAAAAACAGATTTATATAGTTCAGTGCGGTCATATAAACATTATATATAATATTAAGTAATACTGTTTGCAAATTGTTGCAGACTGGCTGACAGTGACGTGGGCGCAAGGCAGCATGCAGCTGCCCGACAGCGACGAAGATCTCGATGCTGCTAAAGCACGGTAAGACCACACACGTCAATCACAATGTATTTTTTTTATTTTATTTTATTTTGAAACAAACAGTCACATACAAACAATATTAAATTTTACATGGCACTGAACTGGCCTTGAGTTTCCATTATACAAATTATTAACATTATAGATGCTACAGGCTCTGCCCGCAGAAAATTACTTTCCTTTCATAAGAACTAGTAATACATATCTACAATACTTTCTTACAATAACGCCAGAGAAATATGAGAAATGTACTAGATATCGACGTCATTTGATCTGTCTTGTTTTCCATTCCATCAGCCCTTTTTTATACCCCACTGTAGTGGCTTAAGCCTCCCATGAAGATGAGGGGGCTTGGACCTCGATTCCATCACGCTGCTCCGATGCGGGTTGGTGGATTTTAACGACCGCCATCTGTTGACAACAACCGGGACCGACTGCTTAATGCTCTCCGCCACGGAGTCAGTGATAGTTAATGTACTTAAGTTAGAAAAAACTGTATCGGTTATCTCGGTTTTCTATATTGTTTAACCCAGCTCTATCTTACTTTACTTCCTAATGCACTACTCCTAAAATAATAGCGTGGTGATACATATATTGTTTTTCAATAAGAGATACCGCGATGTGAGCTATGACGGCCGCATATACCTATATAGTTTCGTGTTCGTTGGATCTTCTGCTTCTCCTCTAAATGGAAGTTGGTACTCACCCGTCGGTGAGCATTCCGTTATGCTAATTGTAGTGATAGCCGAATGGTAGTGGCTAGTTACCACTCGGCTATCAATACATCTTTCTTCTTCGACATCTTCAAGTTTCTAATTATAAAAAGTTAAGTCAAATGATTATTACAAACTCCATTAGCATCACCGCTTCTGTGACGACTGTGTTAACAGCTTTCGACCCTCACTGGACCACCTTCTGGTCCAAACTTCATAATTCAATGTTAAGAAAGGGTTGTACTCCAACAGACGACTTTTCGAGGATGGCACAGCATCTGTAAGGGTGGACAATGTCGATTCCCAGAATCGCAATACCGTACAATATAAAAAATTACGTTTCTTGTATGAAGATTTACTTCAACTTTTAACTTTATAAAATTTTACTATTGGTACAGGGCTTATACTGTACACACTCCATGAAATTTTCAAGTGCAAGCAATGATCTCACAAACACCAATCACCAAATACGTCGAAAATAACACGTTTTTGTATAGGAGCCTTCTTTCATTTCTAACTTTATTTTATTTTGTTAATTGTTGTTATAGCGACTATAGTAATACTCTGTAAAAATGTCAAGTGTCTACTTATTACGGTTCAGACGATACAGCCCTGTGACAGACAGACGGACAAACGGACGGACAGCGGAGCCTTAGTAATAGGGTTCCCGTTGGTACACTTTGGGTACGGGACTCTAAGAAAACACTTTCTTTGTTGTAAAGTGTCATATTGGTTATGCCATGTTCGGATTCCCTCTGACTTATTATTATATGAAAATATTTATTACTTGGTAATGTAGGAGTATTTCAAATATATGTACGTATCACATAAAATATAATAATAAAAATAAGAAATCGTTCATAATGTTCCTGGAATATGACGTAATACCACTTTTGTTAGGGACTTCATATTCCGTTAGAAATGAAAAAAATATCTGAAATTATGCTTAAGGGTACACCTAAAGCTTGTTTACCAATTCATTTAATTTCACCTATCCTACTGAAGTAATACACAATAATAATAATAATAAATTCATTTAATAATAAATAAATTTATTTATTTAAGAATAAATAAATAATTCATTTAATTGTCTTATATAAGAATATAATTGTCCAACATCATTGTAAGTATATCAAAATGAAATGCTTTTGTAGTAGCAAATATTTAAATAAACTATTTTGTTGGCCTTGCCTTTTGTTCTCTATAAAAATAATTACCCATTTTCCGCTCTCACAGACTTCAAAAATATTTTATACGGTCTACCGATGCACCCTTAGTAAGTTCGATGGCTATATACGGACACGTCAACTTCAACACACTCTTATCATAGTAAGTCTCCCGACAGCTAGTACGCTGCGAAGTTCCACTCACACATACATGGCCACCATTGCAGCGCTTCATTGGTTGTTCAGTGACAAAGAGTCTAGAGTTTTTATTACGTCTGTGTACACAGTTATAAATTATTTGATTTTGTTAAGTAATAAATATCGTATAGATAGATCTACCGTTAGTCCAATTATTTAAAAAAAAGAAGACGTTCATGTGTTTACGTCAAAAGAACGTTTTTGGCTTTTGGCTTGTTCTTGTTCATCTACGTTAACATAATATCACAATACAATTAACCATTTTTACTGCTTCAATTTGTATCCAACTGACAGCTGCTTTCCATAAGTTTTAATAATTGTGTCAAAACTGGTGCAATAAAATACAGCGCTGTTTTATCTCTTCTTCCGTTTTAAGTTTTCTAATGCCTCTATAGCCTCTATAGCAACTAGACATTTTTCGACTCAGCTAAAGTGCGGGTATGGTCGAAGCGAGGAAAAAAGAATAATCAGAACACACGGTAACAAAACCCCAGGATTCATCATAAGATAGTAGAGGCAGGATAAAACAACTGTATTAATTAACATGTCAGAATGTTTACATGTTTATTTTTGTGTGTGCGACATTAAAGAATTTTTAATGAGGAAAATATGTAAATACAAACTAATGCCATTCACTAGATTTATAGTGTATACGACGTCTTTGTATTCCTCACTATTACGATCAAGCCTGCGTTTTCTAAAATATTCCTATTGGAAAATAATCTTTGCCTTGCCGACCACTTCTGTTAGTAAAATCTTATTATCGAGTAAATCGCTACCTACAGTAAATTGAATATGAAAGGATTCAGTCTTTCAAATGTACGATTTCATCTAATTTGAGTAACATCTTATCGTTTTACGAGAATTCCACTCCACCGGAGAGAGTCTCTGAGGTAATTTAATGACGAGATTATTATTTCAAAAAGCTGCTAATTAGATTTTGACAGGACAAAGGCGATCACCTGACATCATCAAGGAACCTTTACGCTCGCTTTAACGCCCACTTTGTTACAATTCACGCAGAAGATAATTGACTTTCTATTAAGGACTTAAAAGCTTTTCCATAGTGCTTTTAAATTACGCTTGTTTGTGGTATATTACCGGAACTTACTAGTCTTACAAATGAACAGTGCGATGGCGTATGCTTGAAGTTAAACAGAACTTAATACGGTGGCGACAAGAGTGCCCTGATACCTTACAACGTAGCTGGCAAGATATTGCGTATGTGCTGTCGATCTGAGCGTACTTCACTACGGGTCAACGGTAATCTGCCTGACTTGAAAATAGAACTGTGTCAATAATTTAGAGTCACTAGGTGAGTATTCGGTTCTGCGAGAATTTTGGCTTTAGGTCGCAGCTGACTAGACCCCCATCTGATTCCGGCGACCGCTCTTGGCTGGCGACGACAATGCCGATTTTCGTCCGCTACACCTGACGGGTCGAAAACAAGCTCGAGTTTAGTTCGACCATTGAGAAGGAAACCTATTTTTCTATTTTTGTCTTAGGTACTTTACGAATGACTGCGTTATGTATAATAATCAAATAAAAAAGACTAATTCTGTCCATGTATGAAAATTTTATTATTTTATTTAGCACGTGTGTTACAATATCAAATGGCTTGGACCAAAATTTTAAAGTTGCGCTGATGGTCATTAAAATTAAAAGGATTGAAGTTCTAGAATAATCTCTCAAAACATTTTTTTTTCTTTTCGCATATTTGTCAGATATGTATAAGAATTCATCTCACGTTGAAATTGTCCCTGTGACGTCACCTGGGCGGTTGAGCTTATTGCCCTGCTTTCCACAGTAACAGAACAAACGTAACCGTCAACAAAGGTTCTTTATCCGTCAGTGAGGTTCCATAATAAAAGACAGTTTTAATTAACTATATGTAGCCAACACGTTAACATGTCTTGACGTTATGCTGTGTTGCCGGTATGATGGCAGATGCGGGCGCGCCGGTAGCCTCGTGACACCGGGCGAGAGGTTGCTGGACCTTCTGCGACCAACTGGTCTTACCCCAAGACGCCACTCCACGGCCGCGTGCGCACCTGCACAACCGCTGCGTGCGCCCGCCTTCACCTACTGTCCCTCAGACGCGCTGCCCTATTGTCCGCCCAGCCGCATCCCGCCGCCCGGTCTACGCAAGGTACATATACACTTCCCATTCCACGTCATCGTCTATTATAGCTATTTATTCAATTAGTCAAAATTTGTGTGTGGACTGAAGAATAGTCGGTTATCTTTCGATTATACAAATTTGCATAATAGTATAATAGTATATAGGTTTGCACGCATGGACTACACATTTGTAATGGCATCGCTAAATTGTCGCGATATTCCAGGATATAATTTATTACTTTTTAAAATTAATAAGCCTGTACCCAACGATATAGTCTGATGATGATGAAAAAACACCTGAAGACTTGAACACTTGAAGAAACACCTACTCCAACGCTCTTTGGCGATTTACATTAGCAAACTAATCTAAGAACCTGTTCTGAGGTAATGCAAAAAGCCGTAAGTACGCGTAAGCATATCTACTGCACCGTCCCGTAGTGGCCTATAACCGTCAATATTTATCGTTTATCTAAGAACTTACTCTGAAGTAACCACGTAAAGCAAAAACCGCATCGAATTTGGCCAAACCAGCATTCAATGGAATACATTTACTACAACGCCCTCTAGTTACTCATAACCGCGAAATTTGTCTAAAAACCTTTACGGGTGCCACGATTCACCAAAATTTTGTCAAAATTGGTATAGGAACGCATAGAAGACAAACGTACAGACATTTATTAATATAAGACGAGCCATCCTAATAAGTGTTGTTGTACTACAGCTGCCGCTCCCACCTCAAACTACGGGGGCTGTGCAGCCACCGGCACCACCTGTGCCACAACGTACGGCACCACCCACGTCGATACCACCGCCCCTGGCCGTGCCACCACCAGCGCCGCCTCGCCGCGCCTCACCGAACCCTCCGGGCCGTACACCACCACCGGCACCACCACGGCCCGCACCCGTCGTTATCGCCCCAGTCTCTACCGTCACAGCCGCTACAGCCGGCATAGACACGAACGGCAACCAACGTCGCGCCATGCTCGGCGCACAATTACCGCGCCTGGACTGTAATCGTAATCCGCAGCCGCCAGTCCCGCGGCGCATACCGCAGAAGCTCGACAACCCGGCGACGGTGGCGACCGCGCCTGCACCACCGACCGCTACCACAACGACGTATCCCGCGCCACAATCACAACCGCAGCCATCGCAGAACCAGAATGGCATGCGACGCTCGCCGAGTTCTGGCTCCACAATATCAGTACGGCAGGATTCAAACGTGTCGTCGGACAGCTACAGCCAGACCTCGTCGCCGTCATATACCACGAAGACAATGGAGGCGCCTTTGCTGCCTCATCAGCACGTGCACAAAGCGTTGAACGCAAAGATTGCGCGCGGATTGCTGCTCCGTGAGGCCGCCGAACGCGAAGCAGCCGCCACTTCCATAACTAAGAGTATGTCGACGCCCGCCTCGTTGCAAACCATCGTTTGCTTTCAGAACGGCTCCAACATGTCGTTACATCACCGGGTAAGTGCTGCTGGAATTCAAATACATTTTCTTTTAATCGCTTTGTATTGTACGTACATTCATCAAAAACGTAAGTAAGCTTCACTCGCAGGAATATATTTCACTTCTCTTGTCCGTTCAGAATTAAATATTTTGTCATCATTAGAAACACTTTTATTGATAAAAAACAAAATAATTTTATGGATCTGAGATTGAAATAACGTGTTTATAGAATTAAAAACTTGAAAATATATAAAAAAATATGGTTATAATTCATCTCGAATGTACTGGACATTAACAACAATAAAGATAAAGCATTTTTTAATTTCTATTTAATTGATAAAAGTTGGAAATTTTACATGGACGACTAATCCTATTACTCCGGGTATGTATATATAATACTTGTAAAATAGCATTTATGTATTAAACTTTGTAAATGCCAATAGTTCTATTGCTCTTACAACTACGGCACATGCTGCATAATAAACTAGAATTTATGTATTAAACTCTACGTAAGTAGAAGTGCTTCATTGAAATAATTTATCGTAGCAATGTTTACAGAACGGCTTTCCTTAAGGTACATATAGGGTATGGACAACCGTAACTTTTTAAATATCGATGATATATCCATGAAATATGGAAAAATGAAATATCGACAGGGTATCGTTAACTAGTTGGTCATTTTTTAGGGTTCCGCACCCAAAGGGTACCAACAGGAACCCCCTATTACTAAGCCTCTACTGTCCGTACGACTGTCCATCACAGGACTGTATCATCTAATAGACACTTGTTCACAAAGTGTGTACTACTAAAACCGCTATAACTGCAAATAATAATAATAAAAAAGAAAGTAAAAAATGAAAGAGGATCCTCATACAAGAAACGTGTTTTCTGCGATGTTTTTGGTGATTGCGTGTAGTGAGATCGTTGCTTACACTTGAAATTTTCATTAAGTACTACTATGGCTACTACAGGATAACAACAAGATTTTTATAATTTTAAAGTCACTTTTTGTAAAATTTAATGTTTGTCCGGAAGTCCGCAGCCTGTAGTACTTTTCCATTTTATGTTAGTTTTTCGAACCCAAAATGAATAAATTCGCTTACTTACATGAACATTGGCGGAAGTTATGATTCTTCTAAACATATTTCAAACTTTTGTAATAAGTAATGCGGAAAATTTTATCCATCATTATGCCAATATTACACATATCCTTGCGATAAAATTAGTTAACGTATATGGAATTTATTTCTTTATGACTTTATTATTTTAAGTTATTACAAAAATTGTCTTGTTACGATAGCATAATTTTTAAAAAAATTGCTGAAGAATTTTAGGTTATCAAACGGTTTTTTCTGTTTCTTCCTTACAAAATAAAATTTTTACATAACACATTTGAAGGCTCATATTTTCGCGTGACGTCACAGCACAATATTGCTTTTTTAACATGAAATTTGAAACCTATTCAGAATAAGATTTTTGACAATAATGCGCGATAACATCCACGTGTAGGAAGTTTCTTCCCACCTTCGAAACCCCCCATCCATACCCCATGCTTACGTCGCCAACGAACTTCTGCGATGACCCTCCAATTAATTAATATTCAAAGGAGCCCCTCTCAAACGACTTAACTACAGGTTAAAGAAATAAAAACAGTACTCATTCAAAACGCCCAATTTTCTCATTTGAGTTTCAGAACTTACAATTGTTATCCTCTTCAATTTCAATAGAGTACACCATTGCAATATAACAACCATTAACTGCAAAGTTAGATGCTGGTCTATGGTTAGACGCTTTTTCTCTGTCGCAAGGCATCTTGCATGACGATGAGACAGGGTAATGACCACGGAACATAGAAATGATAGAAATGTTTACTAAGCAAGGTTGAATGCGAATTGTGTCCCCGAACTTTTTGTGGTACAAAATATATTTGTGCTTACTGATGGTCTACAACGTGTTGCCAAACTTCCATAGTAACAGTGTATCGATTGTAACTGGAAAAATTAAGTACAAAAGAAATAAATATATTGTCAATAAATGCCAAAACCGGTTAATAACCATTTAATTTCTTAGACAGTTCAATGATTTTTTGACAATTTCCGTAACGAGGGTGTTGGGACTACCCTCATTTTGTTTTCAAATGGAAGAAAGTATTTTGTGATCCCTATCTTAAAAGGGCTTATAAAGACCACACAACAATCTGTAATTCTGAAAGATTTCATAGATTCACCATTGTGCAATAAAATTATGTTGCTTTGTAAAACATTTAAATTATTAAATGTATTTTATACACCAACAAATATCTCAGCATTCTCAGCTACCTGTATATTTCAGTCTTTGGCAATGTGATTAGAAAACTAAAGTGTTTAAAATTGTTTAAAAGACCTGTGCGTATTACTGCACTGAAAACTCGTAAAACTATGTTGGCAATAAATTTTACAGAGACATACGAATTCTTTATTAAATTTAAATGCAAAAGAAGTTTGTGGATGAAACCGCGGACTGCAGCTAATGAGGTATAAGATCTTATTCACACAATTTTCTTCTAAACATTATACTGTACACGTAAGAACTAGGCTTAAAATGTAACTGGTACAAATAATATGTAACAAGAGTAATTTTAATGTCAAAGGCTGAGTTATGTTATTAATATTCGAGCACGCTCGTCTTTGTTCGAGCTTTGCATACGAATGACATATTGAACCAAGTTTTGTTAATTAATTGTACAAGTCAGTGTCACCCATAATACATTAGTAATTAATTACGAATGTATTCACATTTTAAATTAAATGTTCGCATGTATTTTAGCAGAGACGTAGGGAAACAGGAAATAGAACTGGAAAAAAATATAACAAACTAATAATAATAACAAAAAAATACAAAATAAAGCTTTTAATTTTAGCACACAAAACAACGTAAACGTCACGCTCGAACGGCCTAAGTCTTTGCAGAGGTTAGTTCTTTCCGTATTTGTGAAAGTGGTTATTTTCAATTTTTATTTTACGTATTTTATAGTTAAAGCATTACATCGTATGTAATAAATACTTGAACTCAGGCCTAGTTAGTAGGATTAAATATTTTGAAAACGTGAGTTACCTATGTTAGATTTTTTCCTTCGTTTACGAACCTGCCGAACAAAATAAAAAAAAAACAGTTAAGTTCAAGACTGGCGCCCTCAGGTTTCCATACAGTTATAAACGTATATTGACATGTTTATCGTCACTCGCCACCAAAAAGCCACGTAAACGCATATTTCAAATACTCATACTCATACTCATACTGTTTATTGGTTATAGGTACACTTGATACACTCAACCTTGTCATTTCCTGTATATATACAATCCATTATATCTACTACTACTAACAATCATTACATATACATCAAACAGTCACCACTAGACCCAACAACAATAATCAATTGTATTTCATGAGATGGCACAACAAATCCATATCGTCTATAAAAAATAAAAAGATACTGAAACAGGCCAGACACAACAAAATCCGCACCACTATCCTATCAGCTAAAAGATAATTAAAAATGCAAATAACAAAAAAAAAAAAAAAACAAATCAGCCCCAAAATGTATGTCCTATGGTATGTCCTGAAGGATAGCTGCTGTAAAGGGGCATTGTCAACAATTAGAATTATTTAAATAATGAATATTATTATACATATATTGAAATGTCAAGTAATGCAGCTGTAAACAGGCTTTGTCCAGTATTATAATATGTACTTATATTTAAAAAAATAAAATAAAAAACGTAATATGTATCAGCTGTAAAAAGGCTTTGTCTGCTTATAAACTATTTTAAGTCCCCCGTCTAAACCAAAAGAGGATCACAAGAGTCATATTACACTCCGTGCCTAGGTCTTATTACTGTTATGTCTGAAATGGACTTATCATTGAGTGCCTCTTTTACATTGTAATAAGATTTTTTGATTAATATTCTTTTAATTGCTCTCTTATAATATTTCATGTCAAGTTGTTTTATGTCATTCGTTAAGTTATTATACAATTTTATTCCATTACAGATGTAACCCTTAGATATTTTTTTTAATCGCTGAGATGGAAATTGAACGTTACCAAGACGTCTTTTGCTTGTTGTAACTACTCTGTAATCATCAATATTTTTCTAAATATAAACTAAATTCTGCATTACGTATTCACTACTAAATGACAAAATGTTTAGTTTTCTAAATACGTCTACACATGTTTCTCTCGGGTTCAAGCCAGCTAAACATCTTACAGCTCGTTTTTGTAATACAAAAATACGATTAGCCTCAGCAGCGCTTCCCCAAACTAACAACCCATACGACATTAGGCTATGAAAATAGGAATGATATACTGCCTTAGCAGCATCTAATCCACACAATTCTTTGACTTTTTTAATAGCAAAACAAGCGGAACTTAATTTTTTAGCCAGTTCATCTATGTGTGTTTTATATGTAAGCTTGTTATCAATCACAACTCTCAAAAATTATCAAAAAAATTTTTATGTTATTTAACTACAAACTAATTTGTGCGATAAAATTTTTGCTTTTTGCCAAATTTCATGATTCTAGCTCTACGGGAAGTAAACTATAAGTTTTGATTTACTTGAAAGTGTCAAAATATAGAGCATAAATGACTGTATTTTTTTCATTAACTTAGAAGCTTAGATTTTTTTATAGCTTTAAGGAAACTTGAGTATTCGATATTAATTTCAACTTGACACTTTCACGCGTTCGTAAGAAAAAGGTTCTTGACAGGCTAACGGACAGACGAATAACAAAGTGATCCTATAAAAGTTTCTTTTTTCCTTTTGATGTACAGAACCCTAAAAACAACCCCATTCAATACAATATTTTGAACACGACCATTGTTAAATACACACGGAGCTATGAAGTTAGAAAAAATAGAAATTTGAATTTATTATCTTCTTCAATGTTTTATATTTTTTGATTAAAAAAAAACAAAGAAAATAACTTTGTTTTTCCATCAAGCACAGCCGAAAGGTCAAACTGCCATTGTCTGCTATACCATTATAAATTTCCGTTCACTTCTGAGTAGAATAGAGAGATCCTCGAGAAATTGTAATCGTCTTAGCACACCTACAATTAGCAAGCATTGTTTACCAGAAACACAAAGTGCCCTTCTCGAACTTCCCTCAAAACTTACTTTTTAGGGATTAAACTGAGCATTAAGCATATAAAGTGTTTCAGTTAAGTTTGTAGTCGTCGTTAAGTATAAACTCAAAGTAGAAGAGGTTTTAACGTAAACGGCCGGGTTTTAGTTTATGTTCAACTAATAACTACCGAATAAGTTTTGTGAAGGGCACAGTAATTGAGTACAATAATGCAGCCATTTTGGTTGTTGCTTCACGATTAGGACACCGGACTATCATAAACTTGCTTTTGACATGCGTGCAAACGTTTCTATAACTATATTCTCTAGCCGTACCCACCGCTTCCTTTATTTCATTCAAAAAAAATTCAAAATTCAAAAAGTTTTTATTCAATATAAGATGTTTGCACACACTTATTGAAAGTCGTAAAAATTGATTAGGTACCGGTTCAAAAACTAGGAGGAGAAGAACCGGCAAGAAACTCCTCTCTGTTTATTTTATTTAAATATATGTCTTTCTTAATTGTTTTTTTTTTAAATTTAAAGTCTTACAACTATTACAATGATGTCCATGCGCACTTATCATTTAAATACTCCGTAATACAATAGTAAGCTTTTTTCATGAGTTGGACTTTAACTCGCTTTATAAATTGATTAGAATTCAAGTCTAACATTTCTTTTGGAATTTTATTATAAAAACGGATACAATTTCCCATGAAAGAATTATTAACCTTTGAGAGCCTGAACCTGGGAATTGATAACAAATGCTTATGTCTTGTATTTAAGTTGTGGCCATCACCCACCCTAGAGAAAGCATTTATGTTTTTATGGACATAAATTATATTTTCATAAATATACTGACAAGGGACTGTCAAAATATTACCTTCTCTAAAATAAGCCTTTACACTATCTCTAGATTTTAATTTTAATTTTAATTTTAATTTTAATTTTAATTTAATTTTTCACTTCTTGAGACTTGCATCCACTACTACATATTCCATTTCATAACTTAAAGCTTTCTAATTCGTTTCGAAACTTAAATAATTTTGTAAGCCCTTGAACCTTTGACCAGGGTGAAGAGTACCCTATGTTAATACCGTTTTGACGACGTGCGAAAAATCACGTCATTTCGCGTCTTCGGCTCTATTATGACGCGAAGAAAGGTCACGCACAAGTCACAAACAATCACGCTTTCACATTTATGTTATTGATAAAGATTCTCTGGTTCTTTGCAATGTATTTCTGAGCACCAACAGATAATTCATATTATATTTGGTGTATATACACTCATAGATGGGTTATACAGTTTTCGTATTCATCTTGACCTGTGTGTAGATGTTGCGTGGCGGTGGCGTGGCTGGAGCGGGCGCATCATCATCGCTGCGGTTCCGACTGCAGCAGGTCGCGCTCAACGTGCTGGCACTACTCGCCATCACCGCGCTGCTCTTCGCGTACTTCCGAGCCAACCCTGCTGTACAGGTTTTTACCAATTTATATTACTATTTACTAGCCCTACTTTCACTGGTGAACAATCGGACTGGAGATTTTTAAAGTTAAAGTTACGAACTATACAGCCTTCGGAAACACGATGTATTACGAAATGCAATTGGAAGCACACCGGAAGTTAGGAACAAAAAGCTACCAGTGTGAAATAAAATTAAGTAAATTAAATTTTAGAATATGTTTGAAAATAACCAAATATAGGAAATGGTATAAAATTATAGGAGGTGATTGGAAATGGTTAGAAAATGGTAAGATATTACAGGAAATGTTAGGATATGGTCGAAAAATGATGATAATGGTAAGGTATGGTAGGAAAAGTAGAAATGATAATGTAATGAAGAAAACATGAAGTTTTAATACCAACACGACCAGTCTGTGACTTAAAGTGGAAGTATTAGCTTCTAAAAGTATTATATGTTGTCACAAACATGTAGTTTGAATACCAAATCGATAGTTCTATGTCTAATAATTTCGACAAAATTAGCTTTTCGAGAATCTTTGGTCACATAGATCTCACGAATACAAACTTAATTTTTGAAGGGTGATCGCTCAAAGGTAGTAGTTCTACGCCTTTATATCTCAGGTTTTTAAATTTAACTACGATTTACTCGTGTCTATGACGACTATTTCGATATTTCACTAGATCGGTCTAATAATACTTAGGCCACATCACTAGACTTTTTCAGTTAAATTTGGTCACCAGTTGAAAATATATTCGTCATAGTTCCTGGTTTCGCCATTTTTCTACGATATCCATTACATGTTCATTTTTGCATTTCATGCCCTTTCTATCCTATTTCGTTTTCATCTCATTCCCATTTTATTTTCATCTGATTTCCATCTCTTTTTTTCTTTTACTTTCCATTCATTTCATTTGCTTTAATAAGATTGAAATCATCACCGAAGACGCTACTCCCTACGAAATTTATAAATGTCCATTACTTCCAGGCAAAAATAACTTTTTTTAAATTGCAACACTATTAAGAAAACACAAATTAATTTACAAAACATAAAACTAAAATTTACGTGATCATGCGTGACATGAACAAAGAAACAATTCTATGCAATGCACTACAACTTTTCTGTGAAACAAGATTAATTTTGTTGAAAATTATAATACCACTCCGTACTGGAGTAGCGTGGTGGATTAAGTTCCTTCATCCCGAAGGGAGACCTAAGACCCTTTAGGTCTTTAGAACTTACACGTATACAATTATATCTGTCGCAATACTAAAAATATCGCGAGTTACGCTCCACAACCGCTACACTTTCAATAGATTCATTTTTAATTTTACTAGTCTATTACTACCAGTTAGAAAATAATTACGCATACATATTTCTAGTCAAATTGACTTAAATATCAATCACAAGAAAACGATTGAATATAATTTTACTATTCTTACAATTTCATACAACATAATCTAATAAAATTACAGATAAAATTTTAAATTATAATTTCTTAAATGCGTCTCTGTCCTGAAAACGTTTCTCGAATTTCTTTTGTGAGTAGTCATAAGGTTTGGTCCCTAATCAATCAATCTATCTATCTATTCGTTCGACCTTCAGCCAGATGCAATGTCTATTAGGGAGAAGCTCCGATACATCGAAAGGAACGTAGATATAAGACAAAGTGTAACTCGTAGTCTGGATTGGAAGTGACAGGAGTGTAGAGCTAGTTGGTATTTTTTGTGGCTTAGGTCTGATGGCCCCACTGATCATCTCCACCAGTGGGGTCACGAGGACTTTGAAGTACTAATGTCTCCACTGTAGTAAAGCCAGTGGGGCCATGCGGATTCGCTAATACTTATGTCTCCACTCATATTGTATAAGCACTGATCGCCCACCAAATTTTAATATAACGATCTTTGGTAGACAACCGATAGCCGTCTTGTTTCCTTTTAGTATTGTTCTATAGAAAAATATTAAGATATGACTACACAAACCTTTTCCGAAAAAACCAATAACTCTTGTCACCATTCACGCCTGCCGCCCCATTCCGTTTCAAGGCCTGCGGCACGTACGTTTACTGTAGCGTTAATAAGGCAACCAAAAGTTATAAAACAACACTGTAGGTAAAATAATTTATTATGAAAATGTAACCCGTAGTTTTTATTTACGCAATGAGGTCTATTGGTGACACCTAACACCTAGAAAAATTTTGGCCGATTGTTAATATCTCATCCTGTATAAGCACAACGTCAATTTGCCGTCAATATTTGTTGTGAAAATAATTGTCAATGGGAAAATCAATTTGCATTTGCTCGGACCATGTCTCTTTACTTTCGAAAAATGGAGCCAATTTCTGAAGAAAATTTGAATTAGTAAATAGGTAGAGAGGTACTATTTTACAAAAGTTACCTGTATTACAAGCATTGGTGCGGCTCTCGTAGCATCTCTATTATCGGAGAAAAGTAGCAAGTATTTGTTTTTTATTTTCTATATGAGTGTCGTTCTTTCCGAAAAGCTAGATCAGTAAGCTAATAGGTTTTTCGTTCTCTGTCATTGTCATAAAATTTTCAGTTATTTACGTATTCAACACACTACCACAATGTCTGAAGACCAAGGTCTTCAACCAATGCATCCTGCCTACAATGACATACGGCGCCGAAACATAGACTCTCACGACAAGACTGGTCCACAAATTTAAAGTCGTTCAGCGCGCTATGGAACGGGCTATGCTCGGTATTTCTTTGATGAACAAAATCAGGAATACTGAAACTGATGACCTAAAGCACCATACCGGGGGTAATTGGATGCGGAAGACGGAGGACCGTGTGTGGTGGCAGGCCTTGGGAGAGGCCTATATCCTGCAGTGGAGAGACATGGACTGATGATGATGATGATGATGACATATTCAAACTCATACTTCATACGAAATAAGAAATGTTTGTACTTCCCACGCAAAAAAAAGTTTATACACAATCTTATCTAAGCATCTCTAAAAAATGCCCTACAGTTATTTCTTTATGGATGAGTTGTAATTGTGCACACAAAATCTCCGTTTCATTTTCTATCTGTATTATACGGCGCTTTTTCTGTGCTTGTTTTGTCGCAGCATTAGCAACCGACATTTTATTTATGGAAATATCATCGTCCAAAACATCTAGAAGTTTTGCAACTGTTTTATAATTTTTGTTAACAGCACGATTCAGTCTGGAGTGCCAGCCCTCGGCAAAATTATTAGTTTTGTGCAGCTGATTGTACACACACCACTCTCTTATGAAATCTTTTCGCATCCAGTACTTCTTCATATATGAAATAAATTTCTTTATCTTTTCCTTGCTTTCACATTGTGAAATTATGTATTCCCAGCCTTCCCCTATATTTTCTTCTGGAAGTAGCGGCAAAACAGTGCACAAACCCACTATGCGACGATTCCTTTTCTCTTTTATTTGAAGGGATTTAGCTTTCCTCCACATTGAATTGACCAAATGGTAATAGCATCTTTTTATTTCAACTTCTGGAAACACTTCTTTTAAAGAATTTGTAATTGGTACTTCAAAATCGCAATGCATTACTTTTGGATTCCAATTTCCACAGTTAGACTTTATAATTTCGTACACCACTAAATATGATTTCTCCGTTTTATCACTCATTAGGCAATATATGAGTGGCACGATGTTGGTGACATTCGTAGTACTGCCTAAATTACCATGAATGGTAAATAGTTGTACAAACGGAGGCGGTGTACTTTGAAATGTCCCGTCTGCATAATATTCGTCTAAATTTCCCAATAACTCTCTGGCAAATTTCGAACAAATTACAATGATTCTCGTTTCATCGGTGTTGTAATCTCCCAATACATTGGACCTGAATTTTACTGGAATTTCTACTTCTTGTACGTTTTTGTAAGATAATTTTTTAACTTCAAATGCTTGTTTTCTTTTTGAATAGATAGCACTTTTGGAACCTTTATAAGAAATTTTCGAAACTATATCTAGTCCCATATCATATAAGGGAGCTATCAATTTATTATATATTTTCGGCACTGGGTCCGTTGTATTGGCAGCTTCAATTTTTATTTTTTCTAATGTCATATCAACAGTGTTTTTCGCATCGTCAGGTAAGCAGCTCATTTTGTTACCATCTATGGCGTGATCTGTTGCTTTTTGTATTTTGCCGTTCTAAAATTACAAAGGTGATATAAATTACATATTATCATTACTAACTATTCAACTTTGTAGGTACTTACTTGTACCGTGATAGACCCGACACATTTATATTTCCTTTTGCGGCTACACACCCATCTCGTGCTGTTACTTGAATATATGCGATGCTTGTAGTATTGATAACCTTTGTAAAATAGCACTTCTCCACCTTTTCTATATACAAATTCTAATTTTTCTTCAGAAATTGGCTCCATTTTCGAAAGTAAGACACGATCCGAGCAAATGCAAATTGATTTTCTCATTGACAATTATTTTTACAACAAATATTGACAGCAAATTGACGTTGTGCTTATATATTAAATAGCGGCCAGTGCTTATACAATTTGAGTGGAGACATAAGTATTAGCGAATCCGCATGGCCCCACTGGCTTTACTACAGTGGAGACATTAGTACTTCAATGTCCTCGTGACCCCACTGGTGGAGATGATCAGTGGGGCCATCAGACCTAAGCCTTTTTTGTTGGGTAGCAAACGGGTTTCAATTTTTTAAATTCTTCTTATATGTTTTCAATCTTGGTCTTTTGACTCGCGATTGATTTTGTAAATCTATTTATTGACTGACTAATTGGCCGAGCGGTTAGAGACCCTAACTGCGGAGCCAAGGGTCGCGAGTCGATTCCCGCCCGGGCCAAATATTTGTGTGCATATTTATTTGTTCCGTGTTTGGGTGTAAAAAGTATCTATGTATGTATTTAAAAAAAAAGAATATTTTAGTATGTTTACCAGTTGTCTAATACCCCATAATACTTGCTTACTTTGAGTTTATAGACACAGTCTA
This sequence comes from Luffia ferchaultella, assembly GCA_949709985.1. NCBI lineage: Eukaryota > Metazoa > Arthropoda > Insecta > Lepidoptera > Psychidae > Luffia > Luffia ferchaultella. The sequence continues at coordinate 1,738,145 of OX453240.1, read as the reverse complement.
AATTACGCTGTGCTATAGATAGCGCTGTTTGGGACGTCCCAGTTATTATTATTTATGCAGCAAATTGATTATTTTTACGTCAATTTATGGAATATACTCAATTCTTTAAAATTCAGTTTATTTCGTTTAAATCCGATAGCTCTGATACTAGCTCACTTTTAACTAAGCGACGACCGCGCGACACTTCTTTTTCAATATTCCCTTGCACCGCCCGTGACGTCATTGGAGGGGGAGAAACAGAGTCAAATATATATTTTTTGATAGAAGCTGGAACGATCTTTGCGTTGGTATTACACGTACTTTTCTATCCATTGAACTTTAGACACATGAGGCTCTCGAAAGTTTATGTTCTTTATGTCTCAATTTTTTTGGCGTGGCGTTCATCGAATTCACGTGGAAAAACTTCAGAGACCAATGTTTATTTGACGGCTTTTCAAGTTTAATCAAAGCTCAATTGGAGTGTCCTTAATATTTTCATAATCATAGCTTTACGAGTAAGATTTCTTATTCATTGGCGAAATTCTTTTTGTAGATTTCCCAGTAATAATTAATGAACATTCACGGAGATTTCCCAAATACAATATTTTTTATTATTTTACAAAATTGTCTGTGATATTCGTATAATCCTGTTCACGTGCCGTGTGCTCCTTGAGAAATAGATACGATTTTTAAGAAAAATCTACCTTATTGCTTATGTAACAAAGATCAAAATTAAGAACATAATAATATTTTACAATGTATTGTATTTTATATTTTGAAATAATATAAGTAGGTACAGCTAAATTTTTAAAAGGGAAAGCGGGAGGAATTGTCATGTACGAAGACTTCGCCACTGCTGGGTTATCTAATGCTTCTTTGCGCTTTTATTTTGTAAACACAATTCACAAAGAATTAAATTTCATGTAAAATTTCCACGTCACTTCGACCCTCAGTGACCATTTATTTATATTCTACACGTAACCTTCGTTATTATCGCTCAACTGTCATGTCAAGTCTTCCCACATTGTTAAGTTAACTATTTTTTATAACTTATTTATAGAGCCTTCCAGAAGCCTCCCATAAAAGTTAAACAATCGGCACACGAATTTGTTTTCACCAACCTTTCTGAAATTAAACTAGTGCTAGGGAAATGTCGATAATTGGTATAGAAAATGTGTGCATCTCGCACTTCTCACAACATATTATTGCACTGATCGAAAAAGAACTGACTGCGCCATATGATGATCTAATACTGTTACCGTGAGCTTCACATTGTAATCACACTGTAACTGCACTTCTTGGACTTTTATTCATTAATAAAGTAATTATTTTGTTATGCAACTAGCGATCCGGCTTCGAACGGGTAGCAAAGCATATACACAGAAAAAAATTATTTTCTTATAAAGAAAATATAGTTTTCAATATATACAAATACTGCATATTCTTGGACCATTGCAATTTGCAATATGTACACATAAAACCAGAATTCTTATATCAATACAAATTTCATTGGTCTGAGAATATACGGTTTTTGTACTTATTGAAAACTATATTTTCTTGATAACAGAATTTTTTTTTTGTGTAGGTTGTTTATAGAAATTTCGAAGTTTTGGCTCTATACAAACTCAGTTCTAACTCAAGTGAGACTATAATTTTTAAAAAATCAAGATAAAAATGCGTGTTAACGACTTAATCGTTTGAGAGCGTTTGTATATGGTTTGCATAGACGTTCACGCGTTCCTCCCTTTCTTAAGTACGAAGAGAATACCTCTCTGCTCTACCTTTAACATATACATTTCGTAGCCGGAAGCAGCAGGCGACGACGGCATAAATAACCGCTGTCGCAAATAACAAACAAGCCTCGGCATTTAAAGCTTCATAACAAAGTCGGTTACAAAACGAAAACAAATAACAAAATGTGCGGCACGTTCCTGTAGCAATCATATTTTTTTTAAATGTACCACGTAAAAATTATAATTAAAAAAAAACAACTTCGTTTTGTTTTCGCAACAAATGAAAAACCTGTCAATTATATATATATATGTACACAAATAACGAAGAATATAATATTTGATTTAGACTATAGTCTATACTAATATTACAAATAGGAAATGTTTGATTTTTTGTTTATTTGTTACGGATAAACTCAAAAACTACTTAACTGATTTTAAAAATACTTTCACTTATAGATATTTCAGTGCCTATAGAAAGCTACATTACCAGGGATTCAAATGGGCTACATTTTATTTTCAAACTAGCTTTCCGCCCGCGGCCTCGCTCGCGTGAATTACACTGCTGTAATTTTTTCCTTAGATATAGTTAATAAGCTGAAAAGTGACATGGGCTACTTTTTATTCCGGAAAAAGTGGTCTCAGTTCAACTGTGTAGTCCATGCGAGCAGAGCCGCAGCCGGAAAACTAATCTAAGATAAACTTTTGTAATATTTTTTTGGTTTGAAACACAAATCATACATATATTAGCGATATATTAATGATTTACGCATACCTACATACGAGAAAGCCAAATATTACATATTATATTTTTATATAGTAGTTACTTCCTTTCTCCTCCTTCTCTCTTCCTTTTAGAAAATTATTTCTCAAACCTTTGAAACCTTCAATATGACACCTGCGATAAATCGAATGGCTAGAATTTTTTGCATTTTGCAGCGTTTTTCACACCTATACACATGTCGTGACATAGCCGAGTAATAGCGAGCCCGCTTCTTGTTTAGAAGACCGTGGTTTGCATCCCAAAGCATGTACCAATGAGTTTTTTCTAACATATGAACGTACATAATTACAATATCACCGACTCTGTGCCTCGGAGACCACGTTAAGCCGCCGGTCCTTGTCGTTAAAATCCACCAACCCACACTGAAGCAGCGGGGTGGTTTACGCTTCAAGCTTCATCATCCTGAGGGGAGGCCTTAGCCCCTGCAGTGGGGTATTAATGAGCTGATTATATGGTAAGCACCCCTTCTGAAATTATTTGTGATCATAAACATCTCTTCAGCGTTAATATATAAGATGTTAACATTTCATTCGGCACCTTCATATCAATTAGTCTTTACGACAGCATTGAATCGGAGAAAGTTCAAAATTCGGTCAAGATTCAGTATTCGTCAGTGCGATCCGGCCGACCGAGCGTGGAAGACAGGGTTCCCTGTCAAAATATGTGTAAGCGGAAATTATATGGACGCGTAGTTTTTTTTCCTCGGTTTCCTCGTATTCATGATGGTCTGGATCATCAATGCTCTACTGATGGTTAACCATGATTTTTTTAAAAGAACACTTTTCTCAATGCAGGTTGTCTTTCTATATAGGCCTTCCTTAGTTCCTTCCATAATTTTCTACCGCGAGCTATGCTTCTCCAATCCTTTGGGAAATCAGTTTCCCATCTTTTCATTTGGCATCCTGTTTATCTTTTACTGTTTCGGGGCACCATTGCATGATGTCTTTCGTCCATTTTCTTCTGTTTGTTCTAATAATGTGTTCGATTCATTTTTTAATTTCTTTTTAAACGTCACTCACTTTTGTTTTTCTCCTTATTTTTCATTTCGATACCATTTCACGAGTAAGGAAACTCTTTTCTTAAGCAATCCCAAATAAATCCCGAAAATGCCGGCATTAATGAAATTGAATTTTCCAATATCCCTACTGAAGTTGTCGTTTTCAAAAGCATTGCTTTAATGATTGTAGCTTCCTTAATAATTGTATACAATTTCCGAACAATTCTTGCGCAATTACACGTAATTTATACTTGGGGATACATAAATCAACCGAATTTCGTTATTATATTTCTTAAGAGAATTTGACATGAAAATGGTATAACTTTGTGTTTAAAATTTATTGACCGCAATGTTTTGCGAAACTGAAGCCGTATTTGAGAACTTTCTTTATACCTTACATGAAAGGGCTTTGATTTTGCTTCAATACTTGTTTGTGTACATTTTCGGAGTGGAGGCACCGCGGCGGCCTCGGCCCATTAATGACTCCCTTTGTACTAGACAGGTTACTACGCGGCTATCTTATTTCAGGGAAAGCGATCGACAAAATCCAAAGTAAACATATACGATTCGTCTATTTCATATTTAATGTATATTAAATAAACTTGTTTTATAGGCTAAACTTTTATAGATAATTATTTTGGCGCACACAGCTTTATCAAAAGAACAGTAGGCCAGCTCGTCTCATCTTTGTCTGGGTTCAGATCATTCTCAACTTAGAGGTTTGTGTACTTGCAAAATTCCATACAAAAAAAATAGGTTGACTCTGCAGGCCATCCCTGCAACTTCCTGCTATTTTCGAGTTCAAAGCGCTCGAAAATTCGATTTTCGTGGTCTTTGAGCTCTTCGAGCTCATAATATTCATTTTCCGAGCTCTCCAAACCCAAAAACAGAATTTCTATATATTTAGAGTTCTTCAAGCTCAGAAACCTGGGACTTATCAAAGAAAATGTTATTTTGGAAATTTTTGAACTGTGATATCTTTTGGACGCTTCGTTCGATTTTAATGCAGTATACGGCTTTTGTGTAAAGTCAAAAATCGATTTATTTTAAAATCTCAAAGTTATGTCAAAAAACACTTTTTTCGGAAAAAAATTGTGAACTGCGATATCTGTTGAACGCGGCGTTCGATTTTGATATTTTTGGCAGCTTTCGACGCACTTCTTATGTACAAAAAACGTATATAAGTTTTCAAGTAGATCGGTTGGAAAGTCTCAAAGTGATTTAAAAAAACGTTACAAAAATTTTTTTTTTAAATATTTTGTAATAGCTTGAACGATTGACTTCAAAATTTAATCAGATCTAAGTATCAATGTACTTTTTCAAACGCTGTATCGCAGATCTTAATCGGTCAATCCGTTTTTATGATATCGAACGATCGTAATAACATAAATAGAATGGAAAAATCAAGTAACATAAATAAAGCAATGTGGCAAATAATAAACGAGAACACTAATAAAATCAAAAATTCACTAACGGAAAATATAACACTGAAAGTAAACAATGAAAATATATCGGAACCCAACCTAATAGCCAACACTTTTAATGAGTTTTTCGTGTGCGTGGCTACTTCTTCCAATACATGCCAGAAACCCAGAGGCAGACCAGTAATCTCTCAGGCAAGTAATACAATGTTTCTGGGCCCAGTTACGTCATCTGAGGTTAGTTTAATAAATAATTAAATAAACTAAATATAAGACTAGTTCTGGCTTTGACGAACTGCCACCAGTACTTATAAAACATTGTAGAGTCGAGCTTATAGATCCATTGTTCTTTTTAATTAACCAATCCTTTTCAGATGCCACTTTTCCAGAGTTATTAAAATTAACAATATAAAACCGATACCCAAAAAGAAAAACACCAACGACCTAAACCAATTTCGCCCTATTGCGCTTTTGTCCACTTTGTCAGAAATATTTGAAACCGCAATGGCAGACCGACTGCAATCCTTTTGTGAAAATTTTAATATTTATGACGACAAACAGCATGGTTTTCGGAAAATGAAATCTACCACAACCGCATTGTTTTCCTATACAAACGAAATATTGAATATAATTAATAAAAAAATGTACGCAGTGGCTTTGATGTTGGATATGAGCAAGGCTTATGATAGGGTTGGTCATGAAATACTTTTGGATAAACTGTACGGTATCGGAGTTAGAGGGCAACCCCATAAATGGTTCACATCTTATCTATCAAACCGTAAACAATTAGTGGAAATGGACAATCTAGACAAAGTATCAAATTATATTAATAAGACAAGGTCGCAAACAATACACATCTCTCACTCTATTCCACAAGGCAGTGTACTTGGATGTATATTTTTCTTGCTTTATATTAATGATTTAGAGAAGCCCTGACCGAAAGCTGTATCCTATATGCAGATGACATCTCAGTTGTGATACCATGTTGCCAATGTACAACAGCTTGACCAGCACCTAACAACTACGCTGAATTCAATAAAAGATTGGCTAACGGACCATAACTTACAATTTAACATTTCCCAAACAAAATTAATACAGTTTAAACCAAGACAAAATAGTTCTTTAAACTTGAATTTTACCTATGATTCGCGGAAACTAGATGATGTCTCAACGTTTACATTGCTAGGAGTAGTTGTGGATTCTGATGTGAGTTGGAAAACTCTTGTTGAAAAGGTTACCAGCAAACTCTCTCGTTTCACTTATTATGCCTTATATGAATTAAAAAAAACCACAAACCTGAAAACTGCGACCAGTGCATATTATGCGTATGCGGTTGAGATACGGGAGTGAGGCAATAGCGTAGAAGTACAACAACTACTTATTCTACAAAAAAGGTATATCAGAATTTTAGTGAAAATTCCAAAAATGGAAACTAGTCGGTCGAACTTTGCAAAAATAAATATACTTACTCTGACTTCCGTGTCTATTCTGCAAATATGTACATTTGTTAAGCAGCATCCAGATCTTTATACTAAAGCTATAGACAATTACTCGCAAACCCGAAACTTATGTCGTCAAGACCGATTAATTGCACCTTTCACTAAATTAAAAATAGTTGGCTCCGGAACTTACCACATGTTAATAAAAATCTATAACAAATTGCCAGTAGAAATAAGGTGTATAGAGATATTGCATTTATTTACCAAAAAACTAAAAGGATTCCTTGAAACTAAATGCTTTTATACTCTGCAGGAGTTCCTCGAACATAAATGAATACTGGAATAAAATTTTTGTATTTAAATTAAGAAGTACAGTGAGCGCGCCTTGCCATTTTTGCGTTTCATGGAAATATGTTGTACATGTTGAGACAAACTGGTCGGTGAAGGCATTTTGTTGGTATTTACAAAGGTGCCGAAGATACAAATCAAAGAAAATAGTAGGTATTCGGTTTGTTATAATCTACCGTGTAAAATAGCTATGATAGTACAAAGTTTTGTTGGTGGACTTGCTCATTGTATAAATATTGTACGAAATTTTTATTAAATTTGCAGTGCCTTTACAGGGTGATGTGTGCACTGTGTATTATGTATTGTATTACACATTGTATCACGTGAAGCAATAAAGGATTGATTATGATAACGACAAAAAAAGTAACACGCACACACACGCACGCACACATACGAACATCCAGTCGAAAATGGCCAGAATGGTTTCCCAGGACCTCAAAACGCGGAGATCTGATGAAAACTCAATTTCCGGAAATCGGACCCAAATCAATACCTAATTTCCCTTGGATAGCGGAAAGAAAAAAATTATATTCAGATCAAAACTATCTTCAACGATTGTTATTTTATTTTTAATTATTTTGATATATCGAGAGAAAAAAATTTAATGCGCATGTTTTTTTGGGAAATCGTTTTTTTTTCACATGTGAAAATGCATTAAGTTTTATGATGAACATGTGAAAAATATATTAAATTCGACAAAAAACACCACATTCAAGTGTTTTTTTTTTCTTTCAACGTAAAGAAATCATTAGCATATAGTTTTTATAGTTTTTGCTGATCTGTTTCCCATATAATTTTTATGTGCTAATCGGTTAAGGTTTAATGGGTTGCTACCGTTAACGCCGTTTCTATGGAAATTCGCAAGTACACAATCGTGTTAACGCCATTATTTGTTTGTGCAGTACGTGTCCCGGGTAGTGGAGAACCGAACCAAGATTGCACCGTGGCCGACACAGCCCGAGGCGCCTCGGAACCCTGCGCCCGGCGTGTGCCTGCCCGTCATCGTCACTTTCTGTCACCAACACAAAGTCTCCTACAATTTCACGATTTTTCCGAACTACATCGGACATTTCGGCCAGCGAGACGCACAGCAGGTAATGTCATATATTAATACGGTATGTTCTACGTCTTCGGATGCTATCTACAGAAATACATCAATATCTATTTTCGTGTATTCATGTAGTCTACTGCTCCAATTTCTAAAGATCTAAAGAATTCTTTAGTACTTAGAGTCATTTGGCTTTTAGGAACTTGAGTTAGTATGAAAGTAATTATAACCTCTACTACAGAACTTCAAGTAGAATAGCAGTGGTTATTTATAATCTTATGCAGCTAATTTAAATAAACTACAATTAACGCGTTCGCTGCGCTCACGTGTAATAGCGCATGTTACACGCGTTTTTTGCTGTAAACTCCATGTAACATCTGTTGATAGGTACATCGTCTCTTTGGCTATCCAACGGAATAGTTTTGTATTCGCGTTTTGGCGTACGGGAATATAGCCTCAAATAATATGGGAGTTTGCTTGAGACTACTGGCAACGTGATAAGTATAAAAAGTATCTATATATGCATATATTCGAAAAAATATTTAGGTAGTGTATCAGTTGTCTAGTACCCCATAACACAACCATATTAATTGCTGATTTTGGGATTAGATGGCACGGTGTGGGATGACTCACGTATTATTAAAAAAAATTGTAATATTTTACACCCAACCACGGAACAAATAGACATGTGTTAACATATAAACATTTACTCGTATATTTATATGTTTATATAACATATAAACATATAAACATTTGTCCCTGGCGGCAATCGAACCCCGATTCGGTTCTTTGGATTTGCAGTTGGGATCTCAGACCACTCGGGAAATCGGATCAGTTAGAATTCGAATAGTGAGCGTTTGTATTGACACCCAGACCGGCAAGTTTCGTTATGTACATAGGTACATATGTTAACGACGCTGGTGATTGGATCGGACAACTCGTCATCTTCTCAATCAAAAAGAAAAGCTCATCAATCAATCTTATGTTAAATTGATTTCATAACGCGGGGATCTATGGATTAATATAAACGTGCGAGCAGCCTCTATAGAAGGATTACCGGGGTCAGTCGCCGCCACTCCCTACTTCTCCGGGCTCCCTGTCAGCATAATTAATTTGGCAAGTGGAGACGTTTCAGTGACGAAAGCTCTTTACCTATAAACCTGTCAAAGATAGCGGCATAACGCCATAACGACGATGGCAACTTTTCGAATTTCAGTTGTTAGCGCTGAAAGCAGATAGCGTTGCAGGTGGATTGGACTGAAATCTCCATTCTCTTTGGCTATTTTCACAGCTGTTTATCAACTGGTTTGTTGCAAGTATTTTCAAAGTTATATATTTCTGCTTTTAATTTAAAAACAAAAGTAGATTAAGAAACGTGATACTCTCCAAAACCAACAACACAGACAACACTGACAACCGCGTTCGACAACCAAGCACTGCGTCATCAGTGCCATATAGCAACATAGTTTGGTACTTTCTGTTTTAAAGAAAATCTCCCATGCACGCGCCTTAATAATAATAATATAATAATAATATTTGGGACATCCCACGCAGCGCCATCTAGTCCCAAAGTAAGCAAGTACTATGCTTGTCTTATGGGGTACTAGACAACTGATACACATACATAAATATTCTTTTTTTATAATATATACATATATAGATATTTTGACACCCAAACACGGAAGAAATAAACATGTTCATGCACACAAATATTTGTCCCGGGCGGGATTCGAACCCGCGACGCTTGGCTCCGCAGTTAGGGTCTCTAACCACTCGGCCAACCAGTCAGTCAAGTCAAGTTCTTCAGTCAGTCGAGTCAAGTCAATCAGCTTTGGAACTATCTCATGTATTTGTACGATAGGTATCCGTATGACACTCAGTAAAACCCGCGGCAAGACGTTTATGGTATATTTCAATTCCAATATTTTACATTAAAATAAATGTAGTCGACGAAGACTTTTGAAATTCGCACACACGTTAACATTAAATTTTTTATTTCTACTCTCAAAAGAAATGTGTCAGTTTGTTTGTTTACAACGACCCGATCACGTTGTATATTAAAGAGTCCAACCGTTCTGGCGCTCCTCATAAAGATTTCATAAAAATTCATTGACCATTGCTTGTTTTTGACTGTAGATTCTGGAACAACACTAGTAACATGAGAGTCTCTAATCGAAGTTGAGGATGTGCACGTAAGAAATAATGGAATCGAAATAATAACAGCAATTACGTCACCGACGAAGCGCACCTCTCCAAATTTCAAAAACAGAAAGGTAGAGGGGAAGTAGAATAATTCGAGAAAGAATTGAATCAAAAAATAGACAGACAAAGAGAGATTAAGAAACAATAAAAAAATTTATAAAATAGACATAAGGAATAAAGTGGGAATAAATCTAATAACAAGCGATATAAATTTAAAAGTAAATATAGGAAATGAAGTTGTGGTAAAAGTAGTGTTACGGACGGACAGAGTAACGACTGCCATCTAGCGTCAACTAGTAAAACCACTGTGAAAAAGGGTTTACAACAAGGACAACACGAAACCCCTACTCAATACTAAATGGCGTTAGAGGAAAGAATGTTCTAGAATTATCTAATCTGGTCGATTACGTTCGTGCGAGTGGAGTGATTTCTAGAATGCACTCGATGTTCGTTACGACCTATATAAATAGCCGCAGGAAGACGAGCGAGTCAGTTCAGTTTTTGGGCTACTTTCGAGGCGACTTCGAAATGAAAACTAGTGATCAAGATTGATACCAGTGAAACCTACGACTTGGCTACGACCTAATACATCGTGAGTGCTTAGTGTTTGGACCTAGTGTTTAGTGTTTGGACCTAGTGTTTGTGTTGGACCTAGTGTTAGTGAATAAAGTCTTAAAAAGAGTCCGCAGGTCTTTCTCTCCAAATTCTTCGAACCTAACACGTTACAGTAGTATAAATGGAGAGTCAGAGAAGAAATTAATAGATAAAATAATCTATTTATATTTATAAAATATGAAATATTTCAAGAGGGAGAGGACAAATGGCAACGAGTTATAAAAGTCCTGAAAAACGAAAACTTTTACCCGAGCTTGTTTTGTGGTGTCACACTATACTTAAATACTCACCGTCTGCGTAATACAGGGTCAAACAGATTTAAACGAGTCGATCGATTTTCACGGCGAAGGATTCAAAACGCGCCCGAATAATACTTGACAGATAAAAAGCGGACAAAAGCCTCCATAGGTGTAATGTATCACGGCCTAACAATGGCGTTGAAATAACATCACGTCACGCACACAATACCGCTTTCCCACGCACACGCAACAGTAAACCGGGCTTTACTGGTGTCTCACTCTTTAAAGTTTATTTTGATATTTTTTGGTAATTTCGGTGACAGGAAAAGATCAAACATGTGCAACTACCTATTAGAGTTTGTCTGCGCTCTATCAAAATTGGATTAGAGACACCGAGTTTATAATATTGTATTACGATGGAATAAAGATCGCGTGAAACAACAAATACACGGTACCGGAGTTATTACTTTATTATATATGACATTTCTCTCCTTGCGTGCGTAGTGCTGTTCAAAATACCGAAGTGACTTATTTCTATCCGAAACATTTACCATATGAAAAGTTATCTTTAGACAGATATTGGATTTTACGTTCAAGCAGCTTTTGATAAGAACTCGATAATTAGAACATTAAATAAAAAATAGATTTTGATTCAGGCCAAACTTGAAGACTTTTCAAATCAAGTTTGCAGGTGGATTTTGTGCTGGTAGGTAAGGTCAAGTGAGCGACTTTTTAGCATATTGTTTTATTTTTACATTATGATAAGGTGCTGATAGATAAGGGCAAAGACTTTCACTTGACTGCATTTGCAAAATCCATCTGCTCACAAAGGCCTTTAAGTTTGCTTGCCCGAACTGTACTTAATGAAACCTGTGGCCGTGGTTGGATAATTCAAATCATAGAGTAAATAAATTTGACAGGAGCCTTTGGTTTTAATCTATACTAATATTATAAAGCTGAAGAGTTTGTTTGTTTGTTTGTTTAATCGCGCAAATCTCAGAAACTACTGATTCAAATTGAAAAATTATTTTTGTGTTGGATAGTCCATTTATCGAGAAAGGCTATAGGCTATACTATATTACGCTACGACCAATAGGAGTGGAGCATCAATGAAAAATGTTGCAAAAATGGGAGAAATTATTCCTTTTAAGAGTTTCCTTCGCGCGCGCTGCGTAAACGGTTGATGTTAAGCAAAAATCATGTATAATGGAATTGTTCCCCTTTAAAAGTTCTAACCAAAAGTTTGCGACAGCATATGTATATATTTTAAGGTTAACTCGCTATAATCTTTTTTATGACAATAAAATTTGTTCTAACATAATGTACTATTTGCGAAGATGTTTTTTAAACGTGATATTAATCCTTATCAAATTAAATACCTAGGTTAGTTGTCTTAAGCATTTCATGCATATTATAATTGCCCTTTATACCATACAATTTAAATCAATATCTTAGCAGTTTTTATCAAAATACGAAAACTATAGCGGAAGAAAATAAATTCGCTGTCTGCCTCCGTTCGTTAACTTTTTACTTCCAAACCACGCAATAGCCTTTGATACGGTTTTCTGTAAAATCTTATTTTCTTATTATCTTATAATCTACATAATAGAAATACTTATTATAAAGCTGAAGAGTTTCTTTGTTTGTTTGAATGCGCTGATATCTGATACTACCAGTCGGGTTTGAAAAATTCTTTTTGCCTTTGATAGCCTGAATCTAGCGGAGGGTTATAGGCTATATATATGAAAACGAACTGTCTGTCTATTCGAGCAAATCGGCTTCGGCCAAAACGGCTTAACCGATTTTGATGAAACTTTACACATATGGAAAGGATGTAGTCAAAAGTGACATACAGAACTTTTTGTCTGTCTGTACGTCTATCTGTCTAAACCGATTTTAATGAAACATCACAAGTATGAAAAGAAGGTCGTCAAAACTAACAAATGTTACTTTTTGTCCGTCTGTCTGTCTGTACACGTGTATCTGTCTATTTGAGCTAATCTCCAAAACGGCTGAACAGATTTTAAGGAAACTTTGCAGACGGGAAAGGAGTTTGGGAAGAGATTTGACATTAGCTACTTTTTGTCCGTCTGTTTGTCTGTATGTCTCTGTCTATTCAATTCAATTTTATCTATTCGAGCTAATTTCCAATACGGCTGAAGAGATTTTAATGAAACTTTGCAGACGTGAAAGAAGGTTGTCTAGAGTGTCATAAGCTACTTTTTGTGTTTGTTTGTCTGTCTATCTGTCTTTAGTTTGTCCACACTGATCTATCAACTACTACAGCCAAAACTACTAAGTCTAGGAAGCTTAAATTTGAAACATAGGTTTATTTTATAACGTGAGCATTAAGTAAAGAAAGGCTTTTTTAGAAATTTCTAACTTAAGGATGGGAATGGAGGGACTTAAATAATGGCGTGTTTCAGGGTTTTTAGATTTCCACATTTTATGGGTGGGAAACGGAAGATGAAAAATTGTATCGTTTTTTTAACGGGTGGAAGGGGAATGAAGATTGAAAGTTTGAATGAGTGTAACCAAAATTTGTTCCAGCAAAAAGTACGTATAAACCATCTCGAACGTTAATAGTACCTATAACGGAAATTTGTAGTCTACGCAAGCGAAGCTGCAGGCGGTCGCTAGTAGAGTCATAAATGTCACTTCACAGTATCGAAAATGTCAAACACAAATTCGCGGGGATGAAGCCCGGCGCGCGGGGACTTCGCGGACTGAACTTGCCATCTTGCACCAGCTAAATAGAGTATGCGTGGTTAGACGGTAAACGTACAAGAGGACTTCTAGTCAATTCGTACTTTTATGGTTCAAATCAAATCAGACTACAGAATTGAAAGCGAGACACTACAATGGCCTGTATCAAGTAAAACTTGTGTAGATTGCGCTCTCGGCGAAGGTACCTTCTTTACAAATTGTGACATTTATATTTTGTAAATATATTTTATTTTTGCTGTAATAATGTATTTATTCAACGCTGTCAGTGACTCGATTAAAAGACATGTTACGTAAGCGGAAAGCATCACTGAAAAGGAAAAGGCTTATTTGACGTATTTTAAGATTATGTTACATATATTGGTTACATGTATGATTTGATTTGATAAAGAGGCGAGCAAGAGATTGTAATAAATAATGTCTCGTCCAATTTAAATTTTCCAGCAATCTTGTAGATTTGAGTATTATGACCTTTATTGTAATTTAACTGACCAGTTAGCCGAGTGGTTAGAAACCCTAACTGCAGAACCGAGGGTCACCGGTTCCATTCCCGCCCGGGACAAAAATTTGTGTACATGAACAGGTCTATTTGTTCCGTGTCTGGGTGTAAAAGTATCTATATATGTATATATTATATTAAAAATAATCAAGTATATATCGGTTGTCTGGTACGCCATAATACAAGCATAATAATTCCTTACTTTGGGACTAGATTGCGCTGTGTGAGATATCCCAGATATTATTATTATTAACTTCGATGTTTTAGAAGAAGACTGTTTAGATGATGACAAATATGTTCCATGTGTTGACAAAAAATGTTTATCTCAACGAAGCTGTTGATTGCCAATTTTTCTCCACGGGGCGGCATGGCGTTTCTTATCTGTTTGAAAACGATGGACTCCTCGTTTTTTACATTTTAAAGCTGCACACTGCGGAACTATCCTAATATCAGGTATATGTTTATAAAAATCAAATTTTTGAATGAACCTGACAGTCGATTGAGTACCGTCGCTTATGCGCCACCTGGCGAGGGAAAAGGGCAGTGATACACCCTATTGAAAAAAAACCGGTCAAGTGCGATTAAAACTCGCGTGGAAAATGTTCCGTATTATAAATGATCACATTACCTACTATGTTTGTTTGTAAATGTAAATTTACGTCAACAGTTGAACCCGACTTCTTCATATAAATATGATACCATTGTAAGCACTAGGCCAATTGACTTTATTAGTTCTCAGTGAAATGAAGCGAAACATTTACCAAATACGTATTTTCACTTCACGGATATTTTTTATTTTCCGCGGTAATCAAAGGCTTCGGATTTTCGTTTAGGTTTTCCTCTGAACTATAGGTAAAACCCTATAATCTTATTTAAAAATTTTGAGCTCAGCAGTTCTGGAGGTAGGCAATCGTCGATTTTTGTGTATTTTCTTTAATTAATTGTAACTATACATTTCAAAATTATTAAAATAATATCATTTGATATATCACATGATGTAGATATGTAAGATTTGTTATTGTTTTTCTAATACGGCCCCAAAAATGAGAGTTCGCTTATTTAAGCTATACGCGATTACGATCGCGTTATCGACAGACGGACAGACAGACAGACACCAAAGTGATCTCAATGGGTGCCTTTTTTTCTCTCGTGTGTGTGGAATCTTAGAATAATTACATGTCCAAAATAAAATTACTGAAATTTTGTTTTAACGGTACCTAAGTTAAGGTTAAAGTAATATTTCAGTATTACTCGGAAATGTAATTAAACGAAATTAATTTCTCTTTTTTGGTTAATTTACATTTTAGCTTTTAAACACGAATCTAAAAGGAAGTTATCTTAACTAATTTACGCTTTGTGAAATTGTTCTCAAAATGTATAATTTTATTTTTCCATTAAGTAACAACTTCTGTGTATTTATTTCATTTCGTAATGAATAACTATGAATACAGCATAGACAAGACTACTACAAGGCTATTGTACACTATATAAATGTGCATATATTGAATACTACATATTAGTTATTTCTGAACTGCAAATTTGATATTGATATTGAAAAGCAGAGCAGTAAAAATAGAAGTAATCTAGAACGTGGATTCACAGAACAATCCAGAAATACAAAAAAGAAACAGGTATCTTTTATGGGAATCCCCTTTCATTCTTACCTTTATTATATTTTTATTATTTGTTGTTGTAGCGGCCATAGTAAAAGACACTCTGTGAAAATTTCAAATGTTTTTTTTTTCCCTTGCGACGGGAAGGCGGATAAAACTGCTGAGCTTCCGCGCGCCCGGGCGCGCGGGGTATGTGGGAGTTGCACCCACTAAACAACCGCCTGAAGCAGAATAGGGACGCGTGTCGTTAGCCCGAAAGCTCCTACGACTTCATCGAAGCGGCCAGGCGGCACACTAGGGTGTCGCCGGCGCGGTTATTTCAAATGTCTACCTATTACAGTTCAAGCGATACAGTCCTGTGACAGATGGACGGGTGGACAGCGGAGCCTTAGTGATAGGGTTCCCATTGAAACCCTTTGGGTATGGAACTGTAAAAAGCACTTAAAAATATACCTATAGGTATCTAAAAAAATTTTACTGCTTGCGAACAGATTACAATTTTACAAAGCGTAATCTCTCTTAATACAATCAGAGATTAGGTTACGTAACGTGAATCTTTTACATTAATTGAAATAAAAATCGAGAAGTTTCGAAATTAGTCTTTTGTTACGGAAAAAATCTCAAAGAAATTTCGGGAAATACCTACCAATTAAATAGAACAGAACAGGGACAATTACCCTACGCCTAGATTGTGAGGCATCTATCTATTTATACACTAAGTGACCTGCCCCGGCTTCGTACGGGTAGCAGAGTACATTGAGTACATGCCTAAATTTTTTTACTGTTGTAGGCATATATCTTGTTGCATTGCGTCGAGTAGAATGTCCTTTATTTTTCGAATATTATTTTTTTGTAACACATACCCTCTAATTACTTTTATTATGTGTTCATATACTCCCAGTAAAAAATTCGACTCATTGTATAAACGGTAACCCGTGCCGACGACTTGCATCTTAATAATGTTCATACAAATTGCACGTGACGAGTGACGCGTACTTTGCAAGTAGTTATTGTAGTGCCGTTTTCAGTAAAAAAATTAACGGATCTCCTGCTGTCGCACGAACATATCACGACATTGGAAATGAACCTAACGGAATAAAGTAAACACACATATTTTGGATAATATTTATCGAAATAAATTTTTTTCCCAAAAAAATAACACAACTGTATCTGAATAAGCTTAAAACTCCGAAATATAACATTCTATACGACATTTCGATCAAACAAACCGAATTAGTACGAAATGTAACACCGACGCATATCCGACTTCCAACTATGGGCACCCTTAACCACTACTTCTGGTTGTCCGATTCTAACAATTTTAGTCTCAATCGATCCCCCGTCTAATTACCCCGAGCATTTTTGTTTATTTTTTTCTTATTCGGACGTAGTTCTCGAGATATCGGGCTCCCAAAATGAAAATCGGGGAAAAATTGCAATTTTTTTTGTTTTTTGCCAATTTTTTTTTTGTTTTTGAACTTTTTCTAAATTGTCTTTTGCCATCTTGTAGAGCTCGCCGAGTTGCATCTTTTGACACCACGTTCATCCCGATATCTTGAAAACCCTTCGTGCAATCTGCCTGTCTCACAAAACTCCGAAATGACCCCCTATACTCCAACGAAATGAAAGTCATTTCCAATGACAACCTAGCGTCGAGCATACGGATTAGTTTTAATTAGATTTAAATGTAATAATGTTCATCTTATTTGGAGTTGTTTTTAATGTATTTTATTTATAATTCTGCAAATATATGAAAAAGCAAAGTATATAAATACAATTTAAAAAACTAAAATATTTCTTTGGTTACATCATTTATAACTTATGCCTAGGTAATTATATTACGCATGTCGCGTCGGTATTGGATCGCTTGAATTTATTTTGTCAGGCGATAGTTTTAATTTTACGATAACTCTGATATTAATTTAAATTGTATGGTGTAAAGAGCAATTATAATGTGCAAGAAATTCTTAAAGTAAGTAACATATTTAATTTGATAGGGATTAATATCGTATCCGTGTAAAAGAACAATTCTTCCATACATTGTTTTGTTATATTTCAAAGGATTATGCAGCGTTTTCGATGAAAGCTCCCAGTCGCTAGTCGGCTTTATTTTCTCCGACATTTTCAACAACCATCGTTATATTTAAACTAAATTACACAAAACATTAATGAATTACGCACAAAAAACTTTTGTGTTGAATCACTCCGTCCATTGAGGACAATTGAAGTTTTTGAGTTTATTGCGTTCAGACAGACAGACGCGGCGGAGGACTTCGTTTTATAATATGTAGAGATAGTGATGTTATCATAAAAATAAACGTTTCAACTCATAAAATTGTAAGTTTTGTTTCATTTCAGGACATTTTAGGCGATAGAAAGTAAATAGTTTATTTCCGTGTATTTATCCAAATGAAGGAAAAAGATTCACAAGGCTCTTTCAGACAACAGGTCTGAAAATTGTACAGATGACTTCTATGTTGTATATTTCTTTTTCCTTCGAATATTAGACTTTCGCAATATTGAGCGACCACCTAGCTAATGTTTTACTGTTTTTATCTGCGATACTTAATGTTTTTAAAGACAGCTATGTGTCATCTTTATTCAGGATCTGGAGATTTACGACGCGGTGGTGGACGTGAGATGCTACGAACTGACTGCGCTATTCCTGTGCTCGCTGTTCGTACCCAAGTGTGGACCCCTGGGACATATGGTGCGCCCCTGCCGTAGCCTTTGCCAAGGTATATCATTATGTTATGGTAATATTTGTACATATCGTTACGGGTTATAGTTAGTCCAGATATATCGGATGCTCCTTACTTACGGTACTTTGTTACGAAACAAAATCACGAACTGTTTCAATCACAATTCACAAAAAACAAATTACACTTTTATTGCACTTATCAATCGATCGGAAAGAGACAACGCTATACCTCTAGTAATTCACCTGAATGGGATAGCAAATTAATAAACGAATGCATTGGTCAAACTGACGACTCGTCTGTTAGTTGATATTTGTAAAATCAACGTTTCAGCACTCTGATCAAAAATGAATATTTATTTAATCGGCAATTAACAAATCAACGATTTGAACAGCGTTTCAGATAAAGGGTGTAATAACAGGAATTATATTAAAAGGAAATAAAAACAATTTTTATTTCATTTGTATATCCTAAATCATGGACCATTATTCGACACCACGTTTATAAAATTGGGTTAAGGATAGGCCGTGGGTGAGCAACATATACGCATTAATCCACACTTATATAATTATGCGCAAAATATATTCTCCCTCCATTATATATACTATTTACCAATATGCATGCATATATACGCATAAAACACTTGACCGCAGTAAAAACGCGGGTAAAACAGTTGATGTAAGAAATGTGCATTAGAGTTTGTTAGTAAATAAAATGTTGGATATTGCGTTTCGGATCTCATATTAATATTGATTGGAATTCTCAAAAAGTGACGAAAATATTGAAATCTGAAGCTGAAAATTGCAAGCACGTGTTTACCTCTAATGATAGATAGGTATTTAGGTATGCTGTGGCCATCACCCATCGTAAAAGAGTGACAATTTTTTTTTCAATTATTCAATGAAATATTTCGGAATTATGTAACATAATCTTGAAATACGTCTCAATAGTAAATTTATTACTTTCTGGAAGAACTTCACCACAAAGGCGCATTCAAAAAGTGCCGGTTCCTCTCAGAAGAATAGGCAAGAAACTGAGAGAAGCTCTTTTCAAAATTATAAACATTTTTTGAACAATATGTGCTTAAAGATTGATATAAAGAAGATGTCCTATATTCAATATTTAAAGTATTTCACTGAAAGAAAATTGAAAGAAATTCGATTTCTGGTTGAGGCAAGCAATTTTGAGAAAATCTTTGAATTGAGTGTAACATATTTTTTTTAAATTAAGTGAAGTTTTCTTGCAGTGAAATGTCCTATCTTCAATATTTGAAGTACTCTCCCCCGGTCGTGTGGTATAGCCGAAAGACGGCCTATATACACGTCCTATATTTTATATTTTTTTTACAAGACTAATATTGTTTAAGTGTCAATAGCTTTTCCCCAAAGCAGAATGTCGTCATTGTACTATGAAGGTGACTAAAATAAACTAGGCATATCAATTATTTATTATTCCTATTCTCCTAATTGCAAAACTATAGAGTTCACTTTATCAGCCACTCTGTAATTGACATGGTGTTTATTCATCATAATTTATGTGAACAGAGACGATGCGGCGTTGCGGCTTCTTCCTGGAAGTGTTCGGGCTTTCGATGCCTGATTACCTGCAGTGCGAGATCTTTCCAGAGTCAACTGACACTGACGTCTGTCTTGGCAACCGTGAGGTGAAAGAGGCGCGATTCAGAGCTGCCAAACCAGGTCAGTGAAATTGGTGCGCAAACACCAAAAATTGCTCTCTTGACTGACTCTATGTCAAGCATAAGAACAAATTCGAACCATCTAACTCCAACCATTATATCACAGCCATATCTATACTGTTATCATACGAATAACTAATAATGCTAACGCATAGACACACATCGACACTTAAGAAGGGGCTGCACGCGTGAACGCCCACACAAACGCTTATAGTCTCATTTAGGTTAGACCTAAGTTTATATGTAGCCAAAACTTCTAAATTTTTATAAACATACTAGTTATAGAAATTTCGTAGTAATCATAAATATTCGTTTGTACCTATAACTAGCACGTTTATAGAAATTTTCCAACTTTTTTCCAATATCTTTGAATGTTGCTGTGTGTAATGTGTAAAACCTAACTAGTCTGTGTAAAACAGCTGTGACGAATGACATGTTCATTCGACAAGAATAAACGAATTCGATTGATTAGTTTGGTATCCTATGTAAACTTTCGACTTTTTGCCCTCCACTTATCTTCGAGTCCCTTCCAATTATTTTCGTGCAAACACCACATGTTGTTCCATTGTTCATTACAACGTAAAGAAAGCACAAATAGAGAAACACACTCGTATTTATAATATTTAGGATTGTAACCCCACATCTATGCCTATGCAGTGTGCGTGTCGGGATTCCAATGCGATGTCCGCCGGTGCATCCCGAGCGACTGGCGCTGCGACGGCCACGTGGACTGCGAAGACCGCTCCGATGAGCTCAATTGCCGCGTGTGCCAGCGCAGCGGAGATGTGCATTGCGGCAACCAGCACTGCATCAGCCAGGCACACATGTGCGACGGTCGCCTTGACTGCCCGTGGGGGCAGGATGAGAGGAACTGCTGTCAGTAAACACGTTTAGCGCTTTTTCCTACACAAATTAAATTAGAAATATAGGAATGTATTTGTACACGTAAGGCCAACTATCCTGTCTCCGCGGATCAAAGAGAACCCTGTTCACAAATTAGTGCATTCTGTGTACATGCAAACGTCTGCCATCTATCGCTTATGAGCTGTAGTCATTCTACACTTTCTCTGATTCATGTCCTTTTTTTCCTTCTGCGTGGAGATACAATGATCAGGCATACCAATGTCGGACATAAAAAGTGTTTTTTCTTATTACAATAAAAACAATCAAAGCTAAGTTTATGCTAATTGTGCCAAAAAGGCTCTACAACAGTTTTATGTTCTCTATAACTCATCAAAGTAAAAACTTACCTAACTTAATTAAGTGTAATTCCCTACGGTCATTCATAGCAAAGCTTTGCAATCATAGCTACTATTTTACAACTAATACGAAATGTGAACAGCTCGTTACACTGTATCCATAGACCTCTCATATTAAACTAGACACGCAGTCGAAAGTTCTAGAAAAGCAAGTTCATCAGAAAACGTCCAGCGTCCGAAGCGAACGACCATGTACAGATAGCAAAAAGGCATTCAATCAAATTAGGGCGTCATTTCGTTATAATAAGATTCAATGTCAGCTGAATCATATTTTAAGGATCTTGTCACGTCGTTGCGTGGTGACAAGATGCATCGTGGACGTTTTTTGAGCCATCTTTACGATTGTGAACAGTGCGCCTGAGCGAGAGGAATGGTGATGTGGGACGTGGCGAGCTGCAGGTGTACAGAGCCGCTAACCACTCCTGGTTCCCGGCTTGTTTGCTGGCGCTCGATGAACCCACCGCCGCCAACCTGTGCACGATGTTGGGATACGCGTAAATATTATCTTCTCTTTTACATGCGTAATAGTATCCAATAAATAGATAGTAAGTATACACTCCACACGCCCGTTCGAACTTTCAGTACGTTCTATTTCATAATTAAGACGCAAATTACATACATAAACTAATGTGAATACGACACGGATGCACATAACAGTCGCGCGTGACAGAAAATGGCTCTAATCTGTCCTACGTTCAGCGTCTTGTTTTTAGCATTATGCGAATCCCTTAGTCCTGTCTCATCCACGTAGCAAATTGCCGTGAGGCCTGAATCAGCTTCTATGTCGACGCGACGCAACGAATTCGCCACTCTTGTATAACTGAACTGATTCTCGTTATACTTAAAGTTATAAAAATTGTACGAGTCTCGGTGCAAATAACGACGATGTGCAATCATGTGACTGCTGACGCGTCGCTATCGAATTGCTATTTATTTGCTTTCGCGCTTAACGGCGAGTGTTCTAATGGCATGGCGGCGTATAAATAGTGGACTTCTAATGCAACAAATAAAAAATCAAACGTTCTAGGGGAGGGAAAGGAAAAGGTTGAGGAAAGAAGGGTGGAGGTTTTCCTTTTTATGCATCGAGTAAATAAATTTGACAGCAGCGTTTGGTTTTAATAGAGTCATTAATGTGAATTCACAGTATCGAAGTGCCATTATGCAATTTCGCATGGTTGAAAATGGTGCAGACCGGCGCGCGGGGACCTTGCGACTGAAACTCGGACTTAAACTTGACATCTTGCACTAGCTAGCTAGAGTATGAGTGGTTAGATGGTAGATGTAGAAGAGAGCTTCTAGTCAATTCGCGCTTTTATGTTTTTATGTTATTTCTCTCAGTGCATGGGAAACTGTAAATGATCGACTGTTAACCACACACTGCTTACTATTATAATTTGTGTTTATCTAACTAAATTTACTCACTAACTTAATGAACTAACTTTAAGCAGTAACTTGGCAGAAAGAAAAACCACATTTTAAAGCGTGTAACTACTTTGTAGGTACCTACTATATAAATGGAATAAATGGGTAACCCACGCATATAATACACACTTGACATTAATAAACTTTTTATCACATAATACGACATAAATTACCTACTCTTACGCCGATTTTAACGATACTAACCAAAGACGAGTCAATGACAGGTAACATTTTGATGTTCACTAGATGGCGCTTCTGTGACGTAGGTGACCGTGACATGGTTAAACCTAGTCAAACGCAAAACATTTTGTAGTATCATGACGAATTATTTCCATCACATGTATTACAGTCAATGCAGTATGTCTGCCTGTTCCGTTTTCGGTTAAGCCACTGAACTGATTGTCATTAAAGAATTGAAATTTATCTTTCATTTACTCGTACTGCATGACCAGCTTTTTAGGTGGTATGACCGTATCTGCTTTTCTTAGTATAATATCTTTGTTTATGCGTTATACGCATACGCAGGTCTCTGAACAGCAGCATGTCGGTTGGTGGTACCGCGCGTGCAGGCACAGTAGTAGGCGTGGCACACTCTTACCGCACCTTTCTACGCAGTGAAGGAGGCCTGCTGCGAGAACTCAAAGAGTGCCGGCACGACTCCTCGCACGTACATCTCGTTTGTCACAACTATGGTGAGTCAATTTCAAATAATAGTACAATAATATCCGATCAATTTGCTATTTATTAGAACTCGGTACGCGCTGTCTTCATTATATTCCACAGCTGGAGGAAAGCGGAGGCGGTATTGGCCATATACATTTCGCATCGAGTGAATGCACTGTCACTCTGAAATTTGCCTAATTCCTGAAATTGGCAGTACTGTTTTGCTCAGATAACATATTTTAGCTAATAGAATTAATCCACCCTAAAAAACCACATAATAGTGTCAACTATCAAAGTAGGTAAGATTCTATAAGTAGAATATCTTCGCTTTGAATAGGCGACACAAGTAGAGAAGCGGTGCGGTGGGGCAGAGGACGCTTCCCGGCGACCACTACCGCGAGCGTCGGGAGAGTAGACCAACAAGGTGTAGTTAATTTAAAAAAAAAAGGTATTAAAATGTCACAGAAGTTTACGTGGATTTTAATCACTGCTATTCATAGATAGCAACCTAGACAAACAGCTCAACGTGCTCTCCGAGGGATAGAGTCAGTAATAGTTATGTACATAAGTCAGAAAAAACTCATTGGTGCATGCCCTGGGATTTGAACCACGGCTTTCTAACAAGAAGCGTGCTTGCTACCACTCGGCTATCACGGCTAGTAGCAAGAAAAAAAGTTTATGGCATTTTCGAAATCCTGGCAAAAGGGATAATTTGCAGACGTGTGAACTTCTCAGCTAGATTTTGTTTTCCTCATCTCTGTTTCAGTTTAGCAAAAAACTCGCCAATGAGTCAAAAATTAACTAAGTACAATCGAACTCGTTTGTTACCTACAAAATGCCTGCCGAGAGAAATTGCAGGTTGCGTCTGTTTATTACATAGAACTGAA
Source organism: Luffia ferchaultella (assembly GCA_949709985.1). NCBI lineage: Eukaryota > Metazoa > Arthropoda > Insecta > Lepidoptera > Psychidae > Luffia > Luffia ferchaultella. The sequence goes on along the minus strand of OX453240.1, from coordinate 1,713,881 downwards.
CGAAAGTTCACACGTATATCAAGGAATGTTGTAGCTACCGGTAGACAGATTTTTTTTTAAATTTAGTTATAGTATTTTAGTTACGTCTTATTTCCGTAGTGAGACAGTTCAAAAAGGCTTTATGTTTAATTTTTAGTCAAACACGAGACATATCAAAAAAGGAAAAAGGTACAGGCGTGGCTTATACGGTTTACAGTATGATTCACCTAAATATTCGTGTATGTTGATTTAGAAAATAACCGAGGATTAGACACGGACCGCCGAAATGCACCCAAATCGGATTTATCTGGTATTTCTTAATGGTGCCTGCGTGTCTAAATCTAAACATCAGGGCATAATTTTATTTTCCTTTGAGTATTAAATAGAAAAATACGTACCTAAGTCATTATTAGTATTAATTTATTGAATATCGCAAATTCAAATTGCAATACTTAGCACTGCATATTATTGCTTTCTATTTAAAACTTTCACTTGCCACAGAAAAACTAAAATTTCTTTAAAATACAATCCTTGCTAATTATATACGACACCAAATACGGATTGCCTACTCATGAGTAAATACTCCGTTATCCGTTTGACGACCGCTTAGCCTAGTGGGCAACGACCCTACCTGTGAAGCTGGAGGTCCCGGGTTCGAATCCCAGGTCGGGTCAGTGTTTATATGATGAATATTAATACTGGCACCGGGTCTTGATTGTTACATGTATGTGGTGTCTTCGCTTGGTACCCAAAATACAAGCTAAGGCTTAGTTTGGGACCTAGACGTTGTTGTGATTGTGTGTGTTATTATTATTATTACTATCTGTTAAGTATAATTCTCTTAACTTGGAAATAATTAATAGGATAAGAAAATTTCCTCTTAAAATTATTCAGTGCACAATGTAGGCTTTCATAACGTCCAAAGCAGGCTAGGAAAATATTTGCGGACTCTGGTGATTAATATTAATAATACCAACTACGGAGGTTGCGTGGAAAGTTGCGTGAGAAACTGCTTTAGTAATCTGGTAAAAGAGTGTGTAGTAGGACATGAACACCCTGTTGCTATCATACCACATACACAAGCGGAATAAACCAAACAAAAAAGTGAGTGCTTGTGCGTATATACCTATTCATATAAAATGTTATTTACTGTAAAAACTGTACAGCTAGGACAAACGAACTTCTGACAAACGGTCAAGTATCGAGCTTATAATGATTAAGAGTTACCTTAGCAGTAGGGTAACCAAACATTTAGGTTGTCAGTGTTGCGAATTTTTTTCTCTCGGTAACCGCTAGCTTGCGCCGCGTGCTATTTGAAACTGTTTGTTTAGTTCGGTAAGCTGAACGTATTATTAAAGTTTGGACTTCGTTCGGGTGAACACGGCATATAGTACTGCGGGGCATGGGGACGTTTACGTTTACGTGACATCTCCACGCTCCACCACATACGCTAGCTGAAGTACTTTTAACGTAAATCAACGGAAAAAAAGGACAAAAGTACCTATACCAATTCGATGGTTATTCGAGTTACCCCAATCCGCGAAACGTGACGACCGACGGTAGCTACGTAGCCACACATAGCAAGAGTGATTCGCTGAATTCGATCCGATCGCCATTCGATGAGGTTAAGCCCGAACCCGCGGAAGCGTGACGAATGACGACGATGGCCACATTAATGTGATGACACAGAATATTCGCCGGATCCCGATAGTGCGGAGTTTCAGATCTAAATTCGCTGTCACGGTAGAAATTATGTATTAAGTATGGTAATCACTGAACCTTTGCCGCACGACTGTCCACATTATAAGAACACTGCAACTAATAGATTTTTTCATGTATTGCAACACTGACAGACCGATTGGCCGACTGGTTAGAGACCCTAACTGCTGAGCCAAGGGTCGCCGGTTGGATTCCCGCACGGGACAAATATTTTTGTGCATGAACATGTCTAATTGTTCCGTGTATGGGTGTAATAATATCTATACATATATGTTTATATTATAAAGAATATTTGTGTATGTATATCAGTTGTATAGTAACCCATAATACAAGCATAGTGCTTGCTTACATTGGGACTAGATGGCGCTGTGTGTGTGGGATGTCCCATGTATTATTATAATGATTACTGTAATCGGTATCCAATCAAAATCTAAAAACGCAAATTACTTAATAACCGGTGTGAAGTTAGCAGCCAAAGTTAGCAGCCAAATTATAACCCGGCCGAATTAAGAATACCAAAAGTAACTAACAAGGTATTAAAGAATATAAACTACGGTTTACAATTAAAAACGTTGTTTTGGAAACGTCGCGAATATTAAAATGCAAAAATTTTAAAAATTTTAAAATTTTTTGTTGTTTTGAAAAGTTTACAATAATTTTCGTTAAAGGATGAAATAATGATCTTGCTAAAAAAAATTGCCTCGAGGACTTCATTTCTCAATTACTTCAGGATTTTAGAAATTATGAAAAAATGTATACGAAAATACTATATCGAATTTAAGTTTTCAAACGCTTGTAAACATTGCTTATACAAGTGTCAAGGCCACGTTTCTCCGGGGTATACTAATTTTTTTTAAAGGACATTGAAATGCTCTTTCCAAAAAATAATGTCAGAAGTACTCGGGGGATTTAAAAGTTAGGAGAATTTTAAGATTAAAATATATTATAAATCTTTTTTAAAGTATTGAATATAATTTTCATTAAAATTATAAGGCGACGTTTATTCGAGATACTACTTAATGGTTTACAACAACACAGGAATGGTCTTTCTGAAAAACATTGTCTAAAGTACTTCAAGCGTTTAGAAATAACTAAAAAATATATACGAAAATACTATATCAAATTTAAGTTTTCAAACGCTTGTAAACATTGCTTATACAAGTGTCAAGGCCACGTTTCTCCGGGGTATACTAATTTTTTTTTAAAGAACATTGAAATGCTCTTTCTAAAAATATATGTCAGAAGTACTCGGGAGATTTATAAGTTAGGAGAATTCAAGATTAAAATATATTATAAATCTTTTTTAAAGTATTGAATATAATTTTAATTAAAATTATAAGGCGACGTTTATTCGAGATACTACTTAATGGTTTACAACAACACAGGAATGGTCTTTCTGAAAAACATTGTTTAAGTACTTCAAGCGTTTAGAAATAACTAAAAAATATATACGAAAATACTATATCGAATTTAAGTTTTCAAACGCTTGTAAACATTGCTTATACAAGTGTCAAGGCCACGTTTCTCCGGGGTATACTAATTTTTTTTTAAAGAACATTGAAATGCTCTTTCTAAAAATATATGTCAGAAGTACTCGGGAGATTTAAAAGTTAGGAGAATTTAAGATTAAAATATATTATAAATCTTTTTTAAAGTATTGAATATAATTTTAAATAAAATTATAAGGCGACGTTTATTCGAGATACTATTTAATGGTTTACAACAACACAGGAATGGTCTTTCTGAAAAACATTGTTTAAGTACTTCAAACGTTTAGAAATAACTAAAAAATATATACGAAAATACTATATCGAATTTAAGTTTTCAAACGCTTGTAAACATTGCTTATACAAGTGTCAAGGCCACGTTTCTCCGGGGTATACTAATTTTTTTTTAAAGAACATTGAAATGCTCTTTCTAAAAATATATGTCAGAAGTACTCGGGAGATTTAAAAGTTAGGAGAATTTTAAGATGAAAATATATTATAAATATTTTTTAAAGTATTGAATATAATTTTCATTAAAATTATAAGGCGACGTTTATTCGAGATACTACTTAATGGTTTACAACAACACAGGAATGGTCTTTCTGAAAAACATTGTCTAAAGTACTTCAAGCGTTTAGAAATAATTAAAAAATATATACGAAAATACTATATCGAATTTAAGTTTTCAAACGCTTGTAAACATTGCTTATACAAGTGTCAAGGCCACGTTTCTCCGGGGTATACTAATTTTTTTTTAAAGGAAAAATGAAAATTATATTCAATACTTTAAAAAATATTTATAATATATTTTAATCTTAAAATTCTCCTAACTTTTAAATCCCCCGAGTACTTCTGACATTATTTTTTGGAAAGAGCATTTCAATGTCCTTTAAAAAAAAATTAGTATACCCCGGAGAAACGTGGCCTTGACACTTGTATAAGCAATGTTTACAAGCGTTTGAAAACTTAAATTCGATATAGTATTTTCGTATATATTTTTTAATTATTTCTAAACGCTTGAAGTACTTTAGACAATGTTTTTCAGAAAGACCATTCCTGTGTTGTTGTAAA